>OV815285.1:1205000-1670000 GCA_929108145.2 Limnephilus rhombicus | reverse complement strand
CGCTGGGTGATTGTATCCAGCGTATCCTACAAGCACCTGTTTGGGAAGAAGACACAGTAGATAAGTAATAAGGGAATGGCAAACGGTTGGGAGTCCTCTTCAATCGATTGGCAGTCCCAGCAAGAATGCGCATGACATTCGGTCTAGTCGTGAACCACACTCAGCTTCCGCGCCCCTTAGCCGGTTCCTCGGTGATGCCTCAAAGAAAAGTAAATGGGAGATTGGGGGGAAATACCCGACGACCCTAAGGAATTCAGCGTCGAGTAGCCGGAGGCAAGGCGAAGGAGAGCCGAGGTCGCCCCCCCCAAACCTAAAGCCTGCACATGTTGCTGGGGGTGGCGCAATTAATTTTAGAGGACACCGTGCCATCGTCGACCGACTCCTGTTGATGCAAGGACGAGGTCTAACACACCCCCAGAAGGGGAAAAAGAAACATAACAAAATAAATAGATGCAGTTCAGTTCAGCCTTCTGAACGAAGCAAAGTAGCATTGTGAGACTAAAAACAAAAAGAGAACAAAGAAACCAAAACAAAATTAAAAAAAAAAACAAAGTCGAGTATGTTAGTTGAATCAATAGTGTTCCTTGGAATATGAAGCTGGAAAAAAAAGAAGATCACAAAAAATTGATGAAAAATAATGAAAACAATAAACAGGTATCTCGATGGAACATCGTGTAGCTCAGCTTAGTGAAATCTAAAATAAACCATGTGAAAAGAAATAAAATAAGCAAAAAAGAGGTAAGTCACAGAAAAATAAAAGAAAAAGGAACAAAATGTATACAATAGAATAAGAAAAAGGTAACTAAGATAGAGATGATATTATAACAAAAAAAATATATATATAAACAGATATAAAGCATAAGACATAAAATTCTAGCAGTAGATGTAATAAAGTAAAGAGAATGTCCGTGGATTCAAGAGCAGATACACCTGGTACCTACATGATTTTACAGCTAGTCAGCGACTCTAAGATCAGGCCATCTCTCTACCCAGACTTTCGTAAATTTCCTCAAACACTCAAAGTTCACCTTATTCGAAACGAGATCCGCGTTCCAAGCTGGTCTCGTAGTAACTTGCAAGCCATCGAGCATTTCCTCTCGGGCATCCGTCAAAATCTCGCAGTGCCACAGAATGTGCTCAGCTGTTTGATCAGTATTACCGCAAGCGCAGTTAGGATGGGGTGATAGAGAGAGACTATGAAGTCTCCCTCTGAACTCCCCATGACCGGACAGAAGTTGGGTCATATGATGATCCTTAGTGATGTACGCCCCTTCCATTCTGAGTTTAACTGACGGGAAGAAGGAGAAAGTCCACCTTCCCGTATTTGACCTATCCCAACGTTCCTGCCATTCTCTCAAAGTTCTTTCTCGCATCTCTCTAAGAAGTCCTGGGAGGGAAACCGCTCCACCTGGTATTAGCTCAATACCATGATGGGTGGCAGTTCTTCCTCTCGTTAGAAGCTTCTTTGTTAACACCTCCCTAATTTCAAGATCGATAGGCAAAACGCCGGCCAAAACTGGCAAAGCGTCCGAAGCAACTGTTCTGTACGCACCCGAAAGCGCCAGCAAGGGGACTCGCTGGCCTCTCTTGAGCGCCGAGAGTATGAGTGCATTCTCCAGGCGGTGCTCCCACACAGAGGCCGCATACGAGACTTGCGCCACGTAAGCCCCCCTGTATAGGAGACGGAGCGCTGGAGAGCGCAGTCCCCACTCAGCAGTAGAGATTCTTCTCAATTTCAAAAAGAGGGCCTGGGCCTTACTTGATACGCTTTTAACATGGGTCAAGAATGAGGACGTTCGATCCAAAGTGACGCCTAAGTATTTAGTGTTCTCAACGAATCGGATGTTGGTATCTCCCATTTTGATGGTGGGATTTCTACTTCTATTGAGGTTACCCTTCATCAGGAGTCCCATGGTCTTGTGGGGAGCGAAGGTCAGCCGATTTCTCTTTCCCCATTCTAAAGTCACACTTAAAACCTCTTCAGCTTTACTCTCAACTTCCTTTCTGCTGTTCCCCGAGACCAGATACAATTTGTCATCAGCGTAATCCACCGAGATACATCCTTCAGGCAAGGGCAGCCTGGAGGAATCGTCAAACAAAATGTTCCAAAACTCAGGTCCAAGGATTGAACCCTGAGGACAACCCATGTCAACTATTCGTTCAATCAGGTAGTCTCCAAAAGAAAGGATGACCGTTCTGTCGCAGAGGTAATCAGCGCAGATCTTGAACAGATTTTGTGGACATTTCCTATTTTTGAGCTTGACTAGTATCATCGGCCACCACGCATGATCGAAGGCACCAGTGATATCGAGGAAAATTCCAATTACGTACCTCTTTTGGCAAGCCTTCACCCAGTCAAGCGCATACGTGATGGCGTGCTCAGTGGACATACCGGGGACAAAACCAAACTGCCGCTCGCAGGGTGGGGATAACGTTTGACGTAAACGCTGCCTAATCAGTTTCTCCAGAATCTTCCCCAGGACAGGTAGCAGGGTGATTGGACGGTACGCCTTCACGTCCGACCTTGGTTTATCGTTCCCCTTTGGTATAATCCTAAGCACGCCCCTCTTCCATTCAGAAGGGAAAGTACCTCTTCTCATGCATGTATCCATCACTTGGAAGAGCTCCTCCTTGGCGTGGATCCATACTTGCTTCGCTATTATTCCATTGAGCCTATCATACCCTGGTGCCTTCTTAAGACCCAAACCCTTGATTATCAGCTCGATTTCTGCTTTAGTTACTGGTGTCATCCTTACCTCCTGGGCGAGGTTTCTCGGTAGGAGCCGTGACAGATTTCTAATCTGTTTGTGGTGGTCGCTTTCCCCAATTACTGAATCTACAGGAACTAACTTACCCAGAAGTGTATTGAGAGTGGATGCCACGTCCACACTTTCAACGTTCCTTCCGTCCTTTTCGGTTATTACGCTAGTTAAATACCGGTCAGAGCCTTTTCCCGTTTTTTCAATGGCGCTGTGGATATCCCACGGGTTGGCGTTACCCACTTATTGTACCCAATTTTGCCATGCAGCTCGTTTCGCTGAGAGGACGGCCTGTTTGAAAGCTCTACGGGAGCCACTGAGTCGTGACTGGAGGGCGTGTGTCTCCTCCTGCGTACACCCGCCACGTCTGGATACGCCCAGGGCTCGATAGGCTCTCTTGTAGGCCCCTTTCAGTGAAGTCAGCTCATTCGACCACCACGGCGTCCTAATAACCGTCTTTGGGTTTGATCTTCCCAAAGACCGCTCGGCAGCTGATACCACGGCTGCATTAAAAAAGTTCCCCAAATTACCCGGATCTCTTGCTGCTACATCATGAAATCCCCTTAAAGTATCACGTAGAGCAGGCAGTATTGTCAGCTTAAAAATGATATCAGGGCACAAAAATAATATACGCGGTGCCTACAGAAGTAAAATGAAATGCATTATAGTACAGCGCCCTTGGGGTGATTTTTCACATAAACGACCCTATACAAGTCATCCAAATATTAGTATTATTAGTTAACATCTAATGGGTCGTCTCTCAGTAGCAGTATTACAACGTACAAAAAAGGAACAGCTGTTGCGCGTAAAAAATCCCAGTAAAAAAACATTAGCTTCACGTGGTGGTGTCTTATAACAAAACAGCCCCTCAGTCTCGTCATTCCTGAGATATTTAGCCGCTACCGGCTTCGTTTGTCGGCTTTTTGACATATCTGTCGTCGGTTCTAATGATGAGCCGCAATGCGGAAATTACTGATCACCAAACGAAGATTACCCCACCTACCTGTTTGTTTATCTTAATATCGTTGATCAGATATCACTACTTTTATTCAATAAAACATTAAAAACGTTCGGTTTTAGTAGGACGAGTCAAACGCAAACGTTTTCGTGGGAATTCGGTGATAATTACGTAATACAGCGATACCTACACAACATTGTTGACTTGTAAAGACCAGTCTCCTACAGCCGTTTTCATAAACAATACCTCCAACGTTACCACAAACATGGGGCAGTGCCACAAAGTTTTTTTTAAAGTGAAAACTTCTTTAGCACCTTTGTGATTTGCAACTCGATGAAACGACCCACCCTGAAAAGAGGCACATACATACATCTGGATGTAGCTTGCGGTGTCCTCTTAAATTAATCGGTGTCCTCTTATAGATCCTACAATTATCCTACTCCTGATGCTCTCTCGAAGTTTAATTTGAAGGTTTCAATTCTACCGCATGTGAATTGCGCACTCTGACTTCTTTAGCACCGTTGTGATTTGAAACTCGATGAAGCGAAAAATAGCGACACTAAAAAGACGCAAACACATACACCTATAGGATTTAGCTTGCGAGAAAATGAGATAATATAATCTGTCTCTTCTTTGCGCGGTGCTTCGTTGCTTACCGGACTCCTCTTTCCTCGGTGCTTCCACTGCCCACTTTTGTCTATTTTAGTTTGCTGAAGGTTTTATTTCTACCGCGTGTGAATTACACACTCTTTTTTTCTTTTAATTTTTAGTTTTCTATCGGCAACGGATAGAAAAACACACTATGGCCCCGACCTAACCATCCACAAAATGTGCACTTGTTTTTATTGGAGGAGACCGGCCTTTAATTAGATACCAGTAGGGCTTTTTTAATGCGAATTTCTGCACTCATGAAGAAAACTTATTTCAAGGTCTTATACAATATTTTTGTTTTTGTTTTTAGGAATTTACACATAAAATATATTTATAAAAGTTATTAGAGTGATGGACAGTGATGTAAAACTGGGTACACATAACAGTGCTAGAAAATAATAAATTAATTTTTTTAATAAAAAAAAACTATCCGTACGTATTTTAATTAGAGATGCAACGAGCAGTAATTTGGCTGACTACCGAATAACGAACATGCGGTAGTGCTCTCGACTAGACTAGACGAATATTCGACTACCGAATAATATTATTTATTTATTTATTGCTTCTTCACAATTTAAATACATTTTTAGCATGAAATTATTAACCCTACTAGGGTTCGCCTGTATCGGGGTTAATAATTTCATAATTTATTAAAAGTAACACAGGTATATTATAAAGAAAATACGTTAGCTTAAGTACAGCATAGTATAGTTTTCATTCCATTGAAGTGACATTTGGTGTCATTATTTAAATTAAAATTTTTAACCTCACTTAGACATAGTTGACAATTTTATAAAGTGCAAAATAAAATTTGAAAGACAATATTTCTCACAGAATAGGCCTTAGTGCATTATAACGTAAATATGCAGAGTGACCATGTGTTGAAATTGGTTAATTTTTTTTTTTTTTTTGCATGCGTACCATCTTTAATATTTAAACTGGTATTTTCCTAATCCGTAATTATTTTGAATGCTGCAAATATGCGATTAATTTAGAAAATTAATATGTAATATCAAATTAAGTAGAAAATTAAAATGAGTAAATTAAAATGAATGTGCAAATTAAAATGAATGTGTAAATTAAAATGAATGAGTCAATTGACATGTTAATGGTATATTAATAATAAATAGAAAAATAAATAAATTTCAATAATAAATAAATTCAGAAACGACAAAGTAGAAAAAAATATTTGGCAATCCTCGGTTAACATAGATAATTTAACAATCTTTTTAAAAGTGCTCAAGGAATTAGATGACTTAATATGCTCTGGATTATATACGCTGAACTTGAAAAACGGTTTGACTTGATGAGAATGATATATACTTGGTCGCCACTTTTCTTGACCGAGGTTCAAAACTAGTTTCCCGGGAAACGATCAGACGGAAAGAGCAAAACAACGAAATTCTTTTAGAAGGTGCGTTTTAAGATTTTCACACCAAAAGTATTTTCGTTATTTGTTTTTGGGGTGTTATGCCGTGTTGCGCAATCTCCTTCTTTAGCCAAGGTTTCGGACAGCGTTGCGGTGTCCATCATCAGGGCAGATCCGGTAGGATGGCTAAAGAAGGAGGTAGCGCAACACGGCATAACACCCCAAAAACAAATAACGAAAATTCTTTTAGAAGGTCTGAAATTCTTTTGTGATGAACCTAATAGTACCAAACTTGATAATGATTTTCGCCACCATAATAAGAAAAGGAACATCGATGAGAATGGTACAACGTTTGAAGAAATACACGAAAGTTTCTGGAACTCTTTCGATGAAATCGCCACAACGAATATATGCAAACTGAGTGGTGGAGAAAAGTGCAATTGCAAATGAGATAGATTTATTTACGTCTGGATCGTTAAGACGAGCACCTACAACTGGTGGTCTGCAAATACAAAACAATATCCAAATGAAGCTTGTTAAAATTTTCCTTTTTTCACCTTTTAGTAGTGTCTATAGTGAGATACTATTTTCGAAAGCTGGTACAGTCTCACAATCATCTGCTATCAGCAAAAACAGAGAAACTGGTTATTTTTCACCGCAATTTGCCTCTGGTTGATTTTAAATATTAAATAACGTAATATTCTCTTATTACAAATGTGTACACTTTTTGATTGAAATGCGCTTTTATTTTCATTATTAGTTATTCGGTATCCGACCGAATACTGTTTACTGTTGGGCCGAATACCGAATATTAAAAAAGCTAAATAAACCGAATACTGAATAGTTGCCGAATAATCACTGCATCTCTAATTTTAATCGTATTATTATTTTAACTGATCTGCGAGATTGTTACTATGTTTTAGAATAATGAGATAATTATAGACACATAATTAATTAGCAGTATTGTCCTCAATGTTTACAAAAGTTACAATTTTAGCTTATTGTGATGGTGGTATGAGGAATTCTGATCAGGTCAGGTCAATATTATTTACCATTAATGTAAATGGGTTGATTGTTGATTTATTTAATCATTTTTAAATTATTGTGTCATATATTAATTTGTTGGACTGCATTCACTGCTTTATTATAAAATTGATAGGCTGTCCATAGTTTTGAGAATGTATTAGACATACGAGTACTTATTTAATAATGGGTTTGTCTTATAACGCTTATGAAATCGGTTCCTATTTTAAACTTAACTGCATTTTTTTGGCTACACCTTCTTACTTTTAGTTATATGATTTTATTATGCCACTATACTTCCCTTACATCTTAAGTTAAATTGACAATCTTGAGAGTGTAAGTTATACGTGAAACTCAATATAAATTATTAAAGTTCTCTGCTTTTCATAAGGAAAAGCTAGCAGTTATGTTGAGGACCCATAAATGAAAATTTGATAGCTAAATTAACATATTCCTGCATGCACTTGAGTCAAAAGTGCATGCTTATTAAATCCTGCAACCATACCTACCTACATAATAATATATGAAGTCGTATGTTCCGTTCTAGCAGAAACTTCATGGCATCTACTGTAATTTTAAGTAAATTCAGCTACAAATAAGAAAATCTCCTTGTGCAGTATATCTCGCGAACTCACCAACGGGGAGCTCAGACATAATGAAATTGACATCACTGTATCTATCTTATTTACTGTATACTTCTCAACTTGGGAGGTGCGTATGGGTACCACCGCCCCGAGAACCATTTATTGGATAATCAACACCCCTTCCATAAGTCCTCCCAAGTGGTTCTTCACGTTTGGTGACTTTGCAGGGGTGCCCGGGTTCATGGGGTGAAGTTAGTCCAGATCTTGGCGACGGATGCGTCTGCGCACCAATTGTGTGGCAGGCCGGATCGGGAGAGAATGGTTGAGTGAAACCTTTTGAGCTCTCCAGCAGGACTCTTTAGGAACATCTCCTTGCACCACAGCGGGTGGGTCCATCACTCCAGGATACACTGACCCCCAGATTCCTACCCACCCCTCATACTTTTTTTTTACTTCCTCTCCTTCCTTTCGTAAAAACCCCCTCATATAGCATCCCTAAAGGTGGCATGGGCCATCAGAGGAATTATTTTCCTCGGGACCTCCTGTGTGAACCTCGTCGTGGCCTTTACAATTTAAATTCAAAAATCTAATAGCAACTATTTTCAGCAAGCAATAAAATTTGTCAAATGCATTCATTCGGTAGTAAGAAATAAAAAAATAAAAAACACATTTTTTATATGAATACGGAGAACAATAATCCCAACTGTCCAGATCCATTGGAACTATGGCTTCCCCAATTCTGGTGTGTTTTGAGGCTGAAAAGAGTAGAAAAGGAAAGAAATGGGAAAAAGAAAGTGAGGAAGTACAAGGCTAATCAGATCTGGTCACAACAACATTTCTGTTCTAAATGGTGATCTTACACAAGGGCGATACTGAGATTATCTACCTATAACGAAGGTTTTTTTTTTTCAATTCTATAAACACCTGTGAAAAAAAAATTGAGATGGTACTCGACTGGACTTTAGCAGTAACTTTTTTTTAAAGTGAAACTTTTTTAGCCTCGTTGTGATTTGGAAGTCGAATGAAACGGAAATGACGCATCACAGTGCCTGCGAAACATCAAACTGCGCTCATTGACCGCTTTGATTATATTGGTTGAGATAAGAAACGGAAATAACGCTAGGTCTGCGCTCATTGGCCGCTTGATTATGAACACACTTTTAAAGGCTCCTATTGGTTGAGATTGTTTTTGGTAAAATTTCGCTTCTACCGCGTGTGAACCGCACTCGATTTTTTTTAAATATTTCACAAGAGTCCCAGCTGCTCCCGTCTTGAGCCAATGAGATTGTGGCATCCTCAATTGGGGTATGTTGTGAGGCTGAAAGTAGTGGGGAGGAAAAGGAGATGGGGAAGAAGAAGGTGGGCAAGTACCTGATTATTCAGATCTGGTCACCAAACACGGCTAAAGCCATTTAAAGCAACGTTTCAATTTTGAATGGTGGTCTTACACCTGGGCGATACTGAGAGTATATACTATATATTATTTTTAATGAATTAGCTGCGAAATAACACAAATTAATCAAATAAATTTTATATCCCTCGGATTGCATAAGCCATACCCCTTTACCTAAACCACGCCGGTCGTCAATAAGTATATAAAGTTGCAAAATGAATCATTTAATTCTACCCCTTAGTTTAATGATAGGATAACTTTCGGCAACTTTTTATCGTTCCCTAGCATGTTTACAAATCGCCAGTGAATAAGTAACAGTTCACAAAGACCAAGTGTTCTTAATATATTCGACGTCCACTGTTGTTTCTAAGTTAGCGATCTGCAGCTGTCCTGTGGAACGTAAAATAAGTTACCAAAAGTTATCCCTTCAATCCTAACCGATCGACTGTGCTAGAGGGTGCAGGGTATCCAGCATGGTCAATCGATATAGGTTTTATCGATAAAGTCGGTAAATTGTCATCGCTCCCGAGCACGACTACAGGCCGCTAACGAACAGTTCACAACGACTAAGTGTTCCTAATTAATTTACGTGTACTGTTGTTTATTTGTTGCAACCATGACAAGTTACCGACACCTTTGATAAATCCTCAACGATTTGATCGTTGAACGTTCAACCGTGCTAGGTACCAGGGGTCCTAGCATGGTCGGTCGATATAGGTTTTATCGAAAATATCGGTAACTTGACATCGCTCCCAAGCACAACTGCAGGCCGCTAACGAACAAACAACAGTTCACATCGACTAAGGGTTCCTAATTTATTTGACGCCTAGCATGGTCGGTTTATATAGGTTTTATCGAAAATATCGGTAACTTGACATCGCTCCCAAGCACGACTGCAGGCCGCTAACGAACAAACAACAGTTCACATCGACTAAGGGTTCCTAATTTATTTGACGTACACTGTTATTTCTTCGTTAGCGTCCTGCAGTCGTGTTCGGAAGCGATTTCAAATTACCGACATTTTCAATAAAACCTATATCGATCGACCATGCTAGGGGGCCTGGAGTCCAAACTACAAACGGGTGAGAGTATTAATTCGTCGCATGGTCGCTGGCAAATATTACGTTTTTTTTCAAAGTGTTGAAGTGTCGGAGGGTCTGTATTTTTTATGGACGGGACAGGAGCTCAGAAGTGCGATGGGGACCCGCGATAGGAGACCCTGCGACTCTGGGTGGGCCCCGGCCACCGTGTCGTCACCAAAAGGCCCGATCGTAGATTGCGGCCCGACTCACAATCCATTTCGACAGGCCTGTTTACGATTTGGAAAATTCTTTTTGACAGTTCGTTTTTATATTATTTATTTTTATTATGTTAAAACTATCGGATTGCAAAAGCTCTTAGCTTAAAATTACTGCCTAAATCATCATCATCATTACATAGTATAAAATGAAGTCGCTCAAAATGTATGTGCGCGTTAATATTTTAAACTACCCAACGGATCTTCATACGGTTTTCACCAATAGATAGAGTGATTGAAGAGGAATGTTTATATGTATAATACATGTAAATTATATTAGAGAAAAGCCGATAAATTCAAAGAAAACATATTTTTGTGCACTTTTATAATTTATAGTCACTTTTTAAATTCGTTCTACGGAAGAAATTGGAAAATAGTTGTCCTAGAGAAAGTAGGTAATTGATTTTCCCTTTTCAAATAACCAGTGTTGCATTGCAAGCATTGTATAATTAGTGGCAATCGCTCGAATTGCATTACATAGTATAAAATGAAGTTGCTCAAAATGTATGTGCGCATAGATCTTTTAAACTACGGAACAGATTTTCATGTGGCTTTCACCAATAGATAGAGTGATTCAAGGGGAAAGTTTACATGTATAATACATGCTTATTATAGTAGATAAAAGCCGATAAATTTAAATATTCAATTCAGGCAGCGGGCAGCGGGCAGCTGGCAAGCGGGTGGTGTGGATTTTATAAAGGTTAGGTAATGGCGTTGTGTTTCGTTAGCCACAGCAACGTGTGGCCGGGTCTGCTAGTATTAAATAAAATCGGGTTTTAATACTCAGATTTAGGTAGGAAAATATGGTAATTAACCTATTTTTTTAACAATTTTTATGGACGTTTCAATGCTCCATATCTCATGATTAAACTTGTGATCAGTTCTGAAAAGTTTATCGCTCTGAAAATTCTAAATATTTACCGCTTTGACAACGAAACTTTTTTGACACCAGAGCTCACTGTTCCAGAGTTTCTGATGTATATGAATTTCTATCTACCTTTTAATATAAAATCTGTAACATAACAAATAAACTACAAGTTATTCTTATCGTAGTTTTGCTGAAAAATCGATGGACGTAAGAAGTTAAATCGATAATATTGTTAGGAGCGGGCCCCCAAACATGTCCCAAGCTAGCTCTCAGGGGAGGCATGATTTACCCTCTATTCAGGTGGTGGGTCGCTCGAGGCTTCAGAAATTCCTTCGCATCTCAGTCGTCTGGCAGGATACTCCCTCTCTAGGAAACCCTCCTGCCGTAGCAGAATAATAACAGGATTGAGTTAACTAGATTCATGTATTGCAAATTTAAAACACAGTGCATGGGTCATTACAGTACAATTCAACACAAGAAATACATACTACACAATCCTAGCTATCGTGTTTATAACCTCAAGATCCCTAAACGAAACTCTCTGAGTGATGGCTTTGCGCGGGAGTTTACAGTCTATCGTTAAAGGACACAATCAAATGAGGAAACAATTGTACAGCTTACATGATGTTGGGGGCCTTCGTCTTCCGGCTTCCAGGGGGACCTCCCGAGTTTAGGACAGAACCGAAGTTTACACAGGCATGGTGAAATATCAGCGCTAAACCCGTAGGTTATTGAATTAACATTGCAGGTTATATTTGAGTACAACTCGAGCGATAGTACGCCGGGCGCGAACAGTGGGGATCCACGCGCGGGCTTAACGTGTGCCCGAGGCGGCTCGCAATTCTCCACTGTTGGAAGGGATCGCGTGCGGGTGGGCGGATGGGATAGGAAGTAGGAAGCAGGGAACAGGGGGGGGAGCAGGGTGTTGTGTAGTTTGCGGCGAATTAGGAGTTTGAATTCTTTGTCGTTTGGGCGTACCATAACACTTCCCCCCGCGCTTGGAAAAAAAAGCGACGTGGCAATGGAGCTGTAGGGAAAAAAAATCCTCTTATGCTTCCATCGGGGTTTTTGAGAGATTCGTTGCTTGAGAGATTTCCTAGCTAGAACATACAGTTTTATGCTATAGTTTGGGTCACAATGTTTGTAGGGAATGGGTGGGGGTACATACAATGTTTGGACAAGACAAATTTGGGAAAAGTACATGGTGTAAAACAACATACAAGGTTATGCAATTGAAAGAATGACAATACACATGGTTATGCAATTGAAAGAATGACAATACACATGGTTATGCAATTGAAAGAATGACAATACACATGTACAAGAGAAGAGAAAAAGTGTGTGATTCTAAGGTTTCATTGGTCTTGGAGCTAAGTTTGTGAAGCGTGGATTTGTTTGGTTTCGGAGAATTTCGAAGAAAAGGACGTGACTTCACGGATTCTAAGGATTACATTATCACTGTAATCAGACCCATTTGAGACAACGCTCAGGAGTACACTTGGGCCTTAGAAAACACTTGGTTTTGTCGAAGACGTCGAAGTTCACGAAGTGGAGACTGTGGTTGCTGTGCCGCGACTATGGTTACAGAGGTCATTGAAGAGAAGAATCCAGTATCTGCAGACATGCCAGTGCGAATCCTAAGTGTTATTATGGTAAACACGGATCGTATATAATGGTTATTGAAGCATAATGTAGCTCAAGATAACTTGTATTGGTGCACATTCAGCGAATACTGGTGGGTCAAGGTAATGATGGTTTACACATGACGATATATGCGTCACTGCATGACAGAGCAAGAGACGACAAGGTTGGCATTGATAGCAAGAGTAAGAACAAACCTAAGAGCTAGCGTGCCCAAAAGGTAGTTTAGAGTGTCATAAAGTATAGTGGGACAACTCAGCTTGCTGTGGCACGACAAGACAACATACGTATGGGCGGTATGGTCTGTGCTTTCAGGAACAATTGCGTAGAAAATGGCAGCAGGAGAGACCTTGTAACCACAGCGCGTGCTGTCAGGAAGTGAAGCTCAGCTTGGCTGTTGGTGATGACATCCGCCTGGGCTTCTTTTTAAATCCGGGAGGAATTATTATTAGAGCAAAATTCTTGAAGTTTACCTGCCTAGGGACCAATGAAGAAAAGGTTTGGAGAGAAACAAAATGTGTCCAGATAATGAAATAACGAAATTTTAACCACCGACCCAGAGAGTGACGAAGAGAGATTCCTAACTAAATTGTGATTACATGAACATTTTCCTTTGCCAGGATGACTTGGCGTTTGCCTAGTGACAATATGTCTTGGTTAAAAAAACAACCGGCCCTCTATGGCCTATGCTAACATGAGATGGTAACATTTTCGTAGAATTTCAAAGAACGAGACAAAGAATCGTGAACTAGTCACGGCAAAGGGAAACCAATTCATGAATAAAGGTTGTCAAAAGGAGACAGACGGTACGCCAAGTGCATATCGTACATATCCAACATTCATGAATGTGTTTCGTGGAATTGAGAAAAGAGAGAAAAAAAACTGGTGAGACATATGCAGAGATTGAGGGGGAAAACCTGTAGATAACCGGACAGTTACCTATTCGAACTCCAAGTGAGGGCGAGATATGGTCAACGACAGATTTTTCACTTCATAACATAAGTCTGAAACATGGGGAATGGGAGGAGGAGGGGAGAAGGGAGACGAGTTGCGAAACTTGCTAGAGACTGGACCAATTTCCGATTCAAACTCTATGTGAAAATGAAACATAATCAACCAGCAGATTTCCTGACTCTTTACATTTATCAAAAAGGGTGAGGAGACATTTGAATACACATTATATCAAAGAGGCTAATCTTTCGCGTGTATTGGGCAAAAGATTAGGGGTCATTTTAAAAACTTCTACATGATTGTGAGAAAAGACAGACCCTTGCTCCAATTTCACAAACCTGGGGGTTTTCTTGTTCGTTCTCCAGACAACGAGTTAGGTGGTTTTTGTGCTCAATCGATTAACTCCCACAGCACTATGCCCCATAATTGACAGTGAAGCTGAAAACTAGTCCTTTTGGGATAGTAGATATTCCTGGGCTTCTTTCCTTTTTGCAAAGAAGTAAAAAAACAGGAAGTCCACGGGCATTGGCGTTGAATGACAACAAAGGGTTGTGGACTACATTTCGTAGATCGCACACAAAGGGTTTGATATTATTTCGTTCGCACGACTCATGGTAAGTGTTTTAACGTCTCCACGTATAGTGTACAAAATATGTAAGTACATACAAGATATAACTCAATTATAGACAGAAGTCAAAGAGTTTATACAATGCATCCTAAAGAAGATAGCAAAGCCGATATTATGTCGTTCACACGAATCACGGTAAGTATTGTTATTACGTCTCCACGTCTCGTGTACAGAGTTTATACACAGTTATACATAAAAGCGGTACTCATGACAAATAAATGACACACGACCGGAACAGGTTATACGAAAAGGGTGGTACTCATGGCAAATGAATGGCACACGACCAAAATAGAACGTACAAAATGGTTCTCATGACAAATGAATGGCACACGACCAAAATAGAATGTACAAAATGGTTCTCATGACAAATGAATGGCACACGACCAAAATAGAATGTACAAAATGGTTCTCATGACAAATATGTCACACGACCAGCTCAATAACATTTAGCTATGAGAAAAAAGTGATTATGACGAACTTCTCGTATCGCGGCAGGTATTTTAAGGATCCCTCCTATAATGGTGGATGTTCTAAGGATCTCTCCTATAATGTAACAGGGTTACGTTTAAATACAACACAATAAACGTTAACTATGCTTGTTTTAACACAGTTTATAAAGATTTGTTAGATTAACTAACTCCGTAGCCCAGGAGCGTACGATAGGATAACAAGGAGGTAAACAATTTAATGTCACTTCGTATGTTATAAAGGCGGGGTGATGACAGAGTACATTTCTGTTTACACCATGTGACAAACAAAGACAGACCTACATGGTTTTACATACTGTCTATTGCAGCAAACTTCAGTGGGGACAAATAAAAGGGACCAATTGTGGTTTTACATACCCTTTGTGCGGTTACAACATACCAGGTTATGTGCAATTTAGGTTGCAAATACTTGGTTAAATGGCGAAACAGGAGTTGAATGCCTATGTTTGTAAAACGATGATCAAACAAAACATTGATGATTTACGTTAAACTGCGGTTATTTATGTACGGAAATCAGGGCTGCCGTTAGGTTTTATTAACCTTTTCCGTAAGGGTTGAAGCATGTAATACAAGACATACATGTTGTGAAGAGGGACAAATCGAGGACTTCTTATAACAACAAAAGACCGAGTATTTGGTTTTACGTACTTTAGTTGAAACGAGTCCATGAGGATTTGTACAAGGATGGAAAGACCAATTTAAAGGCTTTTCCTTTATTTATATACATATGATTTCAAAATGGATGTGTCAAAATCCAATTTGTTAGCAAAGAGCTCGGGTAGGACGCCATCAATTTTTGACATTTGAGAAAAAATTGAAAACTACTATACACAAGGAATGTGATTATGTGAGTAACCACTTATCTTTACCATGATGGGTAAAATATGGAGCATGTTGAGATGGTTTACTAGTCCTGGGTCGTGATTTAACGCTTTGGAGTTTACCAAATCGATTCTAGAACGACGCTCCAGTATTTACAGAACATAAAAAGAAAAAAAAATGGAGAGATTCCTTCCGATATGATGAAAAAAAACAACAAACAAAAATGGTGAAAATTACAATATTGCATTACATGGCAAAGCGTGCCATGGCATGAACGTTGCGTAGTGTGAGGGGTTGAGAGGCAATGATTGGGTTCATGACTTCCCGAACACTGTCACTCGAGGGGTGTCTCTGCTCTAAAGTGATCAATTTTGGAACAGGTGAGAAAAAGAAAGAAAAAAAAATAAAAAACGTGTGAGACAAAAATTACGGTGGTTGCCAATTCACGAACATGAACGGGGCAAACTACACCGTGGATTGTACATAAATTTACAAAAATGATTTTTTAACAATATTCGTTTTATCAACGAAAGGGTGGGCATGTAATTGACACTTTACACGCCGGCCATTGTAAGACTTGGTGTGCTTACAAAAAGGTTGTGGTGATACACACTGGATCATTTTAAGTTTGCTGAGATAGTGGGGGCAGTTTTACTTGACTCCTCACTTCCAGATTTTGCGATATCCTTAATATGGTAATTACCAATGTGTTTTCCAGAGCAGTCAGACAAGGAGTACACTAGATCTGATATCTTTCTTAGAACTTTGGCCTTCACGAAACGTGGTGCCAGCTTGGCAGAGAAATACATGGCTCCTTGGGAAAGTGTGTTGTTCTTTCTCCAAACTATGTCTCCTGTATTGAAGGTGACATGTTTCCTACGTAGGTTGTATCTGTCCGCACTCTTTTGATGAGCCAGGAGCAAAGCATCAGTGACTTCACTGTAGATGGCCGACAGTTCTTCCAGACGATGGGCATAGTTCGCGGTAGGGTTGCTTGTGGTGGCAATTGACGTAGGAAAGTTTGTGTTCCTATGTAGAGAACCATGAACAACTTGTTCCATACCGTGTTTTAAGAAGAAAGGTGTGTAACCAGTGGCCAGATTAACAGTGTTGTTCATTGCAGCCTGAATTTTATCTAGGTTTTTACACCAAGTACGTTGATCTTTATCAACTAGAATAGCCAGAGCTGTGTTGATTGTTTGGTTATAACGTTCGACGGTGTTATTTTGTGGAGTATACAAGGTATTATAGTAAATATCCTTGATTCCGTATTTGGCAAGAAAATCTTTGAATTCTTGGGCAATAAATTGTTTTCCGTTATCAACAATTACGGTTCTGGGTGTTCCGTAAGGTATAAAAATGTGTTTTTCCAGAAGTTTGATGATGGCGGACGCGTTGGCTCTTTTTAAAGGAAAGATCCAACAGAATTTAGTGAAAACATCCACTACACTAAGTATGTGCATGTGTCCGGCATAACTTCGGGGAAAGGGTCCGACGAGGTCCATTGACAATGATTGTAGGGGTCTGTCGGCACGTTTGGGATTACCCATTAGGCCGGCAGGTGCTGCCGTGCTATGTTTATAAGCTTTACAAGTTTCACATTTAGAGATGTAATTGCGAATTTGCTTGAAGAGACCAGGCCAGTAATACTTCAAGGAGATCTTTTTATACGTCTTGAAATTTCCTGGGTGTATGGAGTCGGGAGCACTATGATTGTCAATAATTATTTGTTCTCTACCTTCGAGGGGAACGACAAGTTTCCACGAGTAATCTTCGAGGATGGATAGTGGTACCTTGCAATTACGGTATAGCTGTCCTTCTTTTATGATAAAATTAGGAAACTTTTGTTGGTTATTTTTACAACCTTCGAAGATTTTCAAGTACCATTCATCTTTTGTAGATGGAGGGGGGGCAATTGTGTCAACATTTAATGAAGCCAGTTCAATTCTTGAAAGGGCGTCGGGAACAATATTGTCCGCGCCTTTACGGTGAACAACATCAAAATTGTATTGAGACAAACGGGAGGACCAACGAGCGAGCCTACCGGAGGGATTACTTAAAGAGATCAACCATTTCAAACTACTATGGTCTGTAACTACAGTAAATTTGCTACCGTCTATGTAACCGCGGAAATGGTGAACAGAATCCAATACAGCCAATAACTCTTTCTCGGTAATTCCGTAGTTTTTCTCGTGTTTGTTTAATGTACGGGAAAAATACGCTACAGGGTGTTCGCCATCTGGGAATTCTTGAGTAAGGACTCCACCGATTCCTACATTGGAGGCATCCGTGTGGAGGGTAAAAGAGAGTGCAAAATCCGGGCAATTCAGAACGGGAGCTTTTTGAAGGCCATTTTTTAGAGTTGTAAACGCTTCTTCAGCTTCGACAGACCATCGGAAATTGCTGACACCTTTACGGATGCCGGTAATTTTATTTAAGGGGGCTGCGATAGTGGAAAAGTCTTTGATGAATCTCCTGTAGTAACCTGCAAGTCCAAGGAAACCTTTGACTTCCTTCGCGTTTTTGGGTCGGGGAAAATTTGCCATGGCTTCCACCTTAGCGGGGTCTGTTCTTAGACCTTTTTCGTCGATAATGAATCCCAAATAACGTAGACGGGACTTACAGAATTCAGACTTCTTCAAGTTGATGGTTAAACCAGCGAACTTGAGTTGTTGAAAAACTTTTTCCAGCATTAATAGGTGTTTTTCAAAGGTATCGCTGACGATGATGAGGTCGTCAAGGTAACAAAACAGGCTGTTATCGACTTCAGGACCGAAAAGTTTGTCCATCAGTCTTTGTAACTCGGCGGGGCTGTTTTTTAGACCAAAGGGTAATCTTTTAAAATGGAACATTCCCCTACCAGGTACAACGAAAGCAGTTTTTTCGCACGATTCTGCGTCCAAGGGTATTTGCCAAAACGCTTTGCTGAGATCGACAGAAGAGATGAACTTGGCGTTACGCAGCTTGTCTAAGGTTGCGTGAACGTGAGGTAAGGGATACGCATCAGCTTCCATGCAAGAGTTTAAACGTCTACTGTCGAGACAGAAACGTGCAGAGCCGTCTTTTTTAGAAACCAAAAGAGTTGGGTTGGTCCATGCACTTCTGCTGGGAACCACCACACCCATTTTTAACATTTCATCAAGTTCGTTTTCTAAAAGTTTAAGTTTTTGGGGGGCTAAGTTGTAATAACGTTGCTTGATGGGTGGGCCATTGGTTTTGATATGGTGTTCAACCAAATTTGTCAAACCTAATCCACATTTTTCGAAAGATATTGACTCGAATTTATTGACCATTTCTTTTAGTTGGAGAGCCTGGTCCGTGCTTAAATTTTCGTGAGGTATTATTGTGCGGATCTCACTAATTTGAGCAGCAGTGGAGGTTTTGCCAAGAGTATTAAATACTTGGGGAGCAACATTGAATGCCTTCCAGAAGTCAACGCCAAGGATGAAATTCTGGGATATAGAGGGCACTATTAGAAAATTGATTGTAACTATTTTATTGTTACAATTAATTGGCAGGGCAAGGGCACCGATGACCGGTTGGGAAACATTATCCGCAGTCGTCAGGTGTGTTGATTGGGGCGAAATTCTAAAATCACTGTTAACAAAAGGCAGGTGAGCATTGTTGCCAAGACAGCTGACAGATGCACCACTATCAAGTAATCCGGAAAAGGGCACATTGTTAACAGAGAAAAAAGCATAGGGTCTCCCATCTTTAGCTTGTTTGCAACAAACCGAAGAAACATTTAAGGTCTGGTTAAAATACTTAATGTGTGCTAACCAATCAGTCCATTCTTTAGACCTTGGTTCAGAATGGGTGCCTGAGAGGTTATTATTTAGTTTTTTTGGCCTCTTCATGTAGAAATTTGGTGGGGGCTTGGAGAAATCCACCTGAGGTCTGACATCGCTTGGGTTTTGTAACCTTTCCATGTTGTGCCTTGATTTCTTGAAAATGTTGCGCAGTTCGTCGCTTGGAGGAGAGCGGTCCCTAGAGTGATGCCTCTTGAAAGTTCGGGGTTCCTTAGATTCCAGAAACCTTGCTTGCTTGAAACAAGTAGTGGCCAGATGGCCTACTTTTTTGCAAAAAGAGCACACTTTTTTGTTGTTGAATTCTGGTTTTAAACCAGACGGACGGCTTGGCACAACTACATTATTTGACACATTCTTTATGTTTTTCCTATCCTGGTACGATTCCAGAAGGAGACAGACTTCGTTTAGCTGGGCTAGGGATGCAATTTTCTGTGAGGTAATGATGTTCTCGTATTTGCTTAAAAGGCCATCAGTTATGACTGGTAATAGTTCAGCTTCCGAAACAGGATGTGAAAGCTTGATGTTAATGGATTCAGCCCTTTCTATGAATGTTGCTACAGGTTCATTTACTAGCTGTTTAATAGATAGTAAAGATAATTTGATCCGGTGCTGGGCTTCCGTTTTTCCGAAGCTCGAGATTAGGGCAGATCTGAGTTTATTCCAATCTTTGCATTTAGTTTTTTGAATGCGGTGCCAGGGTATCAATTCTGGGGAGATGAGTTCTATGAAGTTTTTTCGTAGAATCTCGAATGGGATATTTTTGATTGTAGCCGTTTTTTCAATACGGTCAATGAAATCCAGTACATCGGAGACGCCATTATATTTGATTTTCCACGAGGATAAATCGTAGGTTTTATCTTGTGTCAAGGTGGGTGCGATGTCCTGTTTTATCATTACTTGTGGCATAGGTTCTTCGTTAGGAACAAGATTATTCAAAACTTGCGTAGCCGAGCGTGAATTATTTTCGCTTGAGGGGGCGAGGTTTATTCTCTTAATGTACTTTCTGTTGAATAAAAGTGCATAAGCCTTTAATGTAGGTTTAGATTTGCTTGATGGCGAGAGTCCTCTATCCCTTAAAGCAGTTTGTAAGTGAGTTTTGGATAAGTTGTGCACGTTGGGAATAATGCCCAAATTGGATGATGCCATAGCTTGATTGTTTTCCATTGTGAGTTTCCCAGGTGGTGAAAAAATTTGCCAGGGGTCTTCTTTAGCAAACGCAAAATTAATTTTGTGAGGCACTTTTCACTTGGTAATCACTGGTTGGTATTTCTAAAATAGTTATAGAAAACTGTATTCCATACTACAATTTGGTATATATGACACCAGAATCTTTGTCAAAGGAAGGCACAAGAAAAAATTTTTGCGTGGAAAGACCTAAGTAGTAAAGGTTTTTGTGTTTCACTGACCACTTTTGAGAAAACTTGTGAAATTCACAAGTATTTATTTTTTTTCCAAAAAATTTTGCCAGGACTGACCTTTAGAAAACGGGTTTTTTATTTTTCACAAACCACTTTTGAGAAAACTGTGAAATTCACAAGTATTTATTTATTTCCAAAAAATTTTGCCAGGACTGACCTTTAGAAAACGGGTTTTTTATTTTTCACAAACCACTTTGCACTGAGAAAGGCACTAAAATTCACAAAAGGCACTCTTCTGGCAAATAAGGACAAACTTCCGGATGAAAATAACTGAATATGGGATTTGTTACGAAACCACATTAAAATTATTTTATTTTTTCATGGAACCAATCATTGGTTTTATTATTATTTCACTTTTTTATGTAAGGAAAAAAAACAATTCACTTTACACTTATGCTGAAAAAAATGCGGTACCTATAACGTAGAATGTGGAAAGAAAGTCATTATTTTGTCCATTTGGTGAAATATACGTGGTACTAATTTGACAGACACAACAAGTGGGCCGATCGGTATATTGTGCAAGAAAAAACGTGAGTGTGAGATTTTTTAATTAAAGAATCCACAAGGTAATTGGAATTCCAAAACCAAATTTACAATAGCGATCTACATTGCTTCCGACCTTAGTGACAGAAGGGCGATTTTATTATTCAAAACACTGCATAGTGACAGGGAATTGTTCTGCCTGATTCAAACGGATTTTTGCCGTTGGAGTTTGGCGCGATAAACGCACTTTTGTGCTTCGATGCGCGTGGGTGCGCGCGCAACTCAGAGATTAGGTATGTATTTACCGCGTGAAACATCGGGCCGTTGATTTGGCGCGAATTACTGTTGCTCGTCCGCTGCTTTGTGAACAAAGGGGTCGGCGCGTGCGCAGTCAGATTCGCGGTTTAAATGCTGCCGTCTTTCTGGTTGATAACAAAATGGCCATGTTTTCAACTTTGACGCAATTTTTTTATAATTGCAATCAAATCTGCGTTATGGACTTAACTTGCACATGGATTTCTGTGGTTTCCCACAGAATTCATTATTCACTGGGTATAAAACACCAAGACACAGTACAATCAATGTTTACAAACAGTTCCTATGCGGGGAAGATTTCGACAGGGAGCACTCCGTAAGGCGACTGAGACAATGGCAAAAATGAAAAAAAAAATTCTGGGCCCCACTATGGACGCCAGTGTTAGGAGCGGGCCCCCAAACATGTCCCAAGCTAGCTCTCAGGGGAGGCATGATTTACCCTCTATTCAGGTGGTGGGTCGCTCGAGGCTTCAGAAATTCCTTCGCATCTCAGTCGTCTGGCAGGATACTCCCTCTCTAGGAAACCCTCCTGCCGTAGCAGAATAATAACAGGATTGAGTTAACTAGATTCATGTATTGCAAATTTAAAACACAGTGCATGGGTCATTACAGTACAATTCAACACAAGAAATACATACTACACAATCCTAGCTATCGTGTTTATAACCTCAAGATCCCTAAACGAAACTCTCTGAGTGATGGCTTTGCGCGGGAGTTTACAGTCTATCGTTAAAGGACACAATCAAATGAGGAAACAATTGTACAGCTTACATGATGTTGGGGGCCTTCGTCTTCCGGCTTCCAGGGGGACCTCCCGAGTTTAGGACAGAACCGAAGTTTACACAGGCATGGTGAAATATCAGCGCTAAACCCGTAGGTTATTGAATTAACATTGCAGGTTATATTTGAGTACAACTCGAGCGATAGTACGCCGGGCGCGAACAGTGGGGATCCACGCGCGGGCTTAACGTGTGCCCGAGGCGGCTCGCAATTCTCCACTGTTGGAAGGGATCGCGTGCGGGTGGGCGGATGGGATAGGAAGTAGGAAGCAGGGAACAGGGGGGGAGCAGGGTGTTGTGTAGTTTGCGGCGAATTAGGAGTTTGAATTCTTTGTCGTTTGGGCGTACCATAACAATATAATGATCAATTATTTAAATAATGTGTGGCTTCTTCTTCTTCTTTTTCTCATGCCGACTCTTATCGGAGGTTGGCTATTGTTAGGACAATCTTCTCCTTATGCGGAACTGCGACTGCAACTGCAACTGCAAAAGTATTAAAAAAATGATTTTGAGCTTATAGTCGTGCAAGTAGATATTTTCAAATATCTAGCTTGTCCATACCTCCAGGAAGCATATTAGTTGTTTGTACCAAACTACTAGTGCTAGGAGCGGCACCACGATCGGCTGTAGAAGAATATAGGTTTTGTCTGAGTACAGCATGACAGGGGAAGGGCCCTGCAAAACAACTTGCCTGTAGACATTTTCAGCAGAAACCTTAAGTGTTTGAAGAGGTATACAAATATTTTTTTTTTTTATGTGGGTTAAGACGATATTGTCAATTACGTTAACTTTTATAAAAGTAACCCTTTATTGTATTTTGTTACCGTTCATATGCGTAATAAATGGACAAAGTATGAACTGTTGATTTAAAAAAATATAAAAAAATATGTATGTTTGTAATTCTTAATAATTGAAGACAATATTATCGACTCTCAATCGAAAATTTAAAACAAAAAATCGTAAAAACATACGGTCGCATCTAGGAATTGAACCTAGAATCTTAGCCTTGCCGGAGCTCTGCTCTACCACTGAGCTAATTCGACCCTATCCATTACATGCGTTAAGAAAATGAAGATAATGTTAGTAGTTCTTAGTCGAAGTATGATGCAGTTAAATATGACCGAAGGCAATAGGATCGGATTAGTTCAGTTTTAGAGAATAGCCTCGGCAAGGCTAAGGTCCTGGGTTCAAATACGATCATATGATATTTTCTGATTTGAGTCGCTAATATTGTCTTAAGGATCAAATGTAAAAGCCCCGTGGGCGTAAAAAGAGTAAATAAATAGATTATAATAAAAAAAGATAATAATAATAATCGGTACCAATGATAAAATAATTTTTCTTTTTGAAATACCTGGTTAGTGAATTTGTACATTTCACCGGGCGGGGTTAGTACATGCTAATGGGAATTGTTTGAAGTAATTTTTTTTAACATTAACTCCACACTGGAGGCCCTGAGGAAAATAATTTCCCTCAGGGCCTATGTCATCTGAGATGCTGTGTGTTATCTTTTTGATGTGAGGAAGGAATGAGCATTGGTCAACGAGTCAAAGAAGCGACCCGTTCTCATGTGACAAATGTCTACCGTGTACATATTTTGGGCACGCGTTTGGCGTGTTTCCCGACTATGCACCGATGCCGAAGGGATCAATGACGCTAGTTTCTCGGAGCATCTTCCATTGAAATACCGGTAGAACAAGGATAGCATTCCCATCCGACGCCTGTGCTCAATCCGTATGTTAAGATGGGAGAATCAATCAAATGGACCGCCCGTTTCTGCACAGTGTCGAAGGTATTTTTCAGGTATTTTGGAGCTCCAGACCAGAGGTGGCAGCCAAATTCAACCGCGGGGCGCACTTGCAATTTGTACAGGATTAGCAGTTGTGTACTATTAAAGTACCCGCACTAAAGATGAACCAAATAAAAAAATAAAAATTGTTTATAAGTATGTGTGTTTGTGAATGTGTATTTGGGACCTGTGAGTGTTCGCTTGAATGGTGTATAGTAGTGGAGCGTTGTGAGCGCTTAAGTATTATAAGTTTAGTATTACAAATATTCAAATAAATTTGGGTACGAACGCGTCAGCCTGAAAAAGCTCACATCACTGGGCACCTCTTAGCGTTAGGTGAGGAGCAATAAGCCAGTTCGGCGGCGATACTAAAGGACTCACACAGCCTTCGTTTTAATGAACCGAACTGCCGCAAGGTATGCAGCGTGAAACCTCATTGACCGGGTAACGCCGGGATTTAAGGATCTTCGCATTTAAAATTTTTGCCGTAATCAAATCTCAGTTAACGAGCAAGGTTTTGCTTTAATACCTACGTATCCATATTAATATTTTTTTTACATAAGCTCACAGGAGGCCCTGAGGATAATAATTTCCCTCAGGGCCTATGTCATCTTTGGGGATGCTGTGTAGAGGGTTTTTTTTAAGGAAAGGAAGGAGAGGAGAGTTCTGGGAAGGAAAAGGGTTTAAGGGGTGGGTTGGAATCTGGGGTTCAGTGTGTCCCGGTCGTCCGCCTTCAATACCTAGACAAACCTCAGCCCATGAACCCGGGCACCCCTGCTAAATCACCAAACGTTGCGAACCACTTGGGGTGACCTATGGCAGAGGTGTTAGTTATTCAATAAAGGTTCCCGGGGCGGCGGTACCCATTCCCGCCTCCTAAATTGGAACTCTGTCAAAGATTATTTTCGAAAGCCTGTACCTAAGCTGGTAAGGCTGTAAGCTGGAATGGTGGTCTCTCACCGGGGCGATATATCTTTACCACTTTGAAAATTGTAACATATAAAAAAATATAACATATAAAATGTATTATTTTAACCTATCGAACACATAAGCTTGTTTACACGACAATGTAACATTACTAGACATACGTATGACCTATGAGTTATTTAATGAATCCATTAATACGTGAAATCTTAACCACTCAAGCACGGCGGCCGACATTGGAGGATTTTTAATGGTTTTTATACTTTTACAAATAATACTCGTATTGATAAATATTATATAATCCATAATCCCTTTATTTATTTTTTCGTTCGTTTCGTTTGGAGCCCTGAGGAAAATACTTCCCCTCAGGGCCTGTCATCAATGGGGACGCTGTGTGGTGGGTTTTTAAGGAAATGAAGTAGATGATGTTTTGGGAAGAAAAAAGGTGTGAGGGGCGGGTAGGAATCTGGAGATCAGTGTGTCCAGGAGTGACGGACTTGTGAATTTATCCCTCCCACTTCGGTGCAAGGCTGCGTTTCGAGAGAGTACGGATAGAAAGATCAAACTTAATTAGTCTCTCCCGATCTGGCCTACCATGCAGCTGGTAGATAGATGCATCCAAGACCAAGACCCGGACAAACCTCACCCATGAACCACACGCAGCGATCCCCTTGGGATGACCTATACAGAAGTGTTAGTTCTCAGGAATTGAATCCCACTATTCACATTAATTTGTTTGAATAATAAAAACAGTGGGTATCTAACCCAAATATTTTTTTTGTTCTCAAGTCAAAATTGTTAATCTTGAACAATGATCAGAAATAAACTATTTAGTCAATTCATATTAAAATGTCGTTACGCCGTAAATCAACATAATATAAGAACGACAAACATTTTATTTTCAAATTACAGACGTACCTATTTTTTTCAGGTTGTTACTGGTTGGAAAAACAAAACAAAAGTGATTATAATTATATTTCAGACGTAATAATTGCTGTAAATTATCTCTTCAAAAATGCAGTAATTACTAGATATTTTTTTACCCCTCGAACTCGTCGGTTGTTATTTTTTATGCACGCGATAATTACATAATCACTTACTACTTAGAATGCGTTGAAGGTTTAATTATACAGATCCTATTCGTCCGTTTTATAACATTTCTACCTTTCCTGTAACCAAAAAAAAAATAAAGCCACCCTTATATAATTATTGGTAGGTTAGAAGGTAAAGACGGTTGTTATCAGGCGGAGATATGTTTTGTAGCAAAATGTGGCAAGAGACTTTTCGAAAGGGATCCCGCAAAAATTAGTTTACTTAATTAATTGTAGTTGTCTCCTTATTCAAGTTTATCTCTTTTTTGATTGGGCATTTGCGGTCTATTAACAGTGATGACGGCCTTCGTGGTCGAGAGGTAAGGCCCTCGATTAGCAATACGAAGGACGCGAGTTCAAATCCGGGTGTGCGCAAGTAAATTTCATTTGAATGGATTGTGTTATTTGACAATTAATCATTTAAAATAATATAAGATGTGTTAATTTTTTTTTTTTTATAAAGAAAGAAACATTCCCGGGTTACGAATAACCCAACAATGTTTGAAAATCTCCTACTACCACCACAGAAAGCCGAAAATGTTGCTTGTGTTTTTATTTTTATTTTTTTTATTTAATACATGAATTATCGAAAGTACATACAGTTTTTTTGTGATATTTCACCCTCCATGCTAAGGATGACCCTGTGTTATAGAGGGTGAAGTTTACAGTTTGCGGATATACATTCATTAGTATAGATTGAAATTTTTCACTAATTGATACTATGCACACAAATTCTTCTACAATAAGACAGTATATGTAATTATATTGGATTACAAGAATAAGGTGAAGAAGTTAAAGAATTATTGGAAAAGATAAATGATTATTAGTATATATAGGAATTATTGATATATAGTTCACAGTAATCAGTCTTATACATATAATGCTGCTTAGATACTAAATAAAGATATATTATGTTTTGCCTGCTCTTAATACTATGCACACAGATCTTCTATAATAAGATAATGATATACTTATAGTTAGATTGGGTTACAAGAAGAAGATGGAGAAGTTAGAGAATTATTAGAAAATGAAAAATTTGAGGAGTTGTTAGCTATAGATCACACTAATTAATCTTGTACATACAATGCCGCTAATTTATAAAATAGAGGTATGTTATGTTTTGTCTGAAAGGTGATTAAATTGATAGAGTGTAAAGTGAGTGGGTGTTTAAATTGTAATGTATTCCATGTGTAAGGATTATGTAATATAGGATTATGTCTTCTGTGTTTGAAAGAATAACAATAATTAGACAAGTAAATATACATAGGAGATCTAAAAACATAAAGGTTATTAAGTGCATTGAAAGTATGAAACTTATATGTATGATTATAACTTTATATATGAAGCAAGAATAGGAATCATAGTAGGTTATTAATATTATTATAAGAATGGAATGGATTACATGTATAAGTGGAATTAGACAAGTAAGGATACAATCCTTCAGCGTTGGTGTTGAAGGTATGTGTAGGTATATGGGGTGAGGTTTGTCTAGGTCTTGGAGGCGGATGACCAGGACATACTGAACCCCAGATTCCTACCCACCCCTTAAACTCTTTTCCTTCCCAGAACTCTCCTCTCCTCCCTTTCCTTAAAAAAACCCTCCACACAGCATCCTCAAAGATGACATAGGCCCTGAGGGAAATTATTTTCCTCAGGGCCTCCTGTGTGGAGTTCATGTAAAAAAAAAAAAAAAATGCATATAATTTGTCGTTGTTACAAGCAGTGACATGCAAAAGGTTAGTTTCACTTGTGGTTATAATTATACTAATTTTGTATTTATGAAAGAGGATGGTAAGGTGATAGGAATTATTATTGTGTTGTGATGGAGGATTTAGCCAGCCGAGGAATCGAACACGCGACGCTTGGGTCCACTCAACAATGAAATGGCTTTAGTTCGTTTGCTGACCAGATCTGAATATCCAGGTATTTCTCCACGTTTCTCCTCCCCGTCTCCTTCCACTACCTTCAGCCTCACAGCATATCCCAATTGGGGATGTTATTGTCTCTGGCGGTTGGGAGCAATTGAGACTCTTACATAAATGTACTTTAAAAATTTAAAAACGTCAAAAAACTGCGACATATCGACACGAATAGTGAAAAATCACCAGTGTGTGAGAATTTTCGGTTCCAATGCAAGCCACTTGTGTATAGGTTGATGAAACTGTTTTTCATGATGCATTAAAATTTCTTATAATGTAGAAAACCTCCATACATCTGTGAAAAAAACATACATATCAGTTTGCAGTATTTCAATAAAGCCTTATAGAAATATCAAAAAGCCTTAAATGCTTGTTGTAATTAGGCTAGACTAACCAAAAACCTTTCAATAAAGCATACCGCGTCCCAAGTAATAGGTTCAGAGTTCACACAAGTAGAAAATACTTCGTTAGGGTAAAAAATGCCTACACTTTCAAATCTTTATTAGATTACTGCACTTTTCTGCCCACGTGTTGTTATTTAGGCTTTCTTGCGCAAAGTCCTACATACTGCATGGGGGAGGAACTTTCCTGGGAGCCTTTGAAAGAATTACCATTGCCCCAGGCTCTGGTCCCTGCTTCCAACGCTTCGGGCCCCATTCGCCAGCCCATCCAAATTAAATTATGGTACTTGATAATTTCTTCTTGCATCTTCGCTGAAAAGTTTCATCCCGGTGTTGTACAGCGCAAGGGGAAAAATAAGGGTGACCATTTTCGTTCATTTGGTGCAGACTTGAAATGAAATTTTATTCTGAGTTTTCTGGGTTTTCAGAACGGTTTCTTGAAGAAAAAAGGTGCAAGATAGGAAAAGTGGACTGTGAAAAAATGAGATTAAAGTTTAAAACTAAATTCTGGGGAATAAAAAAATACGTTTTGAAAACCTTTGAAAATCTTCAATTATTTATTTATTTGTAAGGATTTCTATTTTTTTTACTTATTTTTTTTGTTAAGGAGAAAATACAGATACAGATGACAATTAACAAGAATATCCAAAACAATAAATACAGAAGTCACCTGCATCCAAACTATTTGTCACGAATTAACATTAACAGCAGATAAAAACATATACAAATATTTTTACTTATAAATATGGAAAAGACGTATGTATATACATAAGAATTTTATTTTACAAATAGAGAGATGAAAAAAATGCGCAATATCCTTATAAAAGTTTAATGGTAAGACCAAAAATATATTGATAAAAAATAATGTTATACAGAAATTTAAAAAAAGAAAAGTAGTTAAAATTATAAACCAAGAAATGTCTAAGTTATTGTACTTTGTAGGAAAACAGCCTTCAATTTTTTACTAAAAGTACTGCGTGTGTCAAAAAATAAGTCGGAATCCTTGAGGTTTAATTTTGACTAAACGATTCGCTCATTCTTCTGATTGGATCTCTGGCACCAGCATTTGTACGCGTCTGGCTAATGTGGAATAAGTCGTTAAACCTTGTTCCTCTATCTTGAGTCTACGTGGTATTTTGAAGTTTATTAGTTTCAGTACGTCAGGACAGTCAATAAAGTTGTTGCAGATTTTGTACAGTCATAGGTCAAGGTATGTTCGCCGGTTAGATAGAGTGGAGACATTATAATACGAGAGCATATTTATATACCCCCGTTTAGGTGCGCGAATACTTTCAATATTGACTTTATAGATATCGTAAAGTGGAGTCCATATGGAGGAACAGTATTCAAGTTGAGAACGGACCAGCGCGTAAACAAGAAGATAGGTTTCAGGTTTTCGAAATTCGCGGCTGTTTCTGATGACAAATCGTAGCATACAGTAAGCTTTATTCACAATATTTTCAATGTGCGCATCGAAATAGAGTTTGGAATCAAAAAGTACGCCTAGATCTCTTATGCAGTAAATAGTTACCAATACAATAATTGTGTATGGATAGCGTTGTGATTTTTAGTAAAGATTATTTGTTTACATTTGTTGTAACTTAGGTAAATTTTGTTTTCATTGCAAGATGCTTCGAACCTTACTAAATCGCTTTGGATGAGCACATAATCCTTTAAATTTCTAAGTGATTACAATATTTCTATAGTTGAAAATGAAAATTTCAAAACACTTTAGCTTAGTATATTAGTAGCTCTATATTTAATTGAACATTTCAAAGTCCACCATAAAATATACGTTTAGAAAAAAAATAAAGTTTTATCAATTTTGTACTGATTATTTTACCTCTGTATGACGGTCTATTGCGACACGAAGAATATTTGGAAAAAATGCTGTCGGTGAGCGTCAGTTTATAAGAGAAAAATTTTATCTGCAAAAATTTGCGAGTAGATACCTTCATTAGTTCTTTACCAGTACAAGCATAAAATTTGATTCAAATGTTTGCAAAATTTTATGCTTTTCATTCCAGTTTATAGCCGGAAGCGGCGTTGTTAGTTATCTTTCACTAAGTAATATTTTCCTTAGACTTTCAGAAAACGTACCAAATAATCTTGTAGGTATCTTCTTTTATAGATCCGTTGCCGGTGAAGTACGTCGCAATGAAACTGAATCAACCATATAATTTTCGACCAATCTGCGAACAGTAACATAAAACAAAAGAAGAGTGGTTGATCTAGGGCCGGATATCCGGCGTGATGCTCCATTCTAGATGCTGTGATAAGATCCATTCCTTTATAGATGGAAGTATACCTACTCGGATTATAGAACTGCATGCAGATAGTTGATTGGGACAATTTCTTGCAAACATTTATCAAACTGATTTCACTAAAAAAGTAGTTGAATTGAATTGAAATTGAAATCGGCATGCTGTGCATAATTTTTTTTAATATTTATTGAACTAAAAACTACACGATGTATATATACATCATTGAGTTTTTAGTAAAATAAATATAAAATCGTTAAAACCGCAAATCTACAAAATTACTGACATTGGCGATTATGCTAATCCTTAACTACCAACCTACCTACTTTCTTAAATGTTGATAGAATCCAAAGCCATCAACCTACCCACTTTCCATTGGTTAAATGTTGATAGAATCCAATGCCTCCAATAGGCCTTAAAGAATGTATTTCAACTAAAACCTTCAATTTTCTAAAGGGGAATTTTTTGTTTAGCAGACACAAAAAAACTGATTTGACGTCTATCTTGTACATTGTAGTCGTTAAATTTATTTATTTATTTATCTATATAAGGTATGTTTACATTACATTATTCGATGCCTGTCTCACTAGGGTATACCTGTGTTGAGATACTTGCCAACTTTTGAATACTTACAAAAATATTGCTAGAATCTCGAAGAGGCATCCAACAGACAATAATTAAAGCGCTTCTACCCAAGTCTCTGATTTGTAAAAAAACTGTAGTACTTTTTGACGATTTGGCACGCCAACCAACAATTACACTTTGCCATGACGTAATCTTAAGGCACCTACAGGAATCAAAATCTATTGATCACTATTACCATCCGATGGCCAAAGAGCTGTTTTGGAGCAATGGCTTTCTTAATGATGCAATTGCAGTTCCGACGATCCGTTTCCTTATGACCTCACTAATCCTTCTCTTCCAGCTATCCAAATCGACTAGTCGTCCATAAAGCGCAGTCTTGGCCTGCCTAAATACCTGGGGTCCTAGCATGGTCGATCGATATAGTTTTTATCGAAAATGTCGGTAACTTGCCATCGCTCCCGAGCACGACTGCATACCGCTAACGAAGAAACAATAGTTCACAATGACTAGGGGTTCCTAATATATTTGACGTAAACTGTTGTTTATTCGTTAGCGGCCTGCAGTCGTGCTCAAAAGCGATGACAAGTTACCGACATTTTCGATAAAACCTATATCGATCGACCATGCTAGGGGCCCTGGTGTTAGTCGTTTTGGCTTCGGACAACGTCTTAATCTACTCCCAAACTTGGTACACAAGACCAATGCGAACAAGTCTATTGGCTCTCACGGCTGACAGGTCATGTACAGTGTTTCTTGATTATTCCACTGACTTCACGTTCCTAGTTCCTACTACAACATCGATGGCTTTACCTTGTCATTGGCCTAAGATCAGCCTAATGTAAGGTTTAGCAAATCAGAATAATGTTAAAATGTTTTTACAGGATGTGTCAATCATTAACCGTATCATTATATACTTTTTTTATTAACGTGATGTTTAACTACCCGATTAGATATGATATAGGGTGGTTACCATCCAATGTGAAATTCTTATAAAGAGAGTTTCGAGCTCATGACATCCATCGTCAGGCTTTGAAACGAATGAGACTGGCAGAATCATTTTTGATGTATAAAAACAACAATAAAAACACTGGTGTTTAAACCCACCAACACCCACAACATTGTTACAGTAAGAACTAAAAATTTAAATATTGTTATCTTCGAATGTAAAATGTAAGTATTAAAGGTTCGACTAAAATAAATTATTGTAACTTGGGCAAATTTGTTTCTCGTATACCTTAACCCTTGTGGTCATCGTTTCATAATAATATTACCATTCCTCTACAATTATTGCTTCAATTAAAGAATGGAGAGAAAAAAGCGATGAAGATGAAGGAGAAGAAGAATTCTAATCCGGAGAAGAAATAATGTTTAAATTCAGAAGCGGACGTTTTAGAAAGTTTTAATACGGTCCGAGGGGAATTTCACGGATAAGCGAATCTGCGCTATGATAATTAATTATTTCCCTATGTATTGTACTGCCTACTTTTGTATGCAAATATTGTTTCTTTGGAATTTGTTTCCGCTTTCTACAATTAATTGGAAAACAACGTGGTTTTTGTCTTCAGGGTTTCTTTTTTAATTTTGGCAAATATTAAATTGATGAAAATGAATATTGATTTTCTTGGTTTCAAAAACTTCGGGGAGGTATACTTACTCAATGTAATAAAATACAACAAAAAAATCTGTATTGTTCAGAATTTGCTTTTTTTTATTAGGTGAAATTAAGGATGATGCAAACTTTAACTTTTTTTCGCCCAGTGTGTTTGTGATGTCCCTGTTTTATAACGGATGAAACTCCACTTATTTTGAGAATTTTTTAAATTTAATTAGGTACCAAGATTAGGTACCATTCAATTTGGGAGGCGGTAATGGGTACCGCCGCCCCGGTAACCTTTATTGGATAACCAACACCTCTGCCATAGGTCACCCCAAGTGGTTCGCTACGTTTGGTGATTTAGCAGGGGTGCCCGAGTTCATGGGGTGAGGTTTGTCTAGGTCTTGGAGGCGGATGACCAGGACACACTAAACCCCAGATTCCTACCCATCCCTTAAACCCGTTTCCCTCCCAGAGCTCTCCTCTCCTTCTTTCCTTAAAAATAACCCTCTACACAGCATGACATAGGTCCTGAGGGAAATTATTTTTCTCAGGGCCTCCTGTGTGGAGCACATGTAAAAAAAATATACAATTTTTAAAAATAAATTTAACCGATTAGTCCAGGGAGCGTGTGTTCGGATTTTCCAGATACATCGAGATTAGAACTTTTACATTAGCTCCAAACAGGAGGCTCTGAGGTAAATAATTTCCACATGACCTATGTCATCTTTGGGGATACCATGTGGGGCGTCTTTTGAGGAAAGGAAGGAAAGCAAGTTCTGGGAATGAAAAAGTTATGAGGGGTGGATATGCGGGGGTCAGTGCCTCCAGGAGTGACGGACGTATGAATCCATCCCTCCCACTACGGTGCAAGTCCATGTTCCGAGAGAGTCCTACAGAAGAGGTCAAGATTTCCCTCAACCAGTTTCCCCGATCCGACCCTCCACTCAGTAGATGGGCAAACGCATCCACTGCCTGAAATTTTGCGTTTCGCTGTATCGGCGTCTGCGGCTCTTCAGACATCAATTGCAATATCACCTCTACTCAACCAGTCTTATGGCGAACGAACTTTGACTCGATTAGCATCAGTGTTATATATGTAGTGCGAGTCTGTGTATAGAAACATTTAAATTGGCAGAAGTGTGATGTTACAGTAAGAATGTAGATAACACAATATAGCAAATCGTAATTATCGTTTCACCACATTTACCAGAATACTGTATACTGTTTCTTTGACAAATTGGTTGTTCTCACTTGAAAGTTTGACGACCCCAGACCTAGACAAATCTCACCCCTTGAATCCGGGCATCCCTGCTAAGTCACAAACATAGCGAACCATTTTATGGTGTCCTATTGGCAGGGGTACCTATTGGTTGTTCCCGGGGCAGCGGTAACCACAGCCGCCTCCCAAATTGATTACTTCTATCCATGAAAACGCGTCCACGAATAGCCTTTTCCAGTTTGACGAATGTGTCCAAACCATATGTAAAAAGTCGAAACAAATCCCCTAGAAATATCATCCCCATACAGTCATCCCTACGAGTAAAAGTATTCCCAAAAATTTATAGAACCTTTTAGTTACTAGGTTTCCCTTTAATAATGTGAATGCAGAGTTGTTGTTGAGTTATTTTATATATTATGTTTAGTTTGTTGTTACGAGATTTCATCGAGCACAGTAACTGGTCTATTTGATTGGGTTTATATGTGTTGTGTGTAGTGTGTTGTGGGCAGTCGCAACTTGGCATTATTGCATTCAACCTAAATCCCTGCGGAAGTAGAAATATATAAAATTCTGGAGCATTCCCATAAAACCCTCCCATTTACTGCCATTGCACGATTGCTTAGCATTTCATAAAACCTCCAAAAGAGCCCGGGGCCGATATCAGGGGTCCTAAAACTTGGAAAAAATATTTAGTGGATACTTACAAAAAAAAATTATTATGATCCCCCCTCCCAATTTCTTGAATTCATGGAACGATCAAAAATTGGGTTAGTATAATAATCTTACTAGCCACAAAAATCATAAAACTCAAATATATTGGTCGTTTTATGAGGAACAATAAACAGGTAAAATTTATTAATATTCAATGGAAGATTATTTATTTTAATATAATTATTTATACGAGTACCTACATCTAAGTTTACAAAATGAATAATTTATTGTAATTTAGATACTCCTACATTTTCTTTTGGTTAATGTGTCTCCTGCAATCCATCCTGAATTTTCCAATTTGTACAGACTTCATTGTTACCGGCAACTCGTTATAGTATTTTATCCCTCTGTAGAGTTTATCCTTTTTTGGTGGTATAATTTCATTGCACGTCCTTGCGTTATGTCTGTGAATCTCCTTGTTGTATGTAATTTTTGTTTTGAAAAGTATTTTGATAAAAATTATTTATTATTTTATGTATAAATATCGTCGCGTTCGAGGTCAGCATCTGTTTCATCGTTAGTGAGTTCAGTTTCTTTAACATATGGGTTAGTTTAGAAAATCTATTTCCATTCTTTGCTCTATTTTTGAGAATTTATAACTCATTTTGTCCTCTGTCGTTACGCGAGACAAAAATTGTTAAGCATTAATTAAAATGTGGAGCAATAATGGAATTGTACACAGTGACAGTAATTTTTTGTTGTTGTATTTTTGACGAATTGTTCATAAAAAAGATATATTCTTCACAATTTTCTATTGTGAACACTCTGTATTCAGATTAGTTTGGAATTTTAACTATTTGTCTAATTTTTGTTTAATGTAACTGTGTATCTACCGCTCGAATGACGGAGGTGTTCTAGACACCCGGCCATAGTATGAATCGCTACTTCGGCAACGTCAATTCGTTCTCGGTGACAGCGGCGAGGCGGTGAACAAACGCCCACAAATACACACAAGTATATCAGTAACATATTCAATAATTCCCAATTAATTTTAGCTAATTTTGATTTCACTGCATGTCTTCTCATGTTCAATTGCAATACGATACATTTTATTGATAGAAGACGAAACAGAGACAAAGATTCAGACAAAGATGTTTAAAATTTTTTTCGACAGCTAACCTTCGAAAGGAGAGGACGTTAGAAGAACACCATCCTAATCAATACAATACATTGATTGCTAAACACATACCTTGGTACTGTGTTGTAATTTATTTATCTATGTAGACCCTTTTTGGGCCTTTGCATACCTTCATACGTAGGTTGAAAAAATAACTAAGAACATAAATGCATAGTAGTTATAATTTATAATAATCTTATAACACTAATAACAATAATATAATAAGAGACTGTTACAGTGGAGGTAATCCACCACTTACCCGCCCTGGTATAATTAACAGATGGTTACTCCTTCAAGGCTCTCGCAAGGACTCTATTTTTTTGAAAGAACGAATCTACATTTAAGTTTGAACGAATCTAGACCTCCAGTGTCCCTGCATACGGTGTTAGGAAGCAGTATGCAAGTGCTTACATAATATACAAAATGCGAATAATATAAAGCAAGTCAGGGATAAACTAATTAAAAAAGATAACAGAAAAACAAAAAAGGCGGCTGTTCGCAGGGTAATGGCATCTTGCGTTTGCTGCAAGCATCTGCAAGAAAAGATAATGAAAACAAGTATTGTGATATGAAGAAGGCTTGTGTCGGGTGGGATACCTCTCTCGTCATCTGGTAGTACCAGCCTGTTACAGTTAAAAATTACAGATTACATGTCTACATGTGCATATATGTGCTTCTTTAAGGAAGCAATGTAATCAAAATTAAATACGTCGACATTCATTGCAAGTTTCATTCCCCTCACGGTGTAATTAATCTTCGCGAACAAGAATTATATTATTGCACGTAAAATTAGTTCGAGAAGCAACTACATTAAATGTATCACTATTTAGGTATCCGAAATAATGTGGAAATCGAAACATTTGTATATTTAAAAACATTTTTTAAGCCGATATCTATATTTTAATTATATTTTACCGTCATAATATTGCCATCATATTTTACCATTTTACCATAATACTTTAGGCAGAGAATATCGAGTTCCATTATAACACCACAATGCCTTAGACACCGAGTACTGATGTTTTTAATTTTTTTTTAATGTTAATTTCGCACAAGAGTCCCAAATGCGCCCAACTGTCCGAAACCTGCGGGACTATTGCATCAACAATTCGTGAATTGATTGGTTAAATGGTATGGGAAGGGGAAGTAAATGGATAGGCGTTCGGGAGTACCAGGCTATTCAAATCTAGCCATACGTCACGGTCACCCCAGGATTATGAAGAGTGGTCTTTCACTAGGGCGATTCTGAACGTATTATTAACATTTTTTTATTTTATTTTTATTTTTATTTTAATTTTATGAGTAAAATCTCCAATTGTAATATTTAATTAAAAAAAGGCGTCAATATCCTTTTCTGATTTTTCTGTTTCAGATTTTCGATTGAGTTTCGCTTATATTGTCTTCATTTAATTAAGTATTATTAACATTTAATTTCGGAAGCCGATCAATTTATAGCTGTCACTCGATTGTAGTGTTGTATTATTTATAGAATTTTATTAATGTTGATAAATAAAAAGATATAAATTTATAATGAGCGACGATTTCCAGCCATAAACAGTCTTATGTTATCATCATTTTTGAAGAAATAAATTTCATGATGATCTTATGAAAACAACTGGATAAAAACATATTTTTATTCATGGCACAAAATTTTTGTACACGTTGAAAACACTTTTGGGTAAAGGAAATAGCTTTCATGTTCTATCGAATACGTGTTTTCCACTGCTAAAGAATGATAAGTAAATTTCATAAAACATTTGGCAAGTGAGTTATTGCCCTCTTTTACTTATGACTAAAATTCTACAAAGTCCAGATAACGTGATTTTTTTTATTTCGACTGCCCCGGAATCATTAGTTCCCAATAGCTTACAGAAATCGCGCTGTTGGTTCGATTTTTCGTCCCTCCATAAAGAATGCATCGGAAGCTATCGCCGCAGGGGTTGCAGTGACCGCCCACCCTTCTGGGAGGATTGCCCCAACTACCCTTACCCCCCAACCCCTATATATATATATATATATATATATATATATATATATATATATATATATATATATATATATATATATATATGAATTTCCCGGATACACGTGAGGGGGTCGCTTTATTCAACCCGTTCTGTATGTCGGACACGTAGGTACTTGGCCGTCCAGCTTCGTACCACAATAAATAAGGGATTACATAAAAAAAGTTACTTTCTGAAAGGCGTATTTTTCTTATACGGTTTTGTACTCATAGGGGCAAAATTGACGACTTCGCCAAAAGACAGGTGTATGTTCTAATATTCTCTCTGTGATAATGCAGCTTGACTTATATGTAAATTTGTATCTATATGAGTAATATTAAATCATTAATTATTACATATATTCATTGAAATAAAATCATTTTCAGTAAATAATAAAATGTTCCGCCGATTATAAATATAGTTGAAATCATAAGTGCATAATATGCCACTTGCATGGATTTCATAATGACTTAATAAATAAATCGTGTGGATAGATTTTTCTACTAAGATTACGAAAATGTTACTAAATTTTTTTAGAAATCTATCGTTTTTTTTTTTAATAAATAAATCCGTTTTTACTACTGTCACTTCAAGAAAATGTTCCGTCTCCGACAATATTCAATTAATTGTGTAAAATTCCATACTGATTTATTTTTTTATATGGCAATACTTTGACACTTAAAATTCACTAGCATTATTGTTTGTTACCTGCGAACTTTTGTATAATTTTATTATAATTTACAAGTACAGTTTTATTAAAAGTATAATTTATATCACCACATTTTGATAATATCCAACAATAGGCACAAGATCAAGTTATATGTTTAAGAACAAGAAAATTCTGCTGTTCAAAATAATCTCACTGCAAAAACAGAACAACTAAATATATTTTATGTGAACCTTCTTCATACTTCATACCTGTTTACATGTCATATAGTTCATAAACCTTTCCCTTTAGTTAATTTTAATAATTATTTATTAGCTGGTTTTATTGTAAAGTATTTGGATTTAGTCGTATAAAGTAGTTTGAACATTATAATGATTAATGATCAATAAGATGGATCAAGGAAAAAAATATTTATGAGATGTTATATTTTTGGTACCTATGCCTCATCATTCTCGTCTGCCATTCGGGTGGAATACGTCGTTTTTTTAAAATGATTTTCGGCTATGTAATTATTGTTTTTTCGCACCCATAAAATTATGTCTCGTCTTTCCGATAAAAAATGGTCCGATATTTCGGATTGAAAGCTTCAAAAATAAAAAAAAATTATAATTTGCCTAAACCGGATTTTTTTTAATGTGGTGTGTGGCCTATTGAAATTGTGTGTCTTTTAAAATTTTAAAAATATAGCGGAGCTTGAAACACCTTTACGATATACTCTTAGATGGAAAATAAAACGAAAATGACAAGACTTTTATTAATTATTAAATAAAAAGTGCTTTACGAATGGAACAGCAAATCCGTGAAATATGATCGGAACAATAATTATTATTCGCTCAAAGATGTGTGGAATTCAATTAATTTTGAAAATAACGTAATATTATTCAGGTATGTACCATTTGAGGTGAGGAAAAAATATTATCAATTTTTTTCGAAGATAAAGCAAGAATTTAAAAAAATGTCAATGCGTTGTTACCCATTAACTCTAATTAAATAAACAAGATACGCACGAAAATATATTTAACACAGACGGTATTTACTAACACCTCACTGATAAACTTTATTTAAATTTTACACAACTGATGAACAACTATTAACGATACATTAATAGTTGTTTAATATTTAAGCGGATATTACCAGAGAAAACCAGAAATATGTCATTTTTAAATCAGATTTTGACTATTTTCCACAAAAAATTATAAATGGATTTCGAAAGATTGTTCTTTTATCTAGCATTCGCATGTTTTAAATTTTGAGAAAAAATGTTTATTTTTAGCATAATAAGGTTATACCATAGGTCGTTGGCAGATTTGTTAAATTTTCAAAAAAGATTTTGTATTATACCACACCCATTTCAAATCATATAATCATGCTTTAAAATAAATCAATACATTATCTGGCAACCGCACGTTTTCGAATTTTAATTTTATTTTAAATATGAATCATTAAAAAATATATACGTACATGTGTTTCTTGACGAAAATTGGTCCGTTTGTATATTTATTTGCGCACTTACAAACTAATATTTTTCAAATGAAATAATTAAAAACACTTTGTTTTTACCACAATAAACTTTATTTAAAAGTCAACATGTTTCAAGAACGATGTTCTCTTCATCAGGACATAAAATGTAATCATCGCAATAGGCGGGTTTAAGGATCGAAAAATGGCATGCCTCCCCGCCCATCTCTTTCTCTTTATGTTTCACGCATCTTGTTACTCTGAGGGTCGTTGTAATGTCAATAAAGTTACTCCTGTCCTGATGAAGAGAACATCGTTCTTGAAACATGTTGACTTTTAAATAAAGTTTATTGTGGTAAAAACAAAGTGTTTTTAATTATTTCATTAATAAAATGGTGCCACAAAGTGAATTTGCTAAATTTGAAGAAGTAATATTTTTCAGACTGTTTATATTCTTATTTAACTTAGACATTATTGAAAAATGGTAAATGCATAAAATCAAAAAATAATTACAAAAAGTACAATATTTTAATAGTTTTATCATCACGCATTTCAGCATTTTTGGATGTAGGTATAAATTAAAGTAAATATGGAATGAAATAAAATCGATATTAAGTATTAATTTTTAAAAGCTGGTACGGAAAACATTTATTATTTCTCCTTGGAACCGCCCTGTACGATCGTAAGAACAACTTTCGACGAAATGTGGATTTTCGGCCGCTGGCTGGTTAAACGCTCTTAAAACGCGTTTATTAGAAATGCCTTAAGTGTAGCCCGCATTTTTGCAAAACTCTAATGATTTAAGCGTTTCTTCCAACCTTCTGAGACGAAATTTTATTTTGAGGGCTTCCAAAAGAGAGCTATATTTCCTCCTTTCTCGAGTCCTCGTTTTGTGTTTACTCGGCCACTTCTGCCGTCAGCGCGGCAGTAAATGCGGTGGACGCAACGAATATTAAATTTTAAATTCGCCCCCTGTTTACACGCTCCTCGGCGAAGGTTCGGGTAGGGTTAAACATTGAAAGGGCGTCTTCGTCAAAGGTAAGCTACGAATTTTTAAAGTGAAGTAAGTTGATATAAAGAAACCGTTTAAATTTAATCTCTAAATTGAACTTTGAGGGCACGTGTCGGTGTTTTACGTGAACAATATTTTTCATATTAATATTAATTCGTGGAGGCAACCATTCAAGCGACGGGGAATATGTTAATACGGAATTATTTGAACTGCTTATTCCGATTTAAAGCCGATGAATCCACGTAGACTTCACCGATTATTCCATATTTTTAAGTTTTATGAAAAATGAAATCTTTAAATTCATAATTCATTAATTTTTTTTTAAATCACTACCTAAATTTGGGTAGCAATCGTTGGGGTGGTTTACCTAGAAAAGGCTCATCTCATTGTGTTCTCCTTGCTCTAGGAACCAATTAAACAACATGCTTGTCATCAAATTTGAGAGTCCAACAGGGAAAATGATAAAACTCAATAACTTGAATGCGCCTCTCTTTCACATATTATTTTTAGTTGAAAATCCATAAATGGTTTAATTGATGTGTAATTGTCTCATTGTATGCGCCAAAACTTTAATGCCAATCTGACGTTGATACAGGAATCATCGCAATAGGCGGGTTTAAGGATCGAAAAATGGCATGCCTCCCCGCCCATCTCTTTCTCTTTATGTTTCACGCATCTTGTTACTCTGAGGGTCGTTGTAATGTCAATAAAGTTACTCTGTATAGTTTCAAGTTCAGGTCCGCATTTAAGATTGGCGCGTAAAAGACAGTGTTAAAAATAACAATTTTAAATATTTTATTTATTAACTCAGCAAATGATGTAGAATCGCCTCTTTTTGAAGATTACCACTAATTTCTGAAAACCGTCAATACCAGAATAATGTTAAAAATGTATATGGACCGATATAATTTTATTTCTCAATTTGCGAGGCAGGAATGGGTACCGCCGCCCCGGGAACCTTTATTGGATAACCAACACCTCTGCCATAAGTCACCCCAAGGGGTTCGCTACGTTTGGTGATTTAGCAGGGGTGCCCGGGTTTATGGGTTGAGGTTTGCCTAAGTGTTGGAGGCGGATGACCAGGACACACTGAACCCCAGATTCCTACCCACTCCTTAAACCTTTTCCCTTCCCAGAACTCTCCTCTCCTTCATTTCCTTAAAAATACCCTCCACACAGTATCCCAAAAGATGACATGGGCCCTGAGGGAAATTATTTTCCTCAGGGCCTCCTGTGTGGAGCTCATGTAAAAAAAGAAAAAAAAAATATTTTGCCTTTTAATAGTCTAACACCCGTATTCAGAGTCGATCCTTAAAGTTGTCTAAGTCAAGTGTCGGCCTTACCTTAGCAAAGGTAAGAACCGTCCTTACCTTTAACTCTTCTATTCAGAGTCCACACTTTGAGCTTCCTTTCCTAAGGTAGAGACCTTTTGTCTACGCCGAAATAAATGTGTGACGTCATCCGAAACTTGCCGATGTTCTGCTTCTACGGAAACAACATGCCCCGTTTCGGGACAATTTGTGTGTTTTTCTATGTTCGTATCCATGGATTTATCAGGCATCTGTCAGTTTTGTTTATTTATGCGTCGTTGGCCTGTCAAAGTTCTAGCGCTACGCATCTCGTTTTAAAATGAATTCACGGATTATGATTACGCCAAGCGAAAAACAGTGCTTATTAGATTTGATCAAGAAATAACAACAACCCCGCGGTAGCCAGCATTTCGACGAATCATCTGCAGCTTGGTGAAAAGAAAAAACGCGTGGGCCAAGTTGACAATGATTTTAATTCAATCGGCGATAATCAAAAGGTTTGTATCGTTTGTAATTTAAATTTTAACTAGCCATCACGCCGTTTCCCCTCAGGGTTACTCTTCTTCATTCACATACATACTCTTCTATTGTTCAGACTCCTTAATACTATTATAATACTATCTTGAATTCATTTTAGAGGAACCAAGCGCAGCTCAAGAAATGTTGAGACAACTTAAAAACAAAAAGGAAGATGGAGCTCTGCGAGGAGAAGAGGAGCAAGTTGAAGACTGGAGGGGGCAGGCTGTTGCCAAGTGTCTCCAATGAGCACCATCCCGTTGACCGGATTTGGCCACCGATACAGAGTTGAGCTTCTGCAACGACAGCGATCACTCTATTTGTAATACATATGATGGTTAGTTTAAAAAAGTTATGCGAAATATTTTGGCTACTTGTTTATTTAACGTTGGCATTATTTCTTATTCAAAGTATTGTTTAAGTTTCAGATACCGCTGGCAGCACGTCTGTTGTATTCAGCATGCCATGGGCTGACCAGTCGACGGAAATGGGCTGACCAGTCGATGGAAGTGCCGGTGTTTGGTTAGTTTTTGATAATGTAATTGATTCTTTGCAATTTTAAATTTAAATGAATGTGGAGTATTTATTTATATTTAGATGGTAGCATTCGCATTTCTCTATAGGAACTCAATACAAATTGTTGTGTGAACATAATTTCATCAGTCATGCTAAATCTTAATATTTGAGATAGAAATATTGTAAAAAGTGTTATTAATTTTCAGATATAACAAGAACACCGGAGGAAAGTTCGACCCCCCAGCTCAAGACGAAGACAAGACGTATTATTCCCAAGAAAGAGGTGACTATGTTTACATCTCTATTTGCACTTATCTTGCACTTGAATACTTGCAATTCCCTTCATAGGGTCAAACAATGCTCGGAGAGCTTTAGTTTAACCTCTCGTTCTCCACCCTAAAGAGCGGCCCTGTTGAAGATGCTGTGTGGGGGGTCTTTTTAAGGAAGGAGTGAAGATGGGTCTTGAAGAGGTAGGAAGTCTTGATGTTGTAGGAGGGAGGAAACACAGAGGCCGGCAAATCGTTCCAGAGCCGAGCTGTTGATGACAAATGTCATTCGTGTACATACATTGGGCGCGTGTTTCCCGATAATGCACCTGTGCCGAGGGGATCGATGACGCTAGTTCCTCGGAGCGTCTTCCATTGGATATAATTTTGGAGAGCAGAGCTTAACGCTCTCCGCCATAAGCGTCTCATGTGACAGAGATGCTAAACACAACCTCTCCTTGGAAAACCTAAACATCTCAGAGTCATCGGGCACATAGTGGCCTGAACCTGTTATTGAAAAACCCTTGACTCTGTGCAGAAATGGGCGGTCCGTTTGATAGATTCTCCCATCTTAACAGACAGACTGCAATCTTTAGAGCACAGGCGTCAGGTGGGAATGCTGTCCTTGTTCTACCGCCATTACAATGGAAGATGCTCCGAGGAACTAGCGTCATTTATCCCCTCGGCACCGGTGCATAGTCGGGAAACACGCCAAACACGCGCCCAACATTTGTACACGGTTGACATTAGTCACATGAGAACGGGTCGTTTCTATGACTCGTTCTTGAGTTCAACGGCTCGGCTGTGGAACGATTTGCCGGCCTCTGTGTTTCCTCCCTCCTACAACATGGGTCTCTTCAAGACCCGTGTTCACTCCTTTCTTTCCTCAAAAAGACCCTCCACACAGCATCTTCAAAGATGACATAGGCCCTGAGGGAAGTTATTTTCCTCAGAGCCTCCTGTGTGGAGTTAATGTAAAAAATAAATAAATTACATTATTGACTAATTGGCTTGTAATTTTGTGTTGTTTCAGACTTGGTACCATCTAGTGGGCAGGTGGTTCGGGACGAGGCCGAAGTGCGTTGCCGAAGAAATAGAAATTTAATTATTTACGATGAAGAAATCCACGTAGTAAGGTTGGAGACTGCCAAGTGCCCGGGCACAGAGGGAGACTGCCCTGGAGCAGGTGAAAGGAGCCGCCTGCAGAACGAGCTTCTAGAACTACAAATTAAAAAAAGCAAAGGCAGAACTAGAAAAAGCTCTGGCGAATAGTCTTGAATAAAAAAAATATTAATCTCCAATAGATGTTTTATTTATTTTCCATTCTGTTATTTCTTTAATTATGGACAGAGTTTCACACTACCTTGATACACACATTATTTATACATACATAGGTATATATTTAAGATAAATCCTTGTGCTTGTTCATAATTCAATACACAGCACAATTATAACATATTACAAAAATATGACTTCACTATTCATTACATTAGATATGATGTCCTTTCACAGTCCATTACACAGCACAATTACTACACATTACAAAAATATATGACTTCACTATTCATTACGTTAGAGATTGTGTCCTTTCACAGTTCATTACATATTACAAAAATATGATGTCATTATTCATTATATATGGTGACCTTTCAAAGTTCTTTACATGTCACGTAAAATGTCTTTGGATAAACGCATCTCTTATTGTTCTGCCTGAAGCAGACTGTACCACCAAATTGACAGATATATTTATACCCTCAAACCACCCAAAATGCTGGTCGTTTGAAGTTATACACAGGTTATGCAAAATGGGACACGCAACTATAATGTTTGTAGTATTAGATAATTTATTTTCTAATTTCCTCCTCGGACAAGGAAATCTCCTCTTCCATACACCAAATAATCTTTCGTCTACATTCCGTGAGAAAATTTGGGCCTTATTATATTTTTCCTGCGCTTCATTGGCAGGATTTCACACTGATGTGAACATATAATTCGTCTGGCCATATCCGCTGTCCCCGAGAAGAATGCCTGTAATTCTTTTCTCCTTGAATTTTAGGCGGCACATGCTGTTTTGAAATATCCTGGAATCGTGGGTAGAACCAGGCCACCTGGCAACGATGTCCAAAAATTCCAAACGTGGACCTGAAACAGCTTGCACATTCAAAGAGAACCATCCTTTCCTGTTGCGAAAAGATTCCCCTATTGTTTGGCTTGGGCTCTTGATGGCAATGTGTGTACAATCTATGCACCCGACGACTTCTGGAAATTGCGCTCTTGAATAAAAGAGTTTTCGATTTTCAGCGTATTCCTCGGGCCGTTGAGGAAAATAAATAAATTCCGTTAACCGTTGCGCCAATCCGGAGGAAATCTTTTGCACCACTCTGCTGGAGGTTGGTTGACTCAGCTTGTGAAGATCTCCCGCAACAATCTGGAATCATATATATTATATATGTAGGTAGTTAATGGAAATAATTACAAGATGATCTAGATATATTATACATCTAAGGGCATCTGGTTAATTTTTCATTCATGTTTTCATTTAGTATTGACATAATGTAAAGAACAAGTTTCATCATAGCTTTTCACAAAGTGCAATATTTTAGTTTCACAAAAGTAGAACAGAATTTTACAATAGATATCTAGTAAAAATACGTACATATTACCTGATAATTACCAGTAGTGTAGAATCGCAGCGCGATAGCTACCTGATTAACAGGAGGTATGGGCAAGCCTCTATTATTTACTAAAGAGTAATTTGGAAATAATACAGGAATTAATACAAGCATTACAGTTGTTTTCTCCAACCGATAACGATCCAGTTGGCAGTCACTGTAAAGGGATTTTCAAAATCGCGTAAATATCGCCGTACGCTGCCCATAGCGCCCGTGCCAATGTCGTCACGTGTATGATATGGATCAACGACATAATCGAGAAACTCATTATCCATTTGCATAACATCCATCTCCACTGTTTTATGTTTACGACAGTAACAATTGGGAACAAACCACCGACTTGGCAAGTTAAAGGTACCCTTACCACCAACCTTGACTTTTGACAGCTAAAAATCAAAGTAAGCAAGAATGCGCATGCGCCGTGTCGTAGAGACTTACGTAGTGACGTCTCTGAATACAAAAATTTTGTAAATCTTAAGGAAGGTAGCTACCTTATTTAGTGACGTCACACCGACCTTAGATGTGTCTCTGAAAACAAAACGGCGTTCCTTAGAGGAAAGGAAGGCTCCTTGAACCAAAGGATCGACTCTGAATACGGGTGTTAGTGGTCCCATTTGAAGCAATGTAAATAATGGCAGCGTCCAAATCATGTTTTTTTTCTCATTTCAGGCCGTAGAAATAACATTAATCATATCATTTAATAACATAAAATATTACGTAACTTTTCAACGTACCAAAGCACCCACCCACTTCTTCTCAGCGGTGCCATTCATGGCCAAGCTGTCATTACGCATCTCAAGTCCCGGTGTGCGTGTGTCCGTTTTAAAAATCCGTCACGCTCGTCCCTCGGGCCCTGGGGGTGGCCGGCCTACTGGGGTAGTCGGGAGGGTCGAGCCCCTTTGTAGACCCACCCCTAATTCGCGATCCGTCTGATGTTTCCGCCATTCGATAAAGTACAATTCCGATCTTTTAGAAAATCCAGTTTGGAATTGCCGGACGAGGCGTTTGGTGGACAATGACTTTAATGCCCCTAGTTGTCCGTCATTATTATACAAATAATATTACTTATTCTTGTTACAATGCACATAACTGGCGAAATATCAGAGGTAGATACTCTTATTATCGCCCTGGTAGAGGACAACCATTCAGAATAGATATTTTGCTAGAAATAGGCCACTTGCATCACATTTAAAAAAAAATCTTGTTTAGGCAAATATTCTAAGACATTCTGTGTTTTTTTTATCGTATTTTTGAAACCCTGGCGATTTTTTGAAAATTTCAATCCGAAAAATCGCACCATTTTTTATAAACCGGAAAGACGGGACATAATTTTATGGGTGCGAAAAAACGATAATTACATAGCCGAAAATCATTTAAAAAAAAAATAACGTTTTCCACACGAATATCACAGGAGAATAAGGAGAATAATAAGGAGAATAAGGAGAATAAAAGGCATACCAAAAATATTCAATCTCATAAATATTTTTTTTCCCTGATCCATCTTATTGATCATAAATCATTATAATGTTCAACGTTTATATTACTAAGTCAAATGTAATATACTTGTACTTGTAAATTATAATAATAATAAGAATATTATAAAATTTGATTTTGTTAAAATCCGCACCGTTATCATTATACCTCTAAAACACGTACGGACAACGTAAAATTTACGGGGTTCTCTTCATAACATCTGTCAAAAAGTCAAACCAAATGATACGTTCGTAGAGAACAAACAATAAATCTAGTGAACGTTAAATGTCAAATTCAAAAATTCGCCTGAAATCAAGGTGATGCCATATAAAAAAATAAATCAGTGTGGAATTTTATAAAATTAATAGGAACATTTTCGGAGAAGGGACATTTTCATGTAGTGACGTCACGAGCCCAATTTCTGAAACATTTCTAAAAAATTTTACTAACATTTTCGTAATCTTAGTAAAAAAAATCTATCCACACGATTTTTTCCAAGTCGTTGTGAAATCTATGCAAGTGGCCTATTGTTAAAGACGGAAAAATTTATCCGTCAGATTGGTCATGTACATCCCTTCTTCTTTACCCTTTCTCCTCGAACTCCATTATAGCCCCACTGTATATCCCTATTAGTTACTCCATAGTATTTATATAGCTCCGGGCAGTTGAGTCTCTTATAATTTTGAGTCTCTTATTATTAGTAATGCATTTTTTGGCAACGATTTTCATCTGATAATAATTAAAGCGTGCAATAAAAATTTGTAACTAATCGGCTTTCATTGATTTAATATGTAACTTGTAATTTTTGATTAACCGATTCATACACAACAATAATTTAACTAGAATTGATGCTCTGATGATGATGAACTGTTTGTCATAACTTTACCGATAACTGTTTGCTCGTCGCAGAAGGTTGTCGCATCTATTAAACTTGGTCTTAACTTGTTTGCAGTGAGTAATTAGTTGAAGAAAAGCGTTGGCAGTTAATTTCCCAGGTTATTAGGTTTTTATTTGTGTGGTACGGTCATCAAGATTATCAAATACTTGATGTTTTTTTATCAAAACAATAGTCATCATTCCACCATGAAATTCGTTAATTATTTTGTTGGAAACATCAATTCCTCCAACCCACTCCTCAAAATAAAACATTTCGACATTAGGTATCCGAGCACGTTTTCATTTCAACGACAGACTTGAAATTAAAACGATTATGTACTTGAAACTGAGAATGGTTATCGTGTGTTTATTTGACATCTCTATTATTCCAAAGTAAATCCACAATTATTTCGAAAGAGAAATCTTATATTTCTCTTTTTATTTGCAGTATAGTTTTACTGATGTTGGAAAGATCATATTTTTCTCTTTCCGTCAGAAACATGTTGAAATCTTTTTTTTTAAATTAACTCCACACAGGAGGCCCTGAGGAAAATAATTTCCCTCAGGGCCTATGTCATCTGGGATGCTGTGTGGAGGGTCTTTTTGAGGAGAGGAAGGAATTAACATTGGTCTTGAAGAGACCCATGTTGTAGGAAGGAGGAAACACAGAGGCCGGCAAATCATTCCACAGCCGAGCTGTTGAACACAAGAACGAGTCGAAGAAACAACCTGTTCTCATGTGACAAATGTCAACAACTGTGTACAAATGTTGGGCACGCGTTTGGCGTGTTTCCAGACTATGCACCGGTGCCGAAGGGATCAATGATGCTAGTTCCTCGGAGCATCTTCCATTGTAATACCGGTAGAACAAGGATAGCATTCCTACGATAAGATGGGAGAATCGCAGAAACGGACCGCCCGTTTCTGCACAGAGTCGAGGGTATTTTTCAGGTATTTTGGAGCTCCAGACCAGAGGTGGCTGCCAAATTCAACCGTGGGGCGCACTTGTAATTTGTACAGGGTTAGCAGTTGTATACTATTAAAGTATCTGCGGGCCCTGTACAGTACGCCCAGTTTTTGGGAGGCTAACTTTACTCTGCCTCCGATGGAGCCCCCATACCTGAGCTAGTCACTTAGGGTTACACCAAGCATATCAATGGAGGGCCTGTTCGGAAGATTGCTTCCGTTGAAGGATACTAGATTTTCATTTCGATCCCTTTTAGACGTAATCAGACAAGATTGGGTCTTTGAAACATTAAATTCAACGAGATTATTTTTACCCCAAGAGAAAACACTCTCGAGGTAACCATCCATTCTTTGCTTCAAAGCCCTACGAGCTGTTGGAGTTTGTGAGCCCTTTGGGGGTTTGTCAAACAAAAAGCTATCATGAACTGTACTGTCATCCGCGTAACAATGAATTGGTGCACATGACAAAAGGTCGTTGATGTGCAACAAAAACAAAGTCGGAGACAGAACCGATCCCTGTGGGACGCCAGCATTTATCGAGTGTGAGGAAGAGGTGAAACCATCGGCTACCGAATCGACCTCTCCCTCAAGAAGTCGACAATCCACGTACACAAGGATGCGGGAAATCCGTAAGAAGGCAATTTGTTGACAAGTCCTCGGTGCCAAACCTGGTCAAAGACCTTGGTCCAGTGCAACCGTTTGGGTCTCATCGAAACGTTCCAGGCATCACCCCCAAACATGCGTCACATACGCGAGAAGATCACCGCACGAGCGGTTCCGCCGGAATCCGTATTGACGGTCTTTAATATTCTGATACGTTTTCTGTTTACCAAAAAGGTTTTAACAGATCAATATTCAACCGTAAAAATAATTAAATTAAATTACTTGTTTTCTTGTAAAATTTAGAATAATTCTAGAAGATTTCCCGACACTTGACATGTTGACTTTTCGCTGATCGGTATTTATGAGATCTTCGTAACAAAAATGTTTGATTTCATGGTGGCTAATAAAAATTACAGGCGCGTGTGTTTATTTGCTATGCGTGTCAAGTGTTTATTAAAAACAATCGACATGTTCTGAGACCAATGCATTGTTTTCTTCGTCAGGATAAACACACGAGTATACTAAAAACATGCGTACAATAAATGTTCGAAAACCACTTGTTATTTTCATTAGGTAGATATGTCTGTAATCGCAAACTGAACCCAAATTATTTTTTAAACCAACTTGAAAGAATACAAGTAGGAGGTGCTAATTTTTTTTCAAATTTTGGTGAACGTTAAAAAATTATATCAGGAGCAGAGAAATGTTGAAAAATGCTCCTCAATAAAATTAATTTCTAGTGAAGGGGACATTGTAGCAAATAAATATAACTCTAAAAGATAACTCTATTTACATAACCTAGGAACAGACTTTGTCTAGTAAAGTGGGTAAAAGAAAACTATGTACATAAATGAAAAAAGACATCGCACGGGTTGCCGGCACTGATAGTGATAATGTGATAATGATAAATTTTTTAAAACCATTAAAAAACTGTGGGTACAGTGCATCACGCATAAGTTGGCGAAAAAAGAACAAGGTCTGTAGTCCATGACGTAACGATAGTAGGTGTGGTTGCCAGATTAAAACATAAAGATATTGCTATAGTTCATGTTTACGCCACCGCCAACTTATACGCATAGCACTGTACCTACTATTTTTAAATTACACACCTTTCCAAATTTATTGAATATTATGTTCCCAGATAAAGCGAATTCTAAATACTTTGTGCAGACATCAATCAAGGATAAAATATAGTTGCCGTGTGCACAGAATTTGGAAAACAGGACCATTATACTTTTATCACGTTCGATCAATTGGCATTATTTAAGAGGGTTTATCGCTATTTGCTTTGGCACGCAAAAAAGCTCCCGTGGCACGAAATGTGGATTGAGAAAAGCGCTATCGGCGAAGTCGGCTTCGCTATTTATGTGCCCGTACCTGCTTTAAACACGTCTGCTTTTTATTCATATGTCCACTGTCCACTGTCCGGTGTCCATTGCCACTCAGAGCGACCGGCACTATTTACTGTGTTCAGCGGAAAACCAGCAAATTTTAGCCAGCGCAAGGACATTTTGTTAAACCAAATTCTTATCGTAATAAACCTTTCTTTTTACACGATTTTGTAAGTAAAAATTTATTTAAAGAGTTTAAATAGTACAATATAAGTAAAATAACATTGTGGCGAGTTGACTATTTTTGTAGTGGTATTTGTGGTATCATTGTTTTACATACACTTGCCACACCCGAGTCTCGAGAAGGTTCGAAAAGTCACTGGCCCGCCATTGCGGTTTCTGTATTAGAGTCGGTAACACACGTCATTTGTCAATCTAAATCCTTCTGATAATTGTCGCGGTTGATTATTTAAATGTTAAAGTTATAAATAAATGCAATCACTATCGCCAAGTGTTATTATTCATACATTCCCGCGACCCTTATAGCATGGTATATTCCAGGTAAGTTATACCATCTCTGCAATGTGAAAGAAATGACATGTAATAAGAAAAATAACATTTTATGAGTGAAATAACTCTCAATTATATCTCATTCTCTCGCAGGCTAAATCCTACAGATGAACGTGTTTCATTTCATTGAGTTTCAAATCACAACGGTGCTAAAGAAATTTTCACTTCAATAATCAAAATAACTGATTTTATTAGTGTAACACATTTTAAGTCAAATAACATATCTCGTAACATTCAGTGAAAAAGAGTTAAGTCGTGTTTTTTTGGAATATATATATATTTTTGGGCAGTTCTAGTTCTGAGTCATGGAATCATACTACATAGTGTCATGAGATACATAATACATAGTTTATCCTACAATCCAGAGGAATATTTTATTATTTTATTGATTCTTAGCCTCCTTCGGTGCAACACTAATTCTAAGCAGAACTCTTTCATCTATCGTGCATCCAACACTTTCAACATACACAAGGTATACACAATTTGACATTTTTAACTCTGCACCACACTCCTTACAATCATACAGACGCTTTCTCGATACTTTAAAATAACAATAACTATAGATACTCTCTATTGCAACCACCACGCTATAAACTTCCTTTTTTTATTTTTTTGTTGTGCATATTTTTATTACTTTACGTCAACTTAACCGATCCCCCCCGCCCTACTCCATCCCTATTCCCACCCAAATAACTTGTTTCTTGAAATGTATTTTTTCATTAGTATCTCTGGAATAACTACACTTATATAATGTACGCGTATATAATACCCATGTGTAAAACCTGTAAATGGTTTAATTATTGTAACTCAATTACTACTATGCTCTGTTATTTGTGTATATTAAAATAAAATATTTTCTTCCGTGTAATTATGTTCTGTTTTTTTTTTTTTTAATGAAAAAACAATAAAAAAATAACAAAAAAAAACATTGATTGGTGGAAGATACGGAAAACGAAAATATTTTCCTATTATATTGTACCAAAATATAAAGCCATGAAGTTTGTAATGCGATGATACCAACTCCACTATACGATCTGAAAAGACATATTTGGGATCAAATGTGACTCCGAGGTCCTTTATGGATTTTCCTGATGACAACATTTCATCATTTAGCTTATAATAGAATATAATTGATGAAAGTTTAATTTTACGCGTCCACTCATATTACTACTTTACGTGAGAGTTCGAGGAGCTAGGATAAAGTTGATTTTTTAAAATAAAAACCATGCTGATATCTCCCAAGAAACGGTATTATTTTAATAACATATCATTTCCTTCGAATGGCAGACGTAGCAACCTCGCATCCAATAAACTCGTTATAAACACATCGATAGGTGTTTGATGTACCTTCGATAAAACGCATCTGCTCACATTAATCAATTACCAGTTGAAAGCTGGCGTGCAATCCGTTCCACACCATGTACGATGTACACGTCAGTACTACTGCACTCTAGAGCCTGTAGTCTATCAATGTATATAGCCTATTTATAGTCTAGGTATGCATTGTTTATCAGGATGTACTGAACACCAGCGATTTCTGAGCTTATTTAAATAATAATTGGATAACTTGTACAGCGCCGTCCTGGTGAAAAACACAACTCAAGGGCGTGCAAATGTGAGTTCCTAGGCTATATTCATCAATATATAATAACAATAGATTATTGCTCTCATACCTAATTTCGATCTAAAAATAACATCACCTAAGTATAAAACAGGGCACAAAGTTATTGGTTAAATTCCGTGGTGTAATTTGTGAATTTATTGGCCTGCCGAAAAAGCATCACGTCACAAGCTATGCAGATGAACTTAACAACCAATATTATGCAAACTTGTTGTGCAAGCTTCTAAAAACGAACAAGAAATAAGCGATGATCGTTCATTTTGTAGCAAAAGTGTGGTCGTAATGGGTTGAGTGAAATAGTTGTTTTGCTGGAAAGAAGTCCGGTCAGTGGCAGAGTTGGCATCGCGTCTGTCACCCAGGCGTCGCGTTTACGATTCCTTGATGGGCTAAGTCCTCCATCACGACACAAGCAACATGTTACGCTTACTGTGGTGGTACTATCAGATTTTCAAATATTGTAAGGCTATTCGTAACCCGGGAATGTTTGTATTTCTTTTAAAAAAAGGGTAAGATTATTTAACAATTATTGTGACTTTTATCTATACGCACGCGCCGCGCCGCCTTGAAGCTATCCATAAGGTATATATATATTTTTTAAATATTCATTATTAATGAAAATTTTTTGAAGAAAGAGAAACATTCCCAGACCTTCACCACACCATCTTCTCCACCTCCGTGCACCTGCAGTATCTCATCTATTTCACTCCTGCATACATCATGTTACCGCCTCTTCCGACCCTCGATACGTAGCACAATATAAGACTGACTCACTACTTCGACTGACGCCTTTTATTTCGTCCTCCATCTCTGCCGATCCGCTGCCCGCTGCCTCAACTGAAATAAAATAACTTAAACGTTTTTTAAACTTATTATAAAGAAAGATAAACATTGTTACGAATAACCCGACAATTAATAATTTGAAAATCTCCTACTACTACCGCAGTAAGCCGAAAATGTTGCAATTATTTTAAAGATGTTTTAACAGAAGGATCTTTTCCATTGGATAACCACTGCAAGTCGCATTGTCTTTTAATTTTTCTGGGCAACCAAACACAGAATACATGATTTTTTTCTTGTTTTAGGCATATTACAAACAAATCACAATCAAGTGTGTGGCTATTCCAACAAACTTGCGCTCCGCGCTGATATCTGTTTTTTTTACTGATTGACTGCATCTGTTGTATCGCAAAATAGTGTCAAAGGGTGGAAGAGGGATAAGTTGGATGAATAAAAATAAAATCAATTTTGTAACGTTTAAACTGATGAGTTGAGGTGTTTTTTTACTAACAAAATCTGAAAAAACCCACTTTTTTGTAGAACTTTAGGGTCAGTGCTCCACGTGACGATGAAGTAAAAAATTAATGATATTTTGTGTACTTTACAAGGTACTACCAAGGCACCCATTGGTAATACAGGAAACACGAAATTTAAAAAAGGTTTTTTCACTCCGCCCTACTGTACAGTGTAAAGTCAGGAAATACAACGCCACCCTAACTTAACCAGCATTGTGTGAGGCGGGTTAAGTTAGGTTATTAGTAGAAAGTGATTTACTAATGTGGGTCTTGAAGAGGCACGGAAAAACAAATGCCGATAAATGTATAAAAGAGGAAAAACAGAAGCTCGTTCTAGAACTTTCCTTTTTCCGCTACACAAAAACGAGTGGAATAACCGACTCGTCGTTCTCATGAAGCCATCATAACCGACGTTCCTTTGTGTCCGTCGATGTGGGGTCAATGCCGCTAGCCCCTTCAAGCGGGCTCCATTTAAATACCTGTTGAACAGACTCAGCATGCCCATGTTGCGTCCATGCATTAGATAACATGGCAATCGGTCTGTTAAGAACGGTTTGTCAATCAGACGAACCGTCCTTCTTTGCACATAATCCAGAATGTTGGGGATTCAGCCCAGAGTGGCTCCCAAATTTATTATAATTAATCTTAATTAATTATTAATCTTATCTTATATTTCAAATAAGCTCACGAATCGCTGGTTAAAGTCTGCCGGGTACCAACGATCGGATACATCCTGTGTAACCTGCAGCCTGGGACAACAGCCTTTAGCGTTTAGCTATGTCTACAGTTCTACAGCCTGTGGCCTGTTGTCTAAAGTCTACAGCCTCATGATCTGCAGGCTATAAACTCAAGTCTGGAGATTACAGCCCGTGGGATATAAGGCTGTATTCGATGTGAGATACTGGTACTGCTGAACTTAATACTGAGTTGTTCTAATGTCCACAATAGTTTAGTCTGTTAAATTGTTGGTAAACAATAATAGCTGTTCCGAATATCTTTATAAAACGTGCCCGGCGTTGCCCGGGCTTTACACAGAGTTTTTGGGAAAAGGAGATTGTATTATAATTATGCGAGCATCAGGTGTGTAAGTAACCCCAGACATTCTGAGCTTAATACTCAAAAATATATTTTTGAATATGAATTTAACTTGCGCGAACAAAATATCACGAGGAATGGCGATCCGACAAATCTCAAGGGAAAAACAGATTCACTAACCTTTTACGTAGTTCTCTGCAACTTGGGAGGCCTCCCGTAATTTCATCTACTTAAAATTCAGATCAATACAATTTTTTGCAACTTTGAAACACGCACAAATTCAGTTCTCAAGTTTACACAACTGGAGTAGAATTCACAATGAATTGCAAAATTTTCAAAACCATCAGATGATGTGATGGATATTTACTGGTCACAATAATAATAATAATAATAATAATAATAATAATCTTTATTCAATGAAATAACAACAATATAACTAAAAAAAATAAAAAAATTACATACTCAATGTAGTTTACAAATAGATTACATCAATCAGTACAGAAAAATTAACAAACAGAAAGTAATGTAAGAAAGGTTACACAGGAGTAGTATAGTTATACAGTATTTTTAGTTGTGCATTGCCTGCCTCACTAGGTGAACCTGTATTGAGGCAGAAATTTTGTTAATTGTTTCTCGCAATTTTATCTATGGTTTTTTTATAAATGTGTAAAGTAGGTTTCCATACAGCAAAAACTTTATTTTAGTTAACATTATTGTTTGCATATACCTACACAATTCATAAACTGCAAGGTTATTACTACAATAACAACTGTCAATGACTGGGCGTTTGGGTGAGGGCACCAGTATAGGCTCGATCATTAGAATGTATCCATATTTTAACATATTTTTTAAACTCTCTCTGTGTTTGACTCAGTTTAATACTTTTAATAATACTCATAATACTTTTAATAAATATATTTTAAATGTAATATTCTTTCAAAACGACAAGTGGGCGGCATCTCTGGTTGATTTGGTCAAGCACCATGATTTAGTAGTTTTTCAAAGAATACATTTTAGTGTCTCTGAAAAATCCAAAGGGTTAGCCAGAATCGCCATCTTTTTGCAATTTAAATATATTAATCATTTCTCTTCGAACAAACAAAAAACAACAAAAAAAACATATAATGCCTAACCGGGGAGTGATGGTTTTTCGAAATGTCATGCAAATGTTTTGAAGTAGGTTCTGCAATCTGGATCCAACCGATAAGAGATAATTCAGTGTTTAGGAAAAGTTGGATTTAAAAATCACAGGTAATTATTTTATGATCCTTATGTTTGTTACTTAGTGGAACATTATGTGTTTTTACAAAATGTAATTTATAAGATTTACTAAAATACTATAGATAATAAATACTATTATAATACTTCCTGAATATTATTTATAAAATATATCAAAAAAACTCGCTAACAGACCGTGGTAATGTTTCATAAAAGCATCGGTCTCTACTGAGATACCATACCGCCTGGATCTAATTTTTAGGACACGGAGATAAATTTTCTTTTCACAATGGTACAGTTAACTCTGTTTTGGACTTTTTGTGGGTTGGATCCAAGTTGCAGAATTACGTCCAAGTGTACAAAATTTCACCTATGTCGGAATGCAACCATAGATACCTGAAAAATACCCTCGACTCTGTGCAGAAACGGGCGGTCTGTTTGATAGATTCTCCCATCTTAACAGACGGATTGCAATCTTTAGAGCATAGGCGTCGGGTGGGAATGCTATCCTTGTTCTACCGGAATTACAATGGAAGATGCTTCGAGGAACTAGCATCATTGATCCCTTCGGCACCGGTGCATAGTCGGGAAACACGCCAAACGCGTGCCCAACATTTGTACACGGTTGACATTTGTCACATGAGAACGGGTCGTTTCTTCGACTCGTTCTTGTGTTCAACAGCTCGGCTGTCGAGTGATTTGCCGGCCTCTGTGTTTCCTCCTTCCTACAACATGGGTCTCTTCAAGACCAATGTTCATTCCTTCCTCTCCTCAAAAAGACCCTCCACACAGCATCCCAGATGACATAGGCCCTGAGGGAAATTATTTTCCTCAGGGCCTCCTGTGTGGAGATAATGTAAAAAAAAAAAAAAAATAGATTTGTTTTAAAAATCTCAACCACGCTGCTCGCCACAGACATTCATCTTTATTTAAAAATATTGTTAAAAAATAAACACATGAAAAAAATACGCATAATAAATAAAATAAAATGTTTCGTTAAATAAATAAAATAAAACATTTTTAATGATAAAATAAAATAAAATAAAAAAATTCAGCGCCAAGCAGCTGTCTAAAATTTGATTGACTAGTTATTTGTAGATAATATGAGAGATCTATCTAACGAAACTATCAAGTGACAGATAACATTAAAAATATTAACGTACGTATTTATAATATTATCACGTATTTACGTGATACACACATCTAATAAGAGTTCTTACGTAGGTACATAATTATTCATGTTCTCTACGATAAACATATCTGCTCAAAGCAATGGTCTGTGTATGTATATAATTTGTCTGGCGGTACTGGGTTGACAATTTTGGCGGTCCCCACACAGAGCAGAGTGGCGCAGCGGAAGCGTGCTGGGCCCATAACCCAGAGGTCCGTGGATCGAAACCACGTTCTGCTAATTCTTTTTTTTTAATTTCACTCTTTTTTTTATTTTAACAATAACATTTTTTTTCTTTTTACAAGGCACAATTTTATTGTTATTATTTTAAAAAAAAATGTGTTCATTTATTTTTAAAGTTTTAAAAAAATGTGCGTTTTTATTTACTTTTTAAAAACTTTTTTTTTCATATTTGTTATTTAATTACAATTTTTTTTTATATTACTTTTTTAGTTAATTGTAATCTTAAAATAATTCATAACTGCTCGTTCACAGATAGCGGAAGTTTTATTATTTTTGCATTAGTATGCCTTTCTTGAATTTGATTTTGGGAACAATTTATTCACATTCATATTGCGTATTTACGTCCTCAAACAAACAATTCATTTTTATATTTCATGACCTAACTTGGAAAGAGGGTTTTTCCTAAAATAATTAAATTACATATTGGTAAAAAGCACTAACTTTGTGGCTCGCCATAATTTACAATAAAAAACACATAAATTTGTTTAAGACCACTTTTATTTTAAAAACACTCTACCGGTTTCAGAAGCACCCTTCCTTCGTCAGGAGAATATTATAACTAAACTATGATACAGAATGTTAGGTGTTTGAGTGGGAGGTGAGCAAAGGGGTGGGGGTAATTGCGGGATTTCCGGAAAGAACAGAGCGGTTAATTGGAAAAATATTTAGAATGGGACTGAAAGATAAATTAATTTGGTTATTCAAAATACTAGCATTATTATTTAGGGATTTTCTGATTTCTAGTGCTTCTAAATTATCTAATTTTTTGCTTTTATTGTTACAGTGAAGAATTTTAACCCCTGTGTCCTTATTAAAAGTGTGATCTGTAGAAATTAGGTGATTAGCAAACTCTGAAAAATTATTATTATTTAAGCATCTTAAATGTTCGGAGATTCTAATGTTTACATTTCTAGTTGTTTTACCTATGTAGAACGAAGGACAATCATTGCAACATAGTTGGTAAATGCCTGAGTGGCTTAATTTATGATCTCTATCTTTAGTGTTTTTTAGTAATTTACCTAAATTGTTATCAGTATAGAACGCGGGCTTAATGTGGGCAGGTAAGTTTTTTGTACTAAGTGAGGAAAAGTTGGATATATATAAAATTCTGCGCCATTGAACGGGATTTATTATTTTATTATTATTTTCAGGTGAACCAAATAAAAATGTATTAGTTGAAATGAGTTTAAGTTTCTTATTTAGGATTTTATCAATTAAATTTGTGGAATAACCATTATTTAGAGCAATGTTCTTTCCGGAAGCACTGTTCAAGCACTTTCAAGCTCTGTTCTTTCCGGAAATCCCGCAATTACCCCCACCCCTTTGCTCACCTCCCACTCAAACACCTAACATTCTGTATCATAGTTTAGTTATAATATTCTCCTGACGAAGGAAGGGTGCTTCTGAAACCGGTAGAGTGTTTTAAAATAAAAGTGGTCTTAAACAAATTTATGTGTTTTTTATTGTAATTAAATTACCGCCATCTACGAACGGAGCTGATTATAAAATATTTAAAAAAAGTTGAAAATGAAAAAAAAAAGAATATCTACATTTTAACTTAATAAAACAAATAAAAAATTGAAAACTTTATAAAAATTTAATGTACTTTCTGTTCTTTAGAATAGGGAACTTTAGATCACATAATTTTGGTGGTCCCTCTCTAAACAAATATCTTCTTTTCTGCCTAAAATTGCCTACCCTGTGTTCAACATATCATCTCTTCTAAGTCGGATCTGGGCTCCAATCTTGATTATATTTATGAAATTTGTACTTTTAAATAAAATGAATTCCCTCTCTCCATAATTTGAAATGATGGCCTAGAAGATCCAAGGGTGAAAGCAAGAAATATTTGAGAAAAATGTGCTAAGAGTCCAAAGTCCTCCTCACTAGAGAACCCCGTTCTGAGGGCTTTCTACGATACGAGTCTTCCATGATACTTCTAGTTTTTATGATATGAATACATCGTGCTTCTAAGTAGTTTTCCTAAAGTAACCTAACCAAACCGAATAACTACTGAAATTTAGATTTTTGAGTGCTTGAATAAATCCCTTCAGATTTGTAAAATACATCTGAATACAAATGACTACTGATGACTACTGATGGACGGGGTCGCGAAAAAGTTTGAAAAGAACGATCATTTTGATATTATGTGTAGATAATATCTCTGATGTTTTCTATTTCATTCGTTATTTGTAAGTACTGGGACAAGTATTCTTTAATAATACCGAATGATTATTGAAATACTTGGTTCTTTGAATCACAGTGACTGTTTATTGACGTACCGTCATTTATTATTATACGAATACTTCGGAGAACTAAAGTCCTTTCTGACTCAAAGATTGGTTTTTTCTGTGGATTATTATTTGTGACCCGATGTGTCCATAAAGAACATACATATTGGGTAATTTGTAGAGCGCCTTTTTTGTGGAAAATCACCTCATTTTTATGTGAAAACTAATTATGACATATTTCAATTGAGAGGCGGGTATTTATTGGACAACCAAAACCCATGCCATAGGTCACCCCAAGCGGCTTGCTACGTTTGGTGACTCACGAGATGAGGTGAGGGGTGAGATTTGTCTAGGTCTGCGTGACGGGCCGGAACGGATGAGACCGGTTGAGGGAGAACTTTTGATTTCTCCAGCCGGACTCTCTTGACCCATCGCCTTGCAACGCAGTGAGAGGAATGGATCCATATGTCCGTCACTCCTGGACACGTTAACCCCCAGATTCCCACCCATCCCCCATTCCTTCTTCCTTCCCAGAACTTCCTCTCTTTCCTTTCCCTAAAAAGACCCTCCACACAGCATCCCCAAAAATGATATAGGGCCCAAAGGAAACTGTTTTCCTCATGGCCTCCTGTGTAGAGCTATTTTAAAAAGAAATATCGATGTTGTTTGTGTTTTGGTACGTGCTTTTTAATTTTTTTTTTCAAATTTCCACATTTCGATCGTAAATCTAAAACTTCCATTGAAAGTAGGGACCCACTTATTGTAATTACAACACTCCGTAAAAATATATACGAAGTACCTACTAGAAATAATTAATTCGTATTAACTATGCAGCAGTGTGTACTTGTGACTGAACAGAACGTCCCCAATCCACGCGCATTACAGAGCAATTCTGAAACAGTATCTGAATATATCTGAATAAAACTGTACCTGAATTTGCCAATAAGCCATTAAACCCCTAAACTCACCTGCCACCCATAAGCAAACAGCATTGCGATACAATATTGAAACATAATTAAATGCGGTAACCGTGAATCACCATTATCTCAATATTTGAACGTAGATGTCAATTTAGGTTAAATTCCGGAAAATCATTTCAACTTCTCTAATTAGCATTGGTGAAGCGTGCGTCGCGTCGGTAACAAGAATGTCGGTAAAAGTTTTTTTTTATTTCAAACAATATTAATAAAATGAAAATACACTTTTTATTATTTTTTATTAGTGACCGTGTAATTAAATAATATAAAAATGGGTGTAGATCAGTTTAAAGACTTTTTTCTTAGTCCTCACTAGGGGATCCTGTCTTGAGGCGGAATAAAGCTATTTAATTCCACTTAATTAGGAGTGTCTTTTATGTAGATTTTAGTGGTAGTTTTTTAAGCATAGTTTATTAATCTCTATTAGCCAATTGTATTCAGTTAATATATTACACACGTAGATATTGCAGATAACCATAATTTATTATTAATTCGATTCGAAAATGACTTAATTTGTAGTGGACTTTCTTCATTTACTTCTTCCCTTTTTATTTACAACATTTCTTAGATTTTAAAGAAAATATGTAAGAGTTTTGAGCTTTTTCACGTTACCTGTATTTTATCAGAAAAATGTGCAGAATTGAAAAAAATATGGGTGTGACTGAGAAACGAACTCGGAATCTTCCGCTTCAACCAATTTTGCTGGGTACCGAACTTACCGAATTAAATTTGTATTTGTTTATTTGAGACACAAACAGGATATTTATAGAACATTTTTTTGGGTAATATAAAACAAATTAAGACACAAATATCCTAGACTAATGTGTCTGCAGTAATCACATTTGCACATTTACAGAAGCAAACACATAAAAAACAAAGTAAGTATTATATATGCGTTACTTGAAAAGGTTAATACAAAATTTGAAATACATAATAAGTAGAAAATATTTATGAAATATTTATTGAAAAATAATAAAACAACAAGCAAATTTTTTTTACCGAATTAAATTTGTAAACAAGAAAAATTGTCAAAATATCCGGCTGTGTTAGCGTCTTTCTAGGACCAGACTGCTTTATTTCCATTAAAATATTAAAAGAGTATTTAAAAATAAATTATGTCCTATTGTAGCATATAATACGATTTTCACGGAAAAAAAAAATTTACATTCCAGGTTTTAATTTTTTAAATTTTTTTTATTGAAACATTTCTCAAAGTCATTATTTTAATCACTCTCCTAATAAAGCAGCTGCTTGTGTTTAGGAGAGGACAACTAAATATGTTTACATCTGTTTAAATTAAAACTATTATTACAAAAACTATTAGTAATTTTATGAGAAAGTACGAATAAAAGTAATAAAAATATAGGTTAGTTAATAAATTATTCAAAGAATTGATAAGGCAAAAACATATTTCCAAATAATAAATAAAGTTATGAGGTGGTACTAGAGTATTTTAATTTTATTTTTATTTTATATTTGTCGTAGTTTCCTTCCGATCGTATATCTAGGGGTAATTTATTAAATAATTGTATACCCTTGAATATATAGTGATGCTGTGCTGTTGTGGTTTGTACTAGTGGCACGGTTAGTCCTCCAACAGATATTGTTCTTTTGCTAATATTTAATTGTGGTAAATTATTTTTATTAAAGAAATCTTTATGTAAATGTAGCAATTTTGTCATAAATTTTTGTATGTCATTCAAACACGCGAACTGTCTAACGTGCGATAGTCGTTAGGTTTTCTGAAATTATCCAATTTTCTGCGCAATTTTCTTATTTTTTCTCTCCGTAAGAACTATCCTCGTACTTCTAAAAAAAGAATTAGCGAAATCGGTTCAGCTGCTCTCGAGATTTGCGCTTAACAACACATTTAGCGATTCATTTTTATATATAAGAAGATATTCCCTGTTAGTTGTATTATCTACTTGAATTCGATGTGTGACCGCGCCAAAATTTCGGGATCGTCCCAAATAATCCATATACGTGGTCAAAAAGTTTTTCGTTTTCGCTGCTAGACATATTGTACGAGGAATTTATCGTCACTATCATCATCTTCTATAATATTGAACACTCAATAATTAATGTTGAAAGACTCAATTTCGTACCTTACCTCCAACGGAACTGTCAAATATGTCAAAATGGCGAGTAACTCTAGAGTAACTATCGGTTTTCGAAAAGTAAAAGCAACCACTATAAGTGACGTATACAACCACTATAAGTAGAACAGGCGGATGTATGGATAACTGCAGCAATTTCTGACAGACCTCCCCTTTGATACATTTTAACAACTTCATTTCAATAATTATTTGTGCAGTACATAAAGTAAGCTTTAAAATGTTTTTTTTTTTCAATTTAAATATTATTTCTAAATACACTGAACAAAACTCATAAATAATAAAAACAAATATTTTACCTGAGACACTATCCAACTTCAAGTTCAAGTTCCAAGTTCGGATCGAATATTCGCTAACAACAATAAAGACGCCATGTTATCTAGCATGTATTATGAAAAAAATCTGAACACCGACATTTTGTTAGCGACATGTAGATTAAATCTGATTAGCTGATTTAATGTGATTTCGGTGGCTAACAGGTTTTTAGAAATTAAATATTTACCTACACGAAAATGTGATTCACCATTCCTGCCTTGTTGGTGGTGGAGCCAAAATGTTTCCCTCCCACAAACAGCTGACGCTTTGCAATTGGATCACTCAGAATACAGAAACAGGATTATTTTAAGCCAACATTGCCCGGCATACATATTTAGGATCACCACTAATTTCAATTTCATCATGATTGACAGTGTGGTTCGACAGTGTGGGAATCTTTAATTGCATTACAGGTAAAATGGTTTGCAAATCCGGTGAGCTGTTAGATGTATCGAAAGCCCGTACAGTGGGAGGTTCTAATAGACATGTGTATAAACATAGTATCAAATGGATTCAAATGGACATGTGTATAAACATAGTATCATGTGTATAAACATAGTTTCGATGTGTATAAGGCAGGGTTCCGACCAAAGATAGCCCCACTGAAAATCGGGTTGCGATCATAGACATCCAAATTGAATGTCATGTTAATCATGATACTGAAATTTTTAGTAAAAAATGTAGAAAAATGAAATGGTTTATACAAAGTTGACTTGTTTCATTTTTCTATAATGGATAACCACAAAGTAATAGCTACATTAAAAAAAAAAAAAAAAAATGTAGACATCATTTTGCTTAAAAATTGAGTTTTTTAATGAGAAAGTGTTCTTTCAATGGCCTTTATTTGGAGAAATATTAAATTTTCTAATTTTATCATCATATTGCGATTTCTTTCTTCAAGCATAAATGACATTATAAAAAATACCGGATTATTAAAAACTCAATTCGATAAAAATGTTAGTTCCCTCTTGTCGCCATATACGAGTTTTATTATAGGTGTGTGGTACATTCTTAGAAATAATCTAAAAAATATACAAAATTCAATCAAGCGATTGTAATGTCTCTGACGTCATTCGACCTCGATCGTAATCCCTTTGCGGGGTATAATTTGTAAGATATTAGTTAATAATTATTATATTGTGACATCATCTAGTTTTAAATCGTACGGAACTAATATCAAATCGCTTCTGTTTTCGCGTAAAAATATAATCAGGCAGTTCAAATGTCCGCTTGTTGGTGCATATACGTAATTATGCTACGGTTAATCGAGTTTCCAAGCAGGACTCATCTGTAACCTTTATATTTATGTATAAAAATGAATGTTTCTTTGCTTTTCCAGAATGCGTTACCATCTACCATCCATCCGATTGAGATGAAACTTTGCAAAAAATTGCAAAACGTGGAGCGCGACTTGTTTGAAGAATGTGGGTATTACATAATATAGTTTAGCAGCAGGGAGCCGGAACAGGGGCGGGAACGGGGATGCATGGGAAAGGACACGCAGAAAGAAACAATTTATTTCTTTTAGTGGCATAACAACGCTCGAGGAATACTCGCATGTTTCATATTAAAAGATATTTATCTATTTACACAACACGCGTCGTTTTAAGTGATCGTCACTGATCAGATCAACACTTGGGTATCGAAATAAGAAGTTCCCCAGAAAATGAATTATTTTGAGTCATTCAGAATTCAATCATTATCCTCGTATTAGTTTAAATATCTGCTTGCACCCAATTACGCAGCGGATAAAGCGGGTATCAATACGCAGTCAGGGCAAGTGGCCAGTGGCGTGTGCGGCTACATGCGGGCTCGCGTGTTTGGGCTGGTAATCGCATAATTAATTTTGTTTGTCGCTATCGGAAACGCACAAATCGGTTTGCCGGGATCCGTAATCGCAATGGCTCGGTGTGCACCGGCCTTTATTTAAAGCGCTTTAGGCTTACTAAGCCCTGGGCAGAAGAAAATAAGATTTTGGGCACGCGCGCTTCTCAAAGGCGGTAATTCGAGTAGAAGGAAAGGGAGGATCGTAGAAGATTTTTTCTACGCCATTTCTCCAACGAGTCATACAATAAATAAGCTACAGGAAAGAATATTTCATAAAAAAAGTTAATAATTTTCTATTAGAAACTGAACTAAATAAAAAAAATATCTAAAATAACTGTGATATCTGCATACCATATGCAGATATCACAGTGTTTTGTGTGCAATGCCTAAAATCTCTAAATATTATAAATTAAAGTCCTCCGCCGCGTCTGTTCGCGATAAACTCAAAAACAACTTAACGGATTTTCATGCGGTTTTCACCAATCGATAGAATGGTTCATGAGGAAGGTTTACGTTTATAATTTGTCAAGGTTTTGTGTAAATTTGTTGAAATATATAATATGTAAAGAAGAACGTCTGTACGTGGCGGACGAGCGGGCTGGCAAGCGGGCGGTGTGGATTTGATTTGTATACAAATCTAGAGTTTTATGCCGAGGTTGATGAAATTTTGTCTACATTTGATTTCGAAAACTCTGTGTATAGCCCGGGCATCGCCGGGGACTTCAGCTAGTATCTAGTAACTCTTTAATTAGCGGCGACCTTTCACAATGAACACGACTTTAGCCTGTTCAAACCCGAATAATTTCAAATGTGCATATAAATTTTTTGTACAAAATATAAACATAATTGATATCAAAGTTACATGTATATTATATGAAACGTTTTGATTTCCATAATTTTGCGTTTTTGTACTCCAATAAAAAGCTTTTCCGTTTTGTATGGGAGTAAGGTGTTATTTATTTTATTTATTTATTAAGTTGGTCTTAATATTTTTTTATTAATGTTGTTGTTTTTATTACCTAATTTTCATTTTAATTAAAATATATATATTTCTTTGAAGTTTTCAGCATATTTTTATTTGTGTTTTGAATTCTTCATGGCTATTCTAAAGAGATCTAATTTTTTCTGAGAGAATTTGATTTTTTAATTACATATATAGGTCATTATTTAACTTTGTTCCCTTGTAGAAGAAATCATCGACTCAGAATGACAAAATATTATAAATTTTATTAACGCGATTGGTTAAATACACTGCAGAGATTATCCAACAGCAATGTGCGGTGGGTGTGTGCGTGTTTCTGAAGTTAAATTTTTCCTTACTTCTGATAAATAATCGAACCATTTTAATAACAGGAATTTTTATTGAGTTGCTAATCAATTTCATGGGCCTGTCAGAAGCCTTTTTCTACATGAATACCGCACAAGAGTCCCAACTGCTCCCGTCTGGAGCCAGTGAGACTATGGCATTCCCAAAATGCGGTATGTTGTGAGGCTGAAGGTAGTGGGGAGGGAAGGAGGTAGGGAAGAGGAAGTTGGGGAAGTACCTGGCTATTCAGATCTGGTCACCAAACACGGCTAAAGCCATTTCAGGCAACATTTTAATTCTGAATGGTGGTCTTAGACCAGGGCGATACTTAGATACTGTTTTACGATACTGTGTTTTACAGTAGATACGATACTGAGAGTATCTTCCATTCTGGAACGTACCGCAAATATACTATATATATTATTTTAAATTAATAAATTGTGAAATACACAAATTAATCAAATAAAATTTATTTGCCACGCCGGGATTCGATCCCGCGACCTTCGGAATGCGAATCAAGCGCCTTACCGCTGCACTACGCTGCCCGTCTACTAAGCCTAGAAGATTTATGTAAATCGGTGACATCATACTTTCAATTCGGCGTGGATAAACCTTTTGTGGATTGTCCATCGAGTAGATAAAACTAGTTAAATAATAAAACTTTCAGTTACTTCCCGAAGAATTACCACTCCCACTCCTTCACAATTTCCTCAGACCTAAAAATATTACAGCCAGATTTCAAGCTATTTCTGTGCTTTGGAAAGTACGACACTTCAGTGACATTCCATAAAAAAATGATTACATGCAATTAACAGTCAGGAACCTAATTCTAATTAAACAGTGAAGCTGCAATTCCCATCAAAACGTAACCACGCTCAAAACGCAATATCCTAATTATGCACACAACTAATTAAGTACCTACTTCGTTAGCTGCATTTACCGGTGATTGCACACATTTTCAAAAACGACCATTTCCCCGCAGTTCCCTGAAATATCCCCTGCATTTAGACCCTTGTTCGCGGTCGCGCCAAACAAATAATTTGTTTTTAATGAACCCTGCACCGCTGAATGGAGGCTCATTACCGACCCTGGCAATCTAAGTGGGAAATAAATTGGTCATTGAATTGAACGATATAAAAGCGTGTGTATGCGGCCAATACAAATCAACACTCGACTACAACACGGGAACAGGACCGTTTGTGAATATATTATACGTACATCGCCCATTATTATGTTTAAAGCAAATTTTGCGTGCCATTCGATATATATATCCATTTTCTGGCTCTAATATATTTTTTGACATATTATATTTTTGCTGATGACCCTCAGGGATCAATTTTGGGACCTACACTTCATATAATATTTACATCAATAATTAAAATAAACAAGACGTTATACATGCAAGCTGACGTCACATCGAATTAATAATCCTCTGCATAGATACCTGGAAACCATTTTCAATTCGGCGTGGAAACCTGGACACTAAGTTAAGCTTTGCTTTGGACAATATAAGCCTTTGAAATTTTGAGAAATAGATGCATCCTTGAAAATTAGAAAATCGCGCTTGTTAAAAAAAATAATTTTCCAGTAGCTTGGTCATAATGATAAGATAAACATTGGTGACCAAGCCAATTAAGGAATACACATTTGAAAATTGCGCCCAGGCGAATATTGATTGAAGACACACCAGTTTCGGTACAGATTCAATTCCGCAAAAATGTTTCAAGCTACAGAGTGAAGATGCCCTGATGATAACCAACCTCCGAGAGAAGAGGGCACCAGAAGAAGAAGAAGAGAATGAATGATTGTTACAAAAACGGCCTCCGTGATCGAGCACGCAAGAAAAATGTATTAATTAATTTGATTAATTTGTGTTACTTCACAATGCATTCACTTAAAATAATATTTTATTGGTTATTTGCGACTCGTTACAGAGTGGAAGATACTCTCAATATCGCCTGTATTGGCATTAATCGTGTTTGGTGAACAGATCTGAATAGCCAAGAACTTCCCAACTTCATCTACCGTATCTCATTCCTCACTCCATCACTTTCTGCCTCCAATATACCACGTATGGGGATGTCGTAGTCTCACTGGCTCCAGACAATTGGGAGCAGTTGGGACGCTCAGGTGGTATTGGTATTTAAAAAAATACGATTTAAATCCTTTCAATTTTTTAGAATACTTTTCTACATCCACCATCAAACTCAAAAGCGTAGGTAAGTTAGTAGCTTGAACCGGGCCTGGCCTGCCTACAGTACCCACTGCCTATTTCATGGTACAGTCTGGAAATAAATCTGCACTGTGGAATGTGGAATCGGTAAATTAGATGGTTGAATATAACCGGTGGCCATACCATGTGCATATAAAATAGTCGTTGACTATAGGAGATGGATCGTAGGTATACCCAACAACCTAATGCACTTTCCCTGTACCCAAATGACGCTATTTATCAACTTGGTTGTTAGGGGGGTTGATCGGCAAGCTGCTAAATCCTGTCTTTTGGGAAAAAAATCTTTGCAGGATTGCTAAAAACTGAATTTGGATACTTGTGAAAGAGATTTTATTTTATTTTATTGTTTTTCAAAGTTATTACAATCCCTTTAAACCGCAGCTAAGCAATTTAACAAGGGATGTTAATGTTCAATTATAATGTTTATTCAATTACAATGTAAACATATATTCATAATACTCTTACTCATTTTACGGACTGCCACTATTATCACGCATGCCTTAGTATAAATCATCTCTACTTAGTAGTCATGTTTTCAGCATACATCTGAATCGATTTCGTGAATCGTACTTTTTAATAATTTAAATATTTTATTTATTGTAACGTTGGTTCGCTATCTTTATTTATTGTTACATTTTAGAATACGCATCCCTTCATTCTTTTTTAACGTGGTATTTTGTTCGTGTTCCACTTTTCTCTTATATTCAGAATCAGATATATGCTGAACCAATATGTTTTACCATAATAAAACCTGCATCGGTAAGATAGTTAGATTCCTATACAACAGTGATATTTTGTTTCTGTGGATACGTAGAATTTTGTACTGATTGCAGGTAGTTTAAAATAGTTTTGCAAGAGTATCCCCAAGTTGTTATTCCATACCGTAAAAATAAGTGATAAGTAATTTTTTTTTAAATATTCACAGGAACGAAAGAATTTCAGTTTGTACAGCCCATCGCAATCCACTATCGATGGTTTTAGTTTTTTATCCCCAGCCTACCGATTTGATGCCGATGTTAACTAAATAAGTATTTTTGTTCGAAATTCGATTTTCTTGACCAAAAAAGATACTAACGTGATTTAAAATCATGCACCTAATAAATGCAGGGCAGCTTTTGCTTCCAAGTACTCGTGAAACTTCAACAAATATTTTCTTGGTTTTGTAGAACACGCGATAAGTGCATGGACGCCGAGATTCATACATATTTCAGCATATTAATTAATGGAAATCGTACCCGACATATGTATTTCACTTTTATGAACGTTTCCGCGGATGTTTGCCAGTAATAATTTTGTTGTTTTTATTTACACTTCGCACAGACTTTCGATGCAGAATGATCTAGATTCTAGATAGTCCCTGCGTTAAAAAAAAATCATTTAGTTGTGAGCGACATTATTCTAAATTTAAATACAAAGCAAATAACTATTATGAACCTTGAGTAAACAGTACTAACAATAATCAAAAACAGCCATACTTGGGCAAAGGGTCTATCAGAGAACAAAGTTAACAAGTAAAAGCCTTAACATTAGCAAAATTGCTTACAGAAGTTTTTTTTTCACTTTTAAGTGAAGTGTGAGTGATCTGGAAGTTTGTAACTAATTAACATATAATTGTTCTAAAATCAATTTTGATCTTTGAAAGTTTGCTGATAAATTTCAGCACACGTTAAATGATAGATCCTGTTATATTGTTAATAATTGTTAGGTAGAATATTTGTAAGGATGGGTTGTTGAGTTCTGTGATTATTTCAGTTTCATGAAGCATCTGGCCTATGATGATATAATAACAACACGTGAATAGAACTTACACAGAACATGAAAAGTTACTTCAAATATTTAATGAATTGTTAATATTTTTTTAATCAACCCTTCCAAACTGCCGCATCGATAAATAATTTTATTAAAATAATTCAATTTCGTCCTTGGTCTAAAAATGCATTTGTTTTGAATGTTTAATAGGTGAGATTTTAAACCCGGTATATTAAAAGCAATATACAGCATTATTTTTGATGTCTCACGAGTGCCCAAATGTTTTATAAAGAAACTAGCGCAGACCCCTAAAAATTACGGGATGAAATAATTGTGGGATTTGTGAAAGTGAAAATATTTACCAATCTAATGTTAGTTAACTTGAAAAATTAAATGACGTCTGTCCAATGACATTCTAAAAATACATGACACGTTATATTTTTACTACCTAAACGAACAAAAATGTAGAAAAGGACAGTCATTCAAAGAATACATACCTATATGATCGGGCCGCTAAATTACTCGTATGTCCACTGGACCTTGTTCACTTAAACCACATGAATTGTTTCAGAAACGTAACTTCTCTATATAAATTCACTGAAGCATCATCTGTCAAACATTTGAACAAAATAAATATGGACTTCAAATGAAGAATTATTTAATTATTTTGATACCTATTTTGTCGCGTACATCTGATATATGATAAGTAGTTCCAATTTTGAAAATGAAAAGTTCATTGAATTTGAAAACTCTTTCACAATACGCTGGAATTTTTAACATTACTTATTCATGCGTCAACAATTTAAATTAATATATTAAATGATTTGTATTGCACATTAAATGTGCAATACTAATCATCAAATCTTTCAAAATTTGAAAGTTGAACTGTCAGAATATTGTTTTATAGATTACATAAAAAAACCAAATTAACATTTTAGAATTTGAGAATTTGAGAATTAAATATTTTGAGAATTTATTAAGAGTTACGTTTTTTGATATAAAGAAATTAACGTCTTAAGATGTGCAATCAATGAATTAGAATTTTAGTTTTTTTATTGTTTTTTTTGTGGAATTAAAACCAAACTTCATTTTTTCAAATTCAACCTACATTTTTTTTTAAAAATTTTTATTGAATGAAACAGAAAAAAATGAAGTGACAGTTTTGTTCCAGTGACAGTTTCAAATTTATTAAATAAGAGGACTGTGTTTTTTATATTTTGAATTTAATAGAATATGTTTACGGTAAATTATTATTTTTTTACTTTTTTCGTGTTTGATGTTTAAAATACTGCAATTTTTAAATGCTTAAGTATATTTCAAATACAAAAATCTAAAAGGTAATTTTATCGAGTTTCTATAAAGGTATATGATTTTACGAAATAAATTTAAAAAATAAGAAATATACAAGTCATTTAAAATATGTCGGAAAAATTCCGATGAAATAATAACCTACTAGAATATGGGCAGAATTTTCAACAGCCTTCTTTGTACTTAAATATTCCGATATATTTATAAGATCCTCGCATTCGGAATTACTCGAAACTTTCTTTGTTCCAAAACCGCGTGCGTTTTGTTAAAGATTCGTGTTTTTAGCCCTCGGTGTAATATGCAAAACCAAGACACGCCATCGCCGCAGACATTTCAATAAGCCCCGTATACAAGATGCAAAAATCGGAATCGTGGTTTCGCGGGGTAACGAAACACACAGATCATGGGACATAACCGTGTCTGGACCATTTATGGAGGCTGAATAATACTACACGATCAGTATCTGTGCGGAGGTATGATAAGCAGCATTCACACAACTCCGAGGTAACGGGGGAGAAGAAAGAGGAAGGGCAGGTTGGAAGATCAGCTTCAACCAGGAAGACTAGATCGATCATTTCCCGTAAATGTTCGAGTAGGCGGAGGAAGGAAGTAGTTACTGATTCCTCGCTGAGAAGACATTAAATATTATTATTGCTTGTTAGAGGAAAATCATAATTTCATATCAAGCAGACATGACGTGTGAACTTAATAGAATATTACATTCATGCAAACTGCTCAATAAACGCTTGAGAATAAAACAAAAACAGATAAGACATCAATATTTGATTAATTTGTGTATTTTCACAATTAATTAATTTGTAATAAAATAACTTAAAGTGTTGATTATATTTGAGAAAAGTTTCTGTCGTGGAAGATACCCATTATTGCCCTGGTATAAGAACACCATTCAGAATTGAAATTTGCTTGAAATGGCTTTTATGTAAACAGATCTGAAAAGCCAGGTACTTCCCAACCTTACTCTTCCCCTTCTCCATCCCTCCTCACTATCTTCAGCCTCACAATATATCCCAATCGGGGATGCCATGGTCTCACTGGCTCCAGACGGGAGCAGTTGGGACTCTTGTGCGGTATTTACGTAAGAAAAATGATCGCAATCCGAAATTGACAGTTCACTCAGCACTTGCTCAAAAATGTTTGCATAAAGCATGTTTCAAACTATTATTATCTAATGTCAGAAAATAGTTAGGTAATGGGTGATGCAATAATTATAGTTTGACAAACTTGTTGATACAGACAAAAAGGATGCATAAGCACACAAAAGTTTGCTTCTCACTAACGTTTCGCAATAACATCACTCGTAAGGGTATTAACATATACGGTATACAATACACCCATATGGACATACAATCCCAAGAGCGTATGTTTGGGTCAACTCTAATTATTGCGCTACTTAAAATACATAGGTAGGCATTTTTTACATATGAAAGTTATATTTTTCTAGTCGATTCGTTGATTTATCGAGTTATTATAATGTTAACATTGACTCGTATCCTTGGCGGTTCGCTTTCATAATAAAACGTCTCAGGTTATTGTATTACGTAGGTACAGACTACAGAGTTCTGAAGAACCTGCAAGCAATGCGGGGAGTGCTATTGGAATAACCATGTCATATGAATAAAGGAAAATTCTGAGGACGTGTAACATTGATAAAAACATAACATATTTAATTTAACAAAGTATATCTGAGTACTCCACTGCTCAATATAAATATTCATTCAGGGAAGAAGCAATCATGCTAAACAGATGAGGACCCTAGCACGGTGAAATCGATAACTTTATAATATCGGATCGATAGGCGTAACTTCCGATGATTTCACATCGATGTCCCACGTCAGCACGTTTCACCTTTGACAGCCGGAATCCTATCATTATTAGCATTAGTATTAATAGCCTTGCGTTTGTCGTACACACTCGATTCACAAATACACAGTACTGGAACGGCAGTACTGCCATCTATATTATTAATACGCTAAAAAGGCTATTTTCATATTCGGTTTCGAATTCAAGAATTCGTCAAAGGATGGCGCCACTTAAGTTAGCAGATCGCATGAGGACGTGCACCCCCTAGGTATAAGTACTACGGATTTGTAGAATTTGATTGTCATCCCAAAAGTTGGAAACACGCGCACGTCATTCTCATCCCAAAACCTGGGAAGGACCCGAAATTCTGTGAGAACCATCGTCCAACCAGTCTTCTCTCAAATGTTGTTAAAATATTCGAGCAAATTCTCCTCACTCGGCTCTTAAAACACATTCACGAGGTGAAAACCTTCCCTGATGAACAACATGGCTTCAGATCTCAACACTCAACCCTTCATCATCTGCTCAGAGTTTCCAAACTGATTCTAGGCGGCTTCAATTCCCAACGGTTCACTGGCGCCATTTTCCTGGACATAGATATTTTGACCATACACAAAGCCTTCGACAAAGTATGGTCAAACGGACTGCTTCTAAAATTGCACAACACGGACATCGATCCCCAACTCCTCAGTGTCTTAAAATCATTTCTTCGTCACCGGACTTTTCAAGTAAAGATCCGAGATGCGCTCTCAACGCCCAGATTCATGATAGCAAGCGTCCCGCAAGGGTCTCTGCTTTCCCCAACCCTCTTCAATATCTACACACACGAAATTCCACTCACGGAGAACCAACATTAGTATAAAGCCTTGTACGCTGACCACACCGCCATTATGGTTCGATACGATTCTCCCAGGATGATCACACTTCGCTTACAACACAACATAAATATACTCCAAGACTTTTATAACAAATGGCGTATAGACGTGAATCCTTCCAAGAGCGCTGCTATTTTTTTTCTCACGAAGAAAGGTTCGCACCACTCCTAAGGGTCACGTTTCTATGTACAGTCAAGCAATATCCTGGCAAAACAACGTTAAATACCTTGGAGTCACACTCGACAAAAAACTCACATGGCACACACACATCAAACATACAATTAAAAAAACCAAAAACGCTGCTGCATCCCTTTACCCGCTTTTACATTATAATAGTCAAACGTCACTACAGAATAAAATTCTTATTAACAAATCAAAATTGCGACCCATCATGATATGCTTGTGGCCCCAATTTGGGCCACAAGCAATACTAAGAGTCTAGAAACCTTCCAAAATGTCTTGCTTAGAAGATTCACCAAAAGCCCTTGGTTCGTCCGAAATAGCATTATTAAGGCACGAAAATCCCTCCACTTAAAAACACATTATAGACCTAGCCAAAACATTTCTCTCCAAACTTGCTTCAAATCCGAACCCAAGCATCTCATGTCTCGGGCAATCAAGTCCCGATGACAATCTCCTCCACCGCCTGCCCATATCCATCCTTCATCCACGTTGATGCGAGGACTATAATAAAATTTACCTTTGTTCGCTTGTATAAAAAATAAATGAATATTTATATATATTTATTATGGTATACATATTTGTTGTATATGAATACATACTTGCATGGGTGTATGTAAAAATGTATGTATGTGTGTGTGTATATTTATACAAAATATAAACCGCCCACAGATACACAAACCATAAAAAAAAAAATTAATGCCCTTCATCTTGCCCAAGGTAGCCCGAACAGGTGACATTACTACAGTTTGCAAGACAAAAGGGTTAATTTCTCCCTGTAACTTGCCAAAAACCAATGTATAATAATTTGATTGTCTCGTGTACGGGCTCATTGACGGTGATACTTAGAGTTGTGAATAATAGTACCTATAATGCGGCTATATATTACACATGACGTCACTGGATCACAGTGGATCTAAGGAACTGGCTATTTATGGAACCAATTCCTATCGGATTCGTAAAATGATCACCAGCACTGGGCGAAGCCGAACCAAAAGCCGCCCGCAGGGCCTAGCAGCAAAAACCTGCGGAGCGGGTTTTGAACTGCTAGTATTGTATAAATACAGCATTGGCAGTCCACCTTATACTTTGACACATATCTCATCACAATAACATGGCGGTTTGTCTTATTTTTATGAAGTTTATTAGATTTTTGAAAGCTTAGTAACTCATGAATAAAAAAATGTCATTTTACGGACATATTTTGGATGGCAAAGACCGACTTCGTAACTGATTATAACGCATTTCTAATAGTTAATTTTATTTTTATTTATTTATTTTATTTATCTTAAAAAATGGAACATGTTATATTGTTACTTGTCCTCCATTAAAAGTTAAATTTATTAGGTTGAATAATATTGTTTTAGAGCAACATCCTTTACTTCTTCGTCATCAAATACAATATTGGATATGGGAGAATCGGATCTATTTTAATATTCAAATGTAATTGCAATAAAATGAGTTGGATAATTCACTTGAATACACCATACTATTGTGTGCATTTGTACGTGTACCCCAGCCTTCCAGTGCAATGCCTGATCGTCTTTAATGGAATGTCATAGGCAGGATCGAATAACTATACCTTACCAGGAACACAGAGATGTATGCAGTGAATGGATATTCCGGAGATCAAACATCGATGACCAATAATAGAGGGGCTCCAAATCAAACTAAGCTTAAATGTGGATTATCGAATCTTGTGCGGCGTATCAATTGTTGCCCAATATATTCAGTCAAATATCAGACCTGCTCTCTTGATAACTACTTCAATCAGTGGGTATTTCACCATCGTCCTCTTATATTATCCAAACGATAACTTTCATTAATTAAGAACGATTTATTTATTTCAAGAGTCTGAGTTTATTGTTCGGCATATGAACCTATGAATAGTGGCTATTATATATATATATATATATATATAGGATAAGTTAGCCGAGTTTGTTCCTTGTTGCGAGTATTTATTTGTTTATTTCAATCGTGTCTTTAAAATATTTCGCGCTAGTTAAAATGGTGACCGGACAACTCAGAATGAAATCAAAAAAAAAGAAAAGTAAAAAACATACATAAAAAAATGATTAAATAGGTTTTTGGCTATTTTGTAAAAAAAAGCAAAGATTTCATTGAATTTTCAAAGAGGTGTTGAATTGACTTGATTCTGAGTTGGCATGGAACCAGTTAAAATAACCGAATTCATCGTCAGCTATAAAATGTTGTAGTAAACATATAATTTTTATAATAAGATCTGTGGAAAAGACGCAGAATTATTATTTAACATATATATTATGTATTTCCAATTTGGGAGGCGGGTATGGGTACCGCCGCTCCAGAAACTACTGCGTGGTGGGCCGGATCGGGAGAGATTGTTTGAGGGAGACCTAATCTAGACCTCTCCATCTGGACTCTCTCGATCCATAGCCTGCGGGAGAAATGTATTCATCCGTTCGTCACTCCTAGAAACATTGACCCCCAGATACGTACCCACCCCTCATACCCTTTCTTCCCAAAAATTCATCTCCTTCCTTTCCCTAAAAAGACCCTCCTCACAGCATCCCTAAAGTTGACAAAGACTCTAAGGGATTTTTTTTCCTCCGGGCCAACTGTGTGGCCCTTAAGTAAAAAAAATAATTCAATCCAAAAAAGGCAGCAGAATAATTTTTCGCCCGCTATGCTAGGGGTGTCCACTAGGGTGGTCACAAAAAATCAATGTTGGAATTTTTTCAGGGGACCCCCCTAAAAGCTGCCAATTGGCTAAGAAATGAGATTGGTGAAGTTTCAGCTCAATTGGATAAGGTTAACCCGTGCCTCCTCAAGGTTGAAGTTTTAACTTTCTATAAAAATGTTTTTTTTGTTGTAAGAAATACCTAACAATATTGCAAGATTTAATTACATATGCTGTCCAAATTTTGCTTTATTTATTTTCTCAATTGGTACATAAAAAAGGGTGTAGTTAAAACTGTTTTCAAAGTAAATACAGCACAATCCAGATTGAAAATAATGGATTTAGGATAAAAGAAAAGCAAAAAGGTATAAAAAAACAAGAAGAAATAATGTTCAAAATTTTATTATTTTAAAAATATTTTTAAAAAGCATTATAAAAGAAAGAAGTTATTATTATTATTATTTACATTTATCATTAATTATCAGATTAAAGTGATAATGGCTTAGATAACGTGGCTTTTGAAGACTCAGGAAATTTTTTTCAACATTCCGATACAACAGAAACTGTCGTTGTTCTTCGTTGTGCCCATTTTTAAATCAAAAACTGATTTGAGAACAATTTCTAAAATATGGTGGCGACGCTAAATAAAGATGATTTTTCTCTATTAATTGCTCCAACGAAACGCAGGTTCCGTTGAGGCGACGAGTATTTACCGCAGTGGTATCAAAACACATTGCGTGGATTTTCTCAACTGCCCCCCGCTCTTCAACTGCTGGAAATGCAGATTTTGCCTGAGTAATTCCCGTACCATTTTCAAGCTGAGGAACTCCTATCAACTGTTCTTCATCCCCACAACTAATCAAAACCGCTACCCTTTCTACATTTTCTTTACTCAAAATATCTAGAATTTTCGGAATAGCTGTCTGCGAAGTCGTATTACACTTTGTTATGTTTACTCTATTGGAAGTACGGTGAGCGGATAGAATGCCTCACTGCGTACCTACGCATGGACTCTCTCAGGGCTAGGTTCGCGCACTCTTGACAAGATGAATGAATGTAATTGAAAGTCGATTTAACAAAGCATATTTATTACAGTAAAGGGTTTAAGTTATAGAATAGAACGTTACGTTTTAAGACCTGAATGATAGCTTTAAGATCGGAAGTTAGGTACTTTGAAATGATACTAAACTGGAAGTTAATGGCTCGAATATCTACAGTTATAATTAGAAGACTACCTTGGTCATCTTGAGGGATTGTGGGGTGAAAGGGGCCGGCAGAGCTCATGCCGGACTGGCAGAGTCTTTAGCCGGAGGGCAGGAATCAGTCGCTGGACATTGCGGGCCAGCATCCAACCAGGGCGAAGGTGGACATGATGCTCCGCTTCCAAAATCAGGGCTCCAGGTTCACAGTCCCTTGATATTCAGAAACTACGGCCAACGCCAGGGTCTGAGGTACCCAAAAGGGGCGCCCACAGGGCCACCGCCCCGGGCGAGAACTACACGATGTTTGTGGTATGAGATCTACCCGCAGAAAGAAAGAGGACGAATCTAAGTGCGTTTGTCCTTATATAGCTTCCTTTTTCTCCTGTTGTTAAGCGATCGTAGCGCCATTCTGACAATTTGCGAATCCATCGACAGAAACACTCGATTGTCAACCTGTGGGAGAGACGCCGCTTCTTCAACTGTTTTGACGTATGTGCGAACATAACAACTTCTACTAACAATTAAATTCTATGAGTCAAAACCTAACGCCTCCGCAGTAGCTGATATTATTCGAACTGCGTCTCTATCTGAAATACTACATCTTCTCTCTAACAATAAAGCCAATTTTTAAACGACTTAAAAAAGGAGCAGGTTCTCAATTCGACTGTTTTTTTTTTTTTTATGTTTGTTACCTCAGAACTTTCGATTGGATGAACCGATATTGATGTTTTTTTATGTATTTGAAAGCTGGTGCTTCCCGTGTGGTCCCATTTTAATTTGGTCTAGTTCCGACAATGGCATCCATGAGAAAACCATATAAGTCTTAAATTTGCATTTAGTATTTGCGCGACAAATGGAAGAATAACTCAATATCATGCAAACTGATTTCGATGATTCTTTTTTATTGGAAAGTATGTACTTCAAGGGTAGTTTTATGAGAGTTTGGTTAGGTTCTGACTATGGGATCCATGACAAAGTAACGGAACTCTTCAAGCAAATTAACGATACTTGGCCGAATCTCTTAATTTGACCCTAACGTCGTTATGGTCAAATTATGTCCGTCTCATATGAGCAGCACGTTTAGTAGGTCTACCCATATTCATACAAATTAGTAAGTGTACTTCAGATTCGCTAAAAATCAAAAAATAAACAAAAATTTTAACAAAACAAAAAAGTAAAAATATTATTTAGTTTTCTTCTACAACTTCATAATCAACTTACTTTTTCTACTCATCAATATGTAGGTACGATTGTTATTTTTGGAGTCAGTGTCAGCAAAGGTACCCGGCCCGGCGTGTTCACTTGACAGCAGCCCTCACGCCGCGGCCCCGCTCTCGCCTCTCGCCTCGTTAAGTCGCTCGTGCGACACAAGCACATCTCACCTATAACTATGTATGTAGTTACAAACCTACCTTGGCTGCCACCGACTCCAAAAATAGCAATCGTACCTACATATTGATGAGTAGAAAAAGTAAGTTGATTATGAAGTTGTAGAAGAAAACTAAATTATTTTTTTACTTTTTAGTGCATTTTTTCAAGTCGTTTTTTTGTTTTGTTAAAATTTTTTTTTATTTGGTAATAATCTCTTCACTTCCTCTAGCGTACTTTTTTTCTTTATTTCTGGATCTCCTTCCTCTGTGTCGGGAAAATTCACCTCCATCTCTTCTTGTTCCTCTTCTTCTGATGTGCTGCTTGTTGGAGATTCCAGTTGTGCAATTAAATTTAGATCTTCTAAAAAAAGGAAAAAACCCACTAAGCGGTAACAAGCAGCAAATCACACACGGAATAGGCATCAAGTCAAATAATTTCAAGAGAAAAAGAATAGGGAAAAGGTTAAAAAAAACGAGAGAAAAACTCTACTAACCTACTTTGTTTTGTGATTTTTCCAATCTCGCCAACTCAGCTGCTCGACTCTTTTCTCTTCATTGTTGTGCTTTTACGAAATTGATGTCAACGCCTCCCATGCCACCAGGACGTCCTTTTTTTCTCTGGAGTAACAAAAACTGCTTGTTTTCTTCAACAGTGTTCTTTAATGCATCCTGATGAGCAATATCAAAAAGGTCATCAAGGGCTGACTTGAAAGCTTCTATTTTTTTTTATTTTGAGCTGTGCTTTTAGATCTGTAGCGTTTTTTGTAGTTTTATCCACTCTTCGTATAGTTTTTCAGCTTTACAACACAATATTTAAAGTGTCCGGTTGGTATCTTAGCTTTCTCCCAAAAAATTACAACTTCCTGTTAGTCTTGCAGCCTCTCTGGTGTTAAATTTCACTTGAAGTATATTATAAAATAAACTACGTAAAACTTGACGATTAGATGGTAGTTTACTGCCAGCGATTTGATGAGACATGTGGCCAATTAAATACAGCATTTCTTTCTGCCTTGAACTCGAACCTGCACGAGCATGGCTCGTTAATGCTGTAGAAGACATAGTCCCACAAACCTCACAAGAATAAACTCACTAGAAGAAAGTTGTTCAATAATGTTCAGAATGTTCACTTATTCACTGTTTGAAAAGCAAACGTTAACTAAAGCCCTCTGACCTCTCCCTCACACTTTCGAAAGAGTGGGAATACCCCAGGAACCCCAGACAAGGCACACAAAAGAAAGGGTGTGGTTTATGAAATCCCAGGTAGGGATTCTCTGAAGAAAGGGTCCTTGGCAATAGCTCTTTTGTTACAAATGAGCGCCCTTGAGGTGATTTTTCACAAAAACGGCGCTATACAAATTATTCAATTATTATTATTATTAAATCCGACGTTTTAAGGGATAGACGACTTAAAGGCGACTGAGGTTTCGGATCATGTCCGGTCTCGGAAAATAATAGATATCTTCAAATATAAACGTTTTAACAAAAAAGTGATTAGAATAAAACTTGAAGAAAGCAACATTTCCTATGAAATGAAATAAGCATCAAATTTCTATGACACATAGTTTTCATTTTATGAGGAAAAAACGGCGATTTTTTTGCAAAAAAACGTTTTTACAAATTTAATCTCGATGAGGCACGGGTTTACATTATTCAATTGAGCTCAAACTTTCCAAATCTTATTTTCTATGACAAATAGCAAAATAGGGGGGTTCCGCCGAAAATATTTTTTCACCTTATACCTTGTGACCACCCTAGTGTCCACTATCCATAATATTAAGTGGGATGTGTATTAAGTTTCTTTTAATTTCATCATTGATTGTTTTCATGAACACTGCGTACACCCCTTCCCATAGCATCGCGTCGTGTCGCGCGTCGGTACAATAAAATATTTTTCCTCTATGATCAAAGGATAGACCAGGCAGATCGGAACACGAGATATAAAAGACGAAAGATGATCTCACAAGGAGAACAGGAAGACTGTACTATCACATACATCCCTACCAATCGTTTTATTCCTAATATTGCTGTACGGAGTAACATGGGTTTAGGAATGTAACATTATTATTTTAAGTAAAACAAATCATACAATTTATGACGTTATTAGCAAGGCACCTATCTAATTTTTTCAAATATATTTGTATTTAATGTATGATGAATTTATTAAATAATTTTTTATTAGTTTAATATTTAATAATAATAATAATAATAATAAGCCTTTTTATTCTGGACTTCTGTAAGGTATGTATTAGAGATGATCTTATTTGTTATAGTATATCCCGAAGCTCAGTTTGCCTCTTGGCATAGGCCTCCTCTAACATTTTCCATTGGGACCTGTCACGCGCTACTCTTCTTCATTGATGTCCAGCAGTGAGTTTTAGGTCATCTTCCCATCTTATGTGTTGACGTCCTTTACCTCTCTGCCATCTCTGGGATACCAGTCAGTGATATTTTTGCACCATTTCTCTTGTGGATCGCGTATCATGTGTCCTGTCCATCTCCACTTTTGTTGGTCTATTCGGGTAACTACATCGGCAACTTTAGTTTTCTCCCTTATTGTGCTACCTCTCACTCTGTCCTATTTCCTTGTTCCTGTCAAACTTTTCTCCATGGCTCTCTGGCAGCGTTCCAACTTTTCTCTGTGGCGTTTGGTGAGTGCCCAAGTTTCACATCCATAGGTGATGACTGGAAGTATACACGTGTTGAAGACTTTCCTTTTTATTTGCATACTTAGCTCCTTGGATTTCACGACTTCTTTCAAAGACCAGTATTTCTTCCATCCATTTTCTACTCTTCTCTCGATTTCTTTAGTGGTTTGATCTTTGTGAGATATTATCTGTCCTAAATAGATGTAATCTGACACATATTCGAGTGGTTGGTTGTCAATTTTTATAGTTACTGGTTCAGAGTTTGTAAGCAATTTTGTTTTGTCTTTGTTCATGCATAGGCCGACTTTCACACTTTCCTCGTTTAGTGATTCTATCATTCTAATTAGGTGCATTGGGTTTTCCTCGAATAGGACTATATCGTCTGAAAATCTTAGGTGGTTAAGTTTTACACCTTGTACGTTGATACCAGAATTTAATATTTATTATTTTAATATTTAAATGTTGAGATCTGGTTTCAGATGAATAATTGCATTGCAAATATTCGGAAGTTATAATAAAAACGGTTTTACTAGGGTATGGTATAATAGAGATAATAAGTAAAAGCATAGGGTCTGAATTTCGACCGTTTCAAGTCAGACATCTACAGTAAACATCTACATCTAAGTCATACTAATTTAAAGCGGTGGAAAATTTATAATTTGCATAATTTACTATTTTTATTACTACATGTTTATTAATTATAAGATTTGCTTGTCCAAAAATGAAAAATAAGGAAGCTGCGCGAATTAACACACATTATATACGTACAAACTGGAGGATTCGCCTGCATCCCATCTATTTCCTACAGATTAACGCAATAAAAGTTAGGTAAGTAAACACCTTATTTTTTTCAGTATCTAATAATTGTTTGAGGTAGTTAGTGCTAGACTCCAGATGTCTGGAAAACTATATTGATTTGCCTTCATCAAAATAAATAATAATGACTAATGACTAAAGTGATTAAGAAAAACCTATGTAATCTGTTTAATTAATGAAATGAAGATGACAGTAATTCTTAGTTAAAGTATATACGTTGTAACTTACAACGCATATTGCAACTTGTAAGATCGATTTAATTTGATTTATTTTTGTTACATTAATTGCGTAACATTCCTTTTCCTTTGTTGTGTTTTCATAAACACGTAATTAATTAAAAAAAAAAACAAATGCTCTGTTTCGTAATAAGAATTGCCAAAGACTTTGGTAATACATCTACTTTAAATTTTTTAAATGATTCATTATTCCGGAGTCAATTACATAAGTTTAACTCACCAATTTGGTCACTGCAAAAGTTCACTCTTCTTCTATTGAAAAAATACGGCACAAAGACACAATATTTATAAATTTAATTATCGAAAAAATGAACTGTAACTTCCAATAAAAAATGTAAATTAATAAACCTGTCCGATAGAAGAATTAATCAATAAGATATTATTTTTTTATTATTTAAGCGACTATATAAAATAATTCTATAAGTATACAAAATATAATTGTTATGTTAGGTAACGAAATTTTATTTCTTAGTTCTCCTCACTAGGGGTTCCTGTGCCGAGGCGGACTAAAACAGTTTAATTATAGTGATGTAATTAAAGTTGTTTAATTAGTCACATAAGAATCAGTACTAATATCTGATGTCATTTTTCTTTTAAAAGTCATTTATTCCTTTATTGATACAGAAGTAGCATATATTTTTAATAACACCGAAGAGTTACAAAAAAGGATTTGACGTGACGTAGCTTTATGTAGAACACTCTCAGCTCTGTTGCAGTTAATTCAAATCTCCCAGTGGAACATGGACTGCAAGCTACGTCACGCATTTTTAGCCAATCACCCCTCTACCATCTCGATAAGCCAACCTTGTTGAACGCATTTTCTACGAACCTTGATATCACATAATATATTTTGAAAACAATTAATACTTTACATTTTGTTTCCAATAGATAGACTCATTGTAAATTTTAGTTTCCTAATTTAAACGAACGTGTTTACACCGTATAATTATTTTGTAATGAAGTTTTATGTTAATAAAGTTTTATTAATATGCCTACGCCTTCGAATTTTTATAGAATGTACACATTGTAAATAATGGGATGGTACCCTGTTTATTTAGAGATATATTTTTTTATGTTTTGAAGGATACCTATCTCAGAAAGCACACACGGCAAATACAGTCGTGTATTTCAGATCATATGTATATTTGTGAACCATCAAATCAAGAATTCCCTTTATTGTAACAAATAAATTATCATGATATGAATCAAAATAGTCAAATACAAGTTAAATATTAAACACGAGTTTCGGATTCGAGTAGGAAGAAGGTAAACATTTTAACAGATCAAATATTTAATTGCTTTCTGTACAAAAGCTAACACACGTTTGCGTTATTCTCAGGAACTCGCATAACAATATGTCACCTAAATCCGCTTTATAATCATGAATAAATACGCAGTTTAAACGAGATTCCTGGTTATTTGCCAATTCCCGAAGGTGGAATAACTATTCAGGGCTATGTAGGGAATATTGCTTGTTTGAAAGTGAGATGAAAAATATGTGCAATCAAAACAACAACAAACAACAATGTAATTATAGTATAATATATCGGATCAACCAATGAATAGTAAAACCAGATATAGGTACATGTTTTTTATGATCAATCAACCATATAAATTAAAAAAAAATAATATTACTTCCATACAGAAGGCCTTGGGGAATATAATTTACTTCAAGGCCTGTGTCATCAGAAGTAGCTCTGTTAAGGGAAAAGGTATGAAAAGTGGGGAGGAATCTGGGGGTCGGGGTGTCCAGGAATGACGGACACGTGAATCCATCCCTCACACTGCAGGGCAAGACGTTGTTCCAAGAAAGTTCTGCTGGAGAGTCAAAAGGTCTTCTTCAACAGGTGTGTAGAGAAATGTAGAGAATATTGAATGTAGAGAACCACTTAAGGATCAATCACCTGCCCGCCATCCAAATTGAGAACGTTATAGTGTTTTAATAATAATAATAAGTGCAGCGAGGTTCTCGTGAAGAAAATGACCTCAAGAGGGTTATAAACTTATCAAACCTATAAATTATAACTACAAACTGATAACTAGTAACAAAATACTGTTACGGCCCTCGACATTTTCATAAAATATTACGAAATTTAGGATTCATCAAATTCTTCGTAAAATATTACGAAATTAAGAATTCAGTCGAAGATCGATCTAAGCTATAAAAAAATGATAACGTAGAGATGGTAAACACGCCAGAGCGCGGCCAAATATGTGTATGGTCCATCGATTTACAAAGAATAATAAAAGCTCTCCCACTAAAATATCACGAAGAGTGAGCTGCGGAGTTATGAAATTAGTAAACTATTTTCTATTTTGATTTTTCAGGTCAGCGAACTACTTTTTACTTGCAAAGTAATTTTTCTGTGAAGCATTGATATACCGGGCGCTAGAGGTAGTTGAGTATGCAAAATGTGAGGACCGAATCCCACCAATGGATTTGAGTTTAAAAAAGGTCAAAGATTAATAATGTGGATCTTGCCGGTCAATTTTTGGTCCATTTTTTTACCCCCTCTATTCTTATTTGTAAAGGGAATGTATTGAGTACGTGATATTAAATCATTTTAATGATTTATAGTTTTTTCTAATGGTAAAAGTCAGGATGGATTCTTAAATGAATAAAATAATAAAATCATATTTATTAATTTAAAGAAGATATACATACACAATACACATACTTAATAAAATTTTCAAAAAGAACTCATTATTGCAAACTCATAAAGATCATTTCAATTCATCAACAATAACATTCACAAACATAAACAACCGACCACGATCACAGGGCAATTTAGAAATTCCAAAATTTAAAACGAGTGCTTCCCAACACCATTATGCTTATCAAGGTATAAAATTTTTCAATGCTCTCCCATATAAAATCAAGTCTGAAAAAAATTATAAAGTTTTTAAATCCCAAATAAAAACACTAATAGACCAACCCGACACTAATTATAAGTTTTAAATTCACCATCACAATAATAACAACAAAAAAAATAAACTAGGACATAATCTCTAAAAATATTTCATCACCATATCAAATTGAAAGCAAGTACATACGCATTATTTGCAGGCACCAAATTGTTATAACTTTATTATATGTACCTACTCTGACAATATTGTCAGTTATTATGTCCACTTGTCTTCATGAATATATATTTTATTAATATAAGTACTTGTAATAACATACTCTGTGTAACTATGCATTTTACAATGGCACTCCAAAATTCAAGCACGAGAAATACTTTCTCTTTTGAATTGTGAAGTTTCATAAAAAGAAATTTACATATTGTTATCAGCCTTAAGAACCAAATGTTTTACTACGAATCTTTATACGTATGTATTTTTTTAAATAAAAAAAAATATATATATATATAAAAACAGCGAAATTAAACAGAAATATACTTAAAGTGGGCAAATAATTACTCATTTTTATTTAGACATTCGTTATTGATACATTTACAAAGAGAAATAAAAAATAATTCTGATTTTTTGCAACTGCGAGACATTGTACAACAATTTGCAGTACATTTAAAAGGTCGAATTAATGACACTGGTAAAGACGGCTTAGTCATTTGTCGTGGACGTAAGTTACCGTTCAGATTTTCATAACCAAATAAACTATAATCAATGGGTTGTAATTGTGTTTGATGAGATTTTTTCCAAATAAATGTTTGTACTGTAGCCCTTAATAAATGCAAATGCAAAGCATCTGATGTGCATATCACTTTCATCAAATTAAAACCGAAACCTGTGTTTTGAGAAATCAGTTTATGTCTGAGTACATCAGCAAATAACTTTTTTTTAAATAAATATGTGCATACTATTTCTAACTATTTCAATTGCTCATTCTGTATGTCAAGGTTTCCCAAAGACATAAGAGCTGTTTGTACAAAATCTTCAGACGCAAACATTGCATTTTACTGCTTTTTTTTTTTTTTTTTTTTTTTTTTTTTTTTTTATTTAATTGAATATAATAACATGTGATACAATATAAAATATGGGTAGTCCCACAAAGCTGTGACAGATCAGCTTGTCTGTAGGTTCTACCATTCAATATTATTACATAACACAGATTAGCCTAGGTTACAATATTAATACTTAATATAAGATTTAAGATAGATAAATATGTTGTTCATTTATTAACCACTTTTTTGTGAGTTTATGGCAGGGTTCCTCATTATTTTTTAAATTAATGTTTTGATTAAACATGTTGTAAATCAAGGGTATCATATATTCGAGCGTTCTGCTACCATACTTATTTGATATTCGTGGTATTTTTAGGCCTTTGTTTTCAGTAAATCTTGTTGTGTGATTATGCATCAATAAATTTTTATACGTGCTTTCTCCCGAATTATCCATAATTATAATGTACCAGAGAAGCCCTTTAATTGGAAGTAGGCCCTCAGACCCATACAATAATTTTAGGTTGTTTCTTTGATTGTAAATGCTAGGTTTAACAATTTTTTTAATTATAGCAGTTTGTAAATTTTGAATGAATTTAATATTAATTTTGCTCGAGTGTCCCCAAGTTCGAATTCCATATCTAAGTATGGATTCGACCATAGAATGATATATAAGTTTGAGAGTGCATCGAGGCAACACAAATTTTAATTTATAAAAATTACTCGCCAAACATCGGAGCTGGTTACAAATTTTAATCACTTGTTTATCCCATTTAAAGTTATTATCTACGATTATGCCAAGGTAAGTATATTCATTTGTAAAATCAATTCTTTCACAGTAGCAAATGTTATCAATTTTTTTATGTATACATTCAAAATTGTGTGCAATTATTTTAGGTAAATTCCACATTTTCAGGCTCGGTGATCTTATATACATACATTTAGTTTTTTTGACATTAATAATTAGTCCTACATCATGAGACCATTTGAGTAGCTCGTTAAAGTCTCTTTGCAATTCATTAATTGCTATTTCCGGGTTTTCATTTGATACAACTAGTGCAGTATCATCTGCAAAAATGAATCTACGGGCTATTTTAAACAGTTTAGACAAGGCAATGACATATATAATGTATAATTTAGGGCCTAAAATTGACCCTTGCGGTACTCCTGTTTTTATAAATCTAAAATTACTCATTTCATTCAAAATCTTAACGTACATTTTTCTATTTGTTAAATAGTTTTTGAAAAATGATAGCAGTTTACCACGGATTCCTATGATTTCAAGTACCTTGATTAATTGTGTGTGGCTGAGTGTATCGAAAGCTTTTGAGAAATCAATGAATAATACCAGTACATGTTTTCTAGAGTTAAGCTGTGAATTTATATAATTAGAAAATTTTTCGAGAAGTTTATCACAGCTTTTTTTTTTTTGGAAGCCATACTGACACTCATCAATAATGCCCAATTTATTTAAATATTTATCCAAATTTATAGATATATATTTTTCTAAGATTTTTTCTAATGCCGGTAACAATGAAATAGGCCTATAATTATTTATTACGGTGTGATCTCCATTTTTATAAATGGGCCTTATGATGCTGCATTTTAGTTCAGCTGGAATGATGCTTGTGTCAATAATTCTGTTTATTAGGTGGGTAATCATAGGACTAAGTAATTTTACGTGTTTTTTTAGATCATACATGCGAATTAAATCCACGCCCGGTGTCTTGGAGTTTTTCATTCGTCCGATAATGCATTCAGTTTGTTTCGCATTAGCTCTTGGTAGGTACATTGAATGTTGCAAATGTTCTTGATTCCACTCGGACGCTCGAACGTTGCATTCGTGTAATAACTGATTTACGCCCTCGTCAAAGAAATTTGCAAAGTTTTCTACCGTCACATCCGCCGCTTGAGAATTTAAGAAATATTTAGATATGATTTCGTCACAATCGGATTTATTTTTCCTTCCCAATATTTGATTTACTTCATTCCATGTTTTTTTAATGTCTTTAAAGCAATGATTAAATTTATTATTATAATATATTTTTTTTGTGTTTAATATTTTTTTATTCAGTATATTTCTGTATTTCTTGTATTCGATTTCATATAATTTATTGTTAGGGGTGTTTTTCCATTTTCTCCATAGTGTGTCTCGTAGTTGTATATTTTCAATGAGGTTATAATTTATCCAATCTTTTTGGTTATTACGTTGTTTATTTGTATTTGATTTAGTTATGGTACTTTTTTCATAAATATATTTAAATTTAGATTTAATTTCTTCATATATTAAGTTAGGTTCCGTTATGTTTAGTATTTCATTCCAATTTGTGATTTCAATCAGTAGATCCACTTTTTTTTCCGATATCACTGTATATTTCGTACGGTGCGATTTATTGGAGGTACCTATCTCATAAGTAGAGAAACGAATCGTGGTCGCAATAAGGTAATGGTCCGCTATGATAGTTTCGCATACGCATGAGCTGATTTCATTTGTCTCTCTCTCTCTTACATAGATATGATCTAAACATGTAGCCGTTACGTAGTTAGTCAGTATGGCTTCCCGGGTAACATCATTAATACATTTTAAAAATCCAAAATTAGCCATCATGTTTTCGTATTGCATTACAATTGATTCCTGATAATTAAGTAAATTTATGTTCGTATCCCCGAGAACTATGACAGATTCTTTAATATCGATATTTCCCAATATAGCTTCAAACTCTTCGAGAAATAGTTTTTTATTTGAATTGGGTGGTCTGTATATTGCTAGTGTATGTATACGTTTATGTTTATTAACAGAAATAGTTCCGTAAACACATTCAAAATTTTTTGGAATTATGTTAATTTGTTCAAATGTAAGGTGATCTTTTACGTATATAATAATCCCGCCTCCCGATCTGTTTTTTCGACAAAAGTAATGAGAACTAAAACCCGATATTGTGTATAGATTTACATCATTTTGATTTATCGACGTTTCGCAAATCGTAATTATGTCAATATTACTTAGAGAGCTAGAGATAACGAGAAGAAAAGTTTCCCAATATTTAGATAAAGATCGAATATTCAAGTTGATTGCAGTTAAATTATTATTTCCTGATACATGTTTTTTGATAATCCAGTTATCAAAACTTCGCGTGCGTTCATAATCGATTTCAGATATGTCAAATTCTCCGTTTAAATCGCCATAAAATTGAAAAAATATTTTAAAATGCAGCAGTAATTTATAAACATGTATAAGGATTTAATTAAACATAAAATATATGTAGATATTATTATAGTAGTGAGCCTTTCCAGTACGCATTGTTCAAGGTTTATTTCAAAGCTAGGTAAATTTAATAATTGGCACATGTTAAAGGTGACTATAATATTATCTACATATATGAGTAAATAAGTATATAGGAGCATCAGTATAAATTTCAGTATGCTGTTGTTAACACTTTGGTAATAGGACAATACATTTAAAAATATGTTTAGCGGTAATTTTTGCATGGATATGAAATGTTTGTACTTGAAAAGTAAAATATGAATATTGTTATTTTTAAGAGAAGGTGATAAGAAGTAGTAATATAAAATTTCAGTTATTAACATTATTATAATTTATATGTATATATATATTTTTAAATACTTACTAACATACCTAGTCATATTCTATACGACTTTGGGCAATATGCATCATTTTTTTGAAGTAGGTACAGTTTGAATTATTTGCTTTATGGTTAGTATTTAGGTTCATCTTGAGGTTTTTGTTTTGAAGGATACAATTGCTGCACTTTTCTTCTTCGTTTTTATTTGGGCATTCCTTCCATTCATGGTCTTTTGCGCAATGTAAGCACGTTGCACTTTTTTCTTTGTTGAAGCATTTGATTGCCGTATGTCCAAACTTAAGGCAATGGAAACACTGCGTTATCGGAATTGCATCTACTACACGTACTCTGTTGAATCCTATATTGATTTTTTCCCTTTCGATGAGGTGCGTCCTTAATTGTCCGCTTGTTTCCAGTATGTAGTTGGTAAGTCCATTTAGGTTTTTTGGTTTGAACATCTTGATTAATTTTATCGTATTTTTTGGGTCATTTTCCATGATATCATTTATACCCTCATTTTGTGTTTTTAAGGCCTCAATTAATTCTTCTTCAGATAAATCTGCTTGTAAGTTTCTAACGAAAATTTTTGGTTTTTTCTTTTTTAATTCCTCCGCGATCATTTGTTTTTTGAGTGTTTTGTTTATTTCTTCGGTCAATTTCTCAGCGTGAGTTTTTGTAGGACAGGATATTATTAATTTATTTTGTGCGGCTTTACGGACTCCATTTACAGCGATTCCCAAATTAGAAATTTTAATTTTTTTGACTATTTGATCTTTTATAGCGTCTGCAGTCATGTTATCATTTTCACTTTTTATAATTAGTGAATATTTAGATTCCGGAGTTTCTTTTAATTGGCTTGCGTAAGTTTTTCCTCCCATAATGCTCGAATTTTCAATTTTTTTCTCAAGCTTTTCAATCAGTTTGGATTGTAGAGAAGATATCTTATTTGTCAATTCTGTTTTTTCTTTCGTCCATTTTTCTTCAAGAATTTTAATATTTGCTTCCAGGTTTGTTTTAGCTTTTGCGTCTTGTTTAGTTGATATGCTAGCTATTTCATTCTTTATAATCTCAATAATGGACAGCACGTCCATAATGAGTTAAGCTAGATACCGCTTGCGCGGTCCTTCTACTGTGCTCTCACTCCCGCCAAATACTTTAAAGGACGTAACAACTTTCAGTAATAAAATTTCTTACTACAATACGTCCACTCACTACCGCTGACGGCGGTTAATGAAATCTAAATCTAGCTAAATCTGCTAGTAGTATCGCAGCCACTTACAACATGTAATGTTGGCAAAATTTCGTATATGCTTTCACCCAGAGATTCAGCAGCTAAATGGCATCTTAGAAAAAATTTATTTGTGTTAGAACCGTCGAACCATAGCCCAAGACACCCAATATTTGCTAAGTATTTCCAGAAATAGATTAGTATTAATACCCTAGCGACTATAGAGTTGAAATTTAAGAATTCGACTCCGAGTACAAGTCTGATGCCGCGCCATATGGAAACCATCTGTGAACGTGAAGTTTGTGACTAAGCTACAATGGTAATAGAACTGAATTAGAGCAACTAGCTAATAATACCAAAAGATGGCGCAACATACGTTAATAGCTAGCATGAGGAACGTCGGCTGGCAGGAGTAAATACTTTTGGATTTGCATTTTCATGAATCTCGCCAGTCTGCAAATTGATGATATGCACGTGAAGTTTGTGACTAAGGTGCAGTGGTCAGTGGTGTCGCCCGCCGCCCGCAGAGCCCAGGAGCAAAAATCCGGGGAGCAAAGGGTTTTTTAACTTCTAGTTAATGATTATTGTGCTTGCTGTCTTCAAAGCTGCTTCCTCTACATTTATATAGTTTGAGGCCGATTCTATATCCATGTGCGGACGCTTTACTTTAATGGGGTGCCCAAGGTGCGTAGTTTGCGTGGAGTCGATATCTTCTTCCTACTTTCGCCGTTATTTCCACGTATTTGATACCGCCCTTAAAGAGTGGTATCAAAATTCGACGAATAGAAATGATAAAAAAGAGGGTTATTTGTGATAATTAGAATAATAGAATTTAATACCTTCCTAACTACTAATGATGAATACCGAAAACTTATTTTAAAAATGTATTTTAACTATAATTTTTATTGGCTAATTTAGTACTTCCAATAAAATATTGGAACGTCGTTAGGAGGTATTTTCTTTTCGGTTATCATAATGTGGTAACATTTATTCGAGATAAAAATATAACGATTTATTTTTACGTTGGAAAACGTTAGTGGGTCGTGTAGTTTATTGAAAAGTATTTATTTCATTATAAGATTGCAGTGTTATTATTGCGCAAGTCGGTAGTATGTATTTTTGTTTAAAATCAACTTCGCTATGTATTCAACACATAAATTGCACATATATTAAAAACTCACCATTATTATTAATTGTTATATACGTATATACATATAAAACTGTTTTTTTTCTTCTCTTTATTGTATTACGCACCAGATTTAAATGTCCGGGTTTAATTTTCCCCACAGGAAAAACTAAACCCTTTCACACACTTCCCAAATGATCATCTGGTCAATCCACGTTATGCAATTGAACTATATAAGTATTATAATTACAAAACAATACAAGAACAACATGTCAACCTACCAGTGACCATATGGGAAAATAATTCACCGACTCCAGATATTTTCATATCAGAGGGTTCGGCTCTGTGGAATTCCTAATTGAACCTATAAATCGTATTCTTTTTACTTACCAACGTTATTTCTATTTACCATGTGTAAAAACTATTTATGTTTTCTTTGTATTCTAAATACACCTATATGCACTAAAACATAAAAATGTAAATGTGTGTAAAAGCCCATAAGGGCGTTAATGATTAATAAACAAATAAATTATTTTTTTGTTCCACTACAACGTACTTTATATCAGTTAGGTACCTATAGCTGACTTATATTCTATTTTTTAAATCATAAATGTATTTATATTGAAAAACCTGTTATGTAACAAAACAATAAGATTTTGTGGTTTTCAAAAGATAAGCTGATAACTGACAGTGATTTTTCTACAAAAATACATAGATTAACGATCAAAGGCTCCAAAGAGACGTTCATAACAATGAAAATATTTGCTATAATAGATAATTAGTAATAGTCAATTAATTAAATAGTCAGTCAATTAATTATAATAATCAATTAGCCATAATAGACCTGATATAGTTGTACATGACAAAATTTTAAAAATAACTTATATCATTGATGTAGCTATTTCAAATTCCTGTTATATTAAAAAATCTGTTTCTGAAAACATATGAAAATATACAGATTTAGGAAATGAGATTAAAAGAATTTGGCATTCTCAGACTATAAAAATATTACCATTTCTCATTTCGGCTACTGGCATTATACCTAGGTCTCTCATTCAAAATTTAGGCATATTAGATTTGTCAAAGAATTTATATATAAAAATGCAAAAATCAGTCATTTAAATGCATGTAGGATTACAAAAGATTTTTTAAATATTTGTATTGAGGGATAGTAAGATTGATAAATCAAATTAGGAATTCCACAGAGCCGAACCCTCTGATATGAAAATATTTGGAGTCGGTGAATTATTTTCCCATTTGGTCTCTGGTAGGTTGACATGTTGTTCTTGTATTATTTTGTATTTATAATACTTATATAGTGCGTAGCGTGGATTGACTAGATGATCATTTGGGGAAGTGTGCGAAAGGGTTTAGTTTTTCCTGTGGGGAAAATTTAATCCGGACATTTAAATCTGGTGTACAATAAAATTTGTATAGCGCCGTTTTTTGTGAAAAATCACCTCAAGGGCGCTACATTATAAATTATTTACTGTTTAGTGTGCGATGTTTTATAATGTTTTCCGTGTTCTGTTTTCAATTACCAAACCTTTAAAAGTTCTTTGAAGAGCTTTAAAGCATTGTGCACTTTTTTATTGCAAAGAAATAGACGGAAACCTCCGAAAATTAATATTTAATTAAATAAGCATCGTGAAAAATGGAAACAAGAAATAAATTATAATTACGCATTTTCCCCTTTTATAGAAGACAACCCTCGAGACAGCCCCTTGCGTTTTTAATTAGAATGTCTCGGATAAGAGTACAAACTAATTTATTATTCAACTTGTTCATTGCCTACCCCAGCCAAAAAACTTTTTTCTTATTAAAAATACGTATTGTTATTATTTTGGTTATCATAACCATTAATAGAACTCCTGTCCAATTTTTTTTTTTAATGAATCTTCTAACTTAAATAACTGGATAGTTTTAATTTTTTAAGACCTCCCGAAAACCACCGTATGTATAGTGAAACGTGTGACATCATCACTCTTGAAAAATTAGTATAGGATCGGGCAATCAGCTGATCAACTGCCGCCATTTTGAATTCCGTTGTTCGAAGTATTCTCCTTAGAAATAGCATTAATATTTTTTTGTACTGTAGTTTTTAAATATTTTCAATAATAGAGATAAACTAATAAGAGATACCTTTATTTTTGAAATATTATTTAGGCCTAAATAATGTTTCAATAAACACAACAAGTAAATCTCTATAAACAGTATGTAAATAAACGCATAAATTAATACGATAGCTTGTGTCATATCACACATTCCCATTCAATGACTTTACGGTGACGTCAACACGTCGAACATTGAAATTACTAAAATTTAAATAATGCCAACTTGACGGCTTATTTTTACAACCTTTAATTTGGATGTTTTAATATTTTTTTAAAAACTTTGCGTTTAATATTATAAAATGAAACTTATATATTCAGAATCAGTGTTTATTTTAAAAATATTTTTTAAAGCCATAATATTTTTCACCGGAGTTCCTTATTATAATTATTGTGCTTTGTAATTACTATTGTTTTTTTGTAAAATAGGTAAGGTTATTAATGCCTAATAAATAAATATATAAATATTGATGATTATTTTTATTACCATAGGTAGGGACCTAGGGGCTATGGAATCAAATATATAGAGATGATTCTAACATTTCAGATTAGTACCTATATCGACACAAAAATATTCTTAGAACTTTGAAGCTCCAGTTACCATTTATTTGATAACCAAGACCTCAACCATAGGTCACCCCTAAGTGATTCGCTACGTTTGGTGATTTAATAGGGGTGCCCAGGTTCACGGGGTGAGGTTTATCTAGGTCTTGGCGGTGAATGCATTTATACACCTGCTGCGTGGCGGTCCGGATTGGAAGAGACTGATTGAGGGAGACCCACCTTAACCTCTCCAGCTGGACCCTCAGGACCACAGGTTCTCAATCTTTTTTTGCCCGCCGCCGACTTGAAGAATATTTATTTTTCTAGAGCCCCTTAATTTTTTTTGAGAGTGGAAGGGGAGTTGCTACTTCTTTGCTTCTTGTATTCATGATTTAGTGTCAATTATTAATAATAATAACATATGTAAGATGATAGGATTATATAATAAAAAATTAAAAATTTCATATCATCCAATTTAATGTAGATCTGAATGTAATGGAAACTTTCAGTTCAATTTTCAACCCTAATTTTCTCTGGGTCTTCTACTGCCCCCCTCAAAGTCTCAAACGCCCACAACACGACGTTATCGCCGACGTTGCACCGTAGTGTAAGGGATGGTTTCATACGTCCGTCACTCCTGGACTTATTGTTATCCCAGATTCCTACCTACCCATCGTACCTTTTTCCTTCCCAGACCTCTCCTTTATATCCCTAAAAATAACCTCCACACAGCATTTTCAAAGATGAGGTAAGAATCTTAAAAAAATCTACATCAAAATGGAATTTTAAATCAGGCTTTTTTTAATGAAATTCTTGACGGAAATTTAATAATTTATTTTAATTATGTGCCAAACTGAAAACGAGACGTTTTCAATTAATTTCCTCAACTGTCACACAGTTTCCGTATCTTCAATTATCAAGAACCGACGTTATACAAATGTCGCCAGAAGTCAGAGCGCAGAAATAGTTGGTTCGATTAAAACTTACGATAATGGTGTATCGTCTATTGACCAGTTGGGAATTAAAATTGACGATATTTCTCGCCGTTTCGCGATGGCAACACGGAATCGCTGCATTATTTCTCTACTAGAACTTTAATTAGTTACCAACGGGGTTGTACTGGACCATTGAGTAAATGCAAAATCTAAATTCAATGGGACCAAAAAACAAGAAATTTATTTCAATAAATTCTGCTCAATGTGTAACTGGCCCGCTCGTTTGGAATAAACTTCCCTCTGCTCTCTTCCCTTACTAATTTCCAGAATTTAGCTCAATTTAAAAGGGCTTTAAAAACAAAATTACCCATTTAAAAAATCATACCATTCATATAAGTTTCCGGTAATTCTTTGATTTCGGTTTCCTCCTAATTGTACCTTTATGTTTAATGTCCGAATTTAATATCAGAATATTTCTCATTTCTGAACGCAAACTGCCTTCTGTTAGTGTATTATATTTTAGTTTTAAAGTTCTTGTCTTGTCTTGTGGATAATAAAACACAACGTCATCTACTAGATGGTTATCCAACCTTTATACCCACCGCCGACTTTGAGTTTATCGCGAAGAGACAGACAGATACCGCGGAGGACTTTAATTTATAATACGTAGAGATGGTATGAAAAATTATAATAATGTGCATGAAATGCTTGGGGTAACTAACGTATTTAAGTTTAAAAGGATTAATACTGTATCCGTCTAAATAACTTTTCAATTACCACAATGTACGTGACCATTTTTTTAGAAGATAGAATGGATATAGTAAGCCATCCGTAAAAGATAGATATATGCCTTCGCGGACTTTTTTGTAGATCTATAAAAGAGGAATATCCCACCATGCATTGTTTTGTTATATCCCAAAAGGATTAGGCAGAGTTTTCGATGAAAGCTACCAGGCGGCTTGGCATTTTTCGATACTTCTAACAATTATCGTTATGTTTCAACCAATTTACACAAATCCTTGACAAATTACATGAAAACCGCATGAAAATCCGTTCAGTAGTTTTCGAGTTTATCGCGAACAGACAGACTGACAGACGACGCGGGGGACTTTAATTTATAATATGTAGAGAAGAGATAGAGATGTAGAGATATTTGCTACAGTGTCAAAATCCATAGAGTAAATTTGATAATACGTTTGTATGGAGTGCCACCCGGATTAGGCACTATTTATAGTTCCCATTTAGAAGAATATACGTGAAAAGCTGTAACATATATCTTGAGTACGAGAAAATCCATCATAATTTATATTTTTAGCTTCCCTTCCTTCCCTTCGCACAGAAAAATGTTAGATGTTGGGAGCGATTGAACCACTTGTTCGACTTACCTCTTATTACTAGAATCTTCATTTTATTAATTGATTTACAAGTTCGTCACTGGTTGCCGATGCTGGTCTGATGACATTCTTGCAGAATCCGGGGCGGCAGAAGCAAGTCTCAACTTTGCTTTCACAATCACCCGTAACTATTCCCCAGTTACTGCATCTGGAACTGGAACTGGAACTGCTATCCTTGACACGTAGTAGCTCTCCGTGACAGCTCCGGACAGTCCTGACCTGTGCCAATTAATGTTCTCGACTTAGTTGGCATTGCAGTTTGATCGCGTCATTGATCGGACATCGAATCTTGAATTGCAGCGAACAGTGGAAGCAACAACCGAACCGGTTCAATTTAGAAATGAGATTGACATAGAGATAGAGTAGATTGACGCTGTTAACCATAAAATTGTAATCAAACTTAACCCCTCGGGTTAATTTTTTCGGTTTTCGGAACAACTCATGTAAGTTTCAGAAATCCTTGCGTCTCGCTTACTACCGTAGTTAGACATATGTGTGTTAGAAAACCACGATTTATATTCAAATCTAAAAGTTAACCACAAAATAATTAAAATGTATACCTTTATGAATCCAATATTTCCGAGCGCAATTTGAAAAAAAAAACTTTAGTTTTTTTTAATCATTTTTTTTTACACGAAACGACAAAGAAGTGAATTGAAGATAAAGTTTAGAATATATTCTGTAATAAATGTGTGTAGAATATATTCTGTAATAAATGTGTGTAGAATATATTCTGTAATAAATGTGTGTAGAATATATTCTGTAATAAATGTGTGTAGAATATATTCTGTAATAAATGTGTGTGGAATATATTCTGTAATAAATGTGTGTAGAATATATTCTGTAATAAATGTGTGTACATGTTGTCATTCTCGGTAATTTTAATTAAAAAAAACTTAAGATGAGCCATTTATAAAACTTTTTAATGTTGTATTCAAAAATTTAACATTTAAAAAAAATAATTATTTCTGATTTATTATAATAAAACAAATATAAAACTTTATTCTACTTAATATTATTGACCGTAACCGGTTTCAGCTCGTTAGAGCCATCTTCATACAGGATGGATGGATGGATGGATGAATGAATGAATGAATAAATTAATAAATAAATAAATAAAAAATAAACAAATAAATTTAAAAAAATAGCTAAACAAACAAACAAACAAATATATAAATAAATAAATAAAAAGATATTATTATTTTTTGACACCACAGGTAGCTCCCACTGTCACAAACCAGGTTTCCATATGATTCCGTAAACCGTTTGCTTAAAAATGAAAATGGCTTTAAAATATGCTTAACTTGCATAAATATGTTACGAAGAATTTATATTCATGAAATTCCCATGTTGATATCTATGTCCTTATATTAAAGAGATCTGTTAAATCTGGAATACCAATGAGCGAACACAAAAAAAAATCTACGTTTTATAAATTTTAAATCAATTATCCTACCATCCTATTTAATACTCTATTCATCAGAAGACAGACGTAAAATAAATGATTTAACTTTCTTATTTAAAATGCTAAACTCTAAATTGATCTCTTCCGAACTCCTGCAACTAATAAACATACCCACAAGAACAACATGATACAATACACTATTCTACTGCAGTATACATAAGCGCAAATATATTATATTATTTATTATATTATAAATCGCTCTAGCCAGAGACATACCACGTGCGTGTACACAGTGCCTCACAGCAAAAGCAAGCTGGCCCAAAGGCACATTAACTGTATTGCCCCAAACCTGTTCAATTCCCTACCCAATTCAATCAATACGTGTCAAAATCTGAATGTATGTATTATAAAAAAAAACGTTAAAAGCTGGGTAAAAATAATTTGGAAGTGAGAAATTTTTTTCTATAATTTGTACTATCTGTTTCAAAATATCTAAAATACTCCATGTCTTTCTGTATTTTAGATTTAAAAAAATGAAATATATGTGTATTGTATGTACACATATAAATGAACGTGTGTATGTTTTTATAATTTTTTTCAGTAACTCCTGTAAAATCGATCATGTTAATCTCTATAGACACTATACATATATATTTTTAAATTCAATTTTAACCACCACTGTTTAATATCCACATAACATACCCACGCACAGGCTTCGCCTTTGTGGGATCTTTTTTGTTTTTCTCTTATATTTTATGTTATTATGTTTGTACCTATTCTAATGTATCAAAAAAATTTGCTAATAAAAAATATATATATACATTGACCATTCCCCGATACGTCGGTTTCACATTATAGGTAACCAATACTTGGATGATATTGACATGTTTATCTATTAACTTGGTGAATTTCATCGTTCATATTAAAAACTTATTCTAACCCTTTTCGTTGTTTGTTTTTGGGGTGTTATGCCGTGTTGCGCTATCTCCTTCTTTAGCCAACGTTTCGGACAGCGTTGCAGTGTCCATCATCAGCCGGATCTACCCTAAAGAAGGAGGTAGCGCAACACGGTATAACACCCCAAAAACAAACAACGAAAATACTTTTGGCCGTGAAAATCTTAAAAAGTATCTTATTCTAACCCTATTCGTAATTTTTTGTTCTATTTGTAAAGCTATCTGTACACTGTATTTTTGTTTCTTGTATTTTTATTTGATGGGTGTATTTTTTTATTTTATTTCTCTTATCTTTTTCTCACCTCTTTTTCAAAACTGTTAGTTAATTAAACTTATTCTGCCTATTTTTATGAACAAGTCTTCTGGGCTTCTTCGTCAATAAACTAATTCCAAATTAATTTATTTTTTAGAATTAATAATCCAAATGAAAATGCATTTCAAATATCTGCGTTTTGTCAAGTGTGCAGTATTCAGGGAACATTCAATACAATTATTATTTGTCCGGCAGAAATGAAAACATTCCCAATATTATTCCAAAATGCAGTAGCATTTTTCCAATGGATTCTGCATATAGGAAGTTACTAAAATTTGCCAATTTAAAATGTTATTTTTCGTTAGGCAAACGTAACCGGGGATGATCGAACGGGTGTTTACTTTGCGAGACAGTATCAGAAGTTACATAATGAAAAGTCAACTATGTTCGATTCACTCCTCCCCACCATACGGGTGAAATGTGAAATTCCCACAGTTTAATGAAAGCAGGTGAAACAACTCTTACAGGAAACTCTCATTGCCAAAGAATAACAAACTATTTGAATACATACGACTGACAAATAATGTCTACTCTACGAGTTTTAGTACTATCTCTCGCTGAGTTGATACCTACTAAATAGGCGTGTTCAAATTCAAATTATTTATTCTTTCAAAAACATTACAAAATTAAATTTTTTAATGTGTTTTTAAAATACAATTGTAACAGAATTACATTAAACATAAATGGTAGAATGGTTGGCTAAAAACTATACAAACATTAATACAGCTTGCCTTTTAAAAGCAGCTTCACTAACGCTAAATATGTCGATATCCGAATTAATTCTATTCAACAGCGAGATTGCTCTCCCGACCGGCATGACCATTGGCAAGTTAGTCCTGCAGGCCGTAAGATAGAACAGCCTATGCTGTCGGTGGCGAAGATAACCATCGGGAAGGAACATAGTGTTTAGTGTTTAGGTGAATATTTTTAAAAAGTCTCTTATGTTGCTAGTAGTGTACTGAATGTAGCTAGTGCTGTACTGAATGTAGTTAGTGGTGTACTAAATGTAGCTAGTGGTGTACTGAATGTAGCTAGTGGTGTACTGAATGTAGCTAGTGGTGTACTGAATGTTGCTAGTGGTGTACTGAATGGCTTCAAAAGTAATTTATTTTAATAATAATTTAATAACGAATTAAATCGTGAGCCAAAATTTAAATGGAATTGATCAACGCTGCTAAGTAGCCAGTTTCTTTGGGCATTTGAGAGGAAAGATCAAGGGTTCGTAGGAAATGTATTTAACTTTTTCTACGAACCTTGGGGTAAGATAAGATGAACTACGGCGGGTGTTCCAAACCGGTTGGAATTTTTTTTTCAAGCCTGATACTATTTGTGTACACAAATACAATATTCAAAAATTTTATAGAAATATTTATATATATTTCAATTAGAATTTGGTTATTTTCTTTACTAACTGACCGTCACGCCGTTTCCCCGCAGGGGTACGCAAAGAGGATAGACCGACACGTAACTCTGTCTCGGCACGCACTCCTTGCTTCATTCAGATTCATATATGGTCTCTTACATTCTCGTGTAATTTCTGATTCTTGACCTGACCCGACTCAAGTTATTGGATTGGTTGACCGTGGCATGCCTTACTCGGGCGTCCCCGATTTATTTTCGTTTTAAAAGAATGTAAGAAATCTTCATCAAGTCTTTTTTTTACAACCTTAGTGCCTATGTCAGATTTAATAATTTGTTTTACTTATCAGAAAGTCCTCTAAAATATCTAAAATATCCCTTCTTTTAATGCTACATAAGTCGTTATTAGCTATTCACAATTAGTGAGTGTTGATAGCATAAAGCTATTCTTAGACAACTCTACAATACCTCTCTATACCAACGTACAGCGTAATCAAAATGGCCATATTTTAAGTCAAGAAATCTACCGTCAATTTCTTTTCCTAAGTAAATCACGTATTTGATAAAGGCACTTCTTGCATTAACCCTACAAAAAATATTTTAAAATCAGTACCTATTTACATTTACACGTTTTGTTAACTCTTTTGTGTAGATAATTTTTTCAATCGACAATATTTTTTTTATTGATATTTCATGACGTAAAGTACCTCCACCTACCTATATAGTTTTATTTCAAATGCCTAGAAGTCTAGACGATGGTAGATTATTAAAAAAACAGAGTGTGTAATTCACACGCAAATATCAGTTAATATAAATAGTAGTTGGTAGAAGTGAAACCTTCAGAAAACTAAAGTAGACAACAGTGGGGAGGATATGAAGCACTGCACAAATAAGAGACCGATTATTCTAGCTCATCCTCTCGCAGGCTAAATCCTACAGATATGTATATGTGTTTGTCTCTTTTTAGTGTCGCTTTTTCTTTTCATCGAATATCAAATCACAACGATGCTAAAGAAGTTTTCACTTCAATACACTGTCTTTGCACTCATTCGGTAACTGCAACAGAAATGTTCCCATGTATTGACATATTGTGGAAACATTTTGTATCGCAGCTCACAGCTTTGTGGGAATTTCGTCTAAATTGTTGAATGCAAAGCCGATAAATGTGCAATTATAGTAATAATGGGGTTTGTTAGGACTGTAATTGCTGGCAAAGGATATTTTCTCCATTCGCTATTCCGGTCTATTGTTCGTTTCCAGTCTCCAACTTTATTTCCGTCAGCAACATGCTCCTCAAAGGATATTTTAGTTCCCGGTCGAGCTGGCTGTAACGAATCACTAATTAAATTTTCATTCCAGAGAGCCATTAGTGGACCTCCGGGTTAGGTAATACGTAATACGAGTATTAATAACGGAATGATTTTAATTTCCCACTGTGGGACAGGTGAATCTGTGAGTCCTGGAATTATAAATGCGAATGCGAATAATTGTTATTCCACACAATAAAATAATACATGCGAGCTTTACCCGCTTTCCATATTATCATTTCAACGGGGAATATGTTACTCGTGGGATTTACGTACTATGTAATGTACAGTTCAACGGTTCCCAACATGTATTCACTGAAATCATGGATCGGATTTTAAAGCTCAGAAACTCATTATAGAGATTATACTAAAACTACCGATCACAAGCAGTTCGGATGAAATCTTTAGGAGAATCTGCGTTTTGGACATTAGGCAACTATATGCCAAAAACATACCAACATACCTCTTCAAACACAGCACTGCTTTTGAAAATTTCCAAACTGCTCGAAATACTACAATCAAAGGGCATTATCTCTTACTTATCCCTTTCGCTAAAACAAGTTTTAGCCAAAGAAATTTTAGATACTTAGATTTTGCAACAATGTACAATGTGCACTGCCATTAGACAAAACGCAGCTTATTATACTTACTTAAATATAATTCAGACATCAAGTCTTGAATCATCGGCCAAGACAGATCCAGGCCGTATCTGGAGATAATGGTTGAGGTAGTCCCTTTGACTTATCCAGCCGTACTCTCTCGTAAAATCGCCTTGCACCGCAGTGGGAGGTATACATTCATACATCCGTCACCCCTGGACATACTGACCCCCAGATTCCTACCAACCCTAATACCATTTTCCTTCTAAGAACTTCCTCTCCTTCCCTTCCTAAAAAGACACTCCACACAGCATCCCCAAAGATAACGTAAGCCCTGAGGGGAATTGTTTTCCTTAGGACTTCCTGTATGGAGCTAATAAAAAAAATAGCAATAATTTGAAATGATGGCCTAGAACACCCTTGAAGAGAGAATGCCAAAATCAAAATGAAAATAAAATAAACAATCCAAGTATTTTATAGTAACTATCGTAATCTGGTATGATTTTAGATTTTCACGACCAAAAGTATTTTCTTAATATGCTTTTGGGGTGTTATGCCGTGTTCACCCCAAACTCCTTCTATTGCCAACGTTTCGGACAGCGTTACACTGTAACACTACCCGAAACGTTGGCTAAAGAAGGAGGTAGCGAAACATGGCATAACAAGCCAAAAACATAATTTAATCCAGCGAAAATTTGATAAGTTTTAAGATTTGTCACACACACACATCTACCGGATCTGCCCTGATGATGGACACTGCAACGATGTCCGAAACGTTGGCTAAAGAAGGAGGTAGCGCAACACGGCATTACACCCCAAAAACAAATAACGAAAACAGCGAAAATTTATTTTTGTTTCGCACTCTTTTTTCATTCGATTCAAATAATCGGTGGGTACACAGGCATCATTCGAAATAATTTTAATTGAATTATTGAGACACCCGATTCTTTTAAAACATTATGTCGCCAATGCATACATCGCCTCCAAGATGCTTTTCCTTTGTTGATCTGTTTTAAAGTGTTACAACATGTTAACACGGGGACTTTTTGAAGCTAAAACATATTGAGAGCCTCTGATCTATATAAATAACATAAAATCCATTACAGCATTCTGTGGTTCAATTTATAAAGTAACCGTAGTCAACTTTTAATCACATCGTATTTCAACGTTTGATTTTTCATAATATACAGCAGTGTTTGGGCGGAAATCATTAAATGCTTGACCTTACAGTATCAAGAAACCCAAAATAAGCCCAAAATAGAAACCCAAATATTTTGCCAAAAATCAACAAAATGAAAGTAATGTTTTCCTCCACGTGTTATAATTATTTATTCCGTGTGTAATGATATTCTTGATATATTATATAATAAAACGAATATAACACTTAATTTTATTTGACCGTAACCGGTTACAGCTCGTTAGAGCCATCCTCAGACTGGTACAAATAATTCTTAGTTAAATAATAATTCTGACGAGCTGAAACCGGTTACGGTCAAATAAAATAAAATAAAGTGGAATAAAGTTTTATATTAGTTTTATTATAATATATTATAATGGAATTCCACCATGAATTATCACTCTCAAAAATAGGAATATTCTTGAGATATTAATATACTCCTATTAGATTATGGCAAACTGTGCAATTTATGAAGCGGTTATGGGTACCACTGCCCGAGAACCATTCATTGGATGACCAATATCTATGCCATCCATCCTTGACTCTCCAGATTGTATGTTCTGTAGTCTAAAAGTAGGAACGTTAGATCACATATTGTTGATTGTTCCTCTCAAAGATATTCAAATACAGAAGAGATATGCTATGGTGTCCGCGCAACTGTCGCCGGACTAAGCGCTAATTAGCGTAGTTTTCATACAAAATGAATTTGTTCATTTCGTTGATTTTTTGAAAATGTGCATTAATATTGGTTAAATTCGTTCATTTAGTTTAACGTTCGTTTGGTTTATTTGTTCTTTTAGTTTATTTGTTAATTGGTAAACAATATAGGCGACACCCGGAAGAATAGACCCACATAGTAAAAACAGCAGATAGCACATCTACTTATATTCCAATATCTTTGGTCCCTCTCTAGACAAATATCTCTTATATATCAGGGCTTAACTAAAATTGCTTTCCCCCCAAGGGCGGATCCAGGGGGGGGTCATGGGGGCCATGACCCCCCCCCCTGGGTTGGGTCCAGGACCTAGGTGGACCTACTTTTTACTTGTATCTATTATTATCAAAATTAAATTATAACTTCTTGTGACTTGACCACGACTATCTGACCCCCCCCCCCCCCTGGCGCTAGGTGACCCCCCCCCCTGGCGACAAAGCTGGATCCGCCCTTGCTTCCCTCATTTAATATCTCAACCTCTTTTAAGTCCGAACTCGACTCTAATCTTCCATTTTGAAATTTGCCCATTTAAATAAAATTAATATATAAATTCACCTTTCCTCTCTTTATTTGGGAGGCGGGTACGGGTGCCGCCGTCCCGGGAACCATTTATTGGATAACCAACACCTCTGCCATATGTAACCCGAAGTGGTTCGATACTTTTGGTGACTTGTTGGGGGAGCTCGGGTTCATGGGGTGTGGTTTGTCTCTTAGCGGCTGATGCGTCTGCCGGGATGTCTCTCTCTCTTTCGGTAATCCAGCAACCTCTCTCTCTTTCGGCCCATCGGCATCGCCTTGTACCGTGGTCGTAGGGATGGATTCATAGATGCATCACTCTTGGACTTACCCTCAGATTCGTACCATTCATCCCTCACTCCATTTTCTTTCCCGGAATTTACCCTCCCTGTTTTTCTTAAAAATACCCTCCATTATTGTTATTTTCCTCCAAGCCTCTAGTGTGGAGTAAAGGGTAAAAAGGTAAATTAATTAAAATAACGAATTTACTTCCTTTCAACGTAGATATGAAAATGAAGGCGTCATTGCTTTTTTAGAATTCAATTATGTTTATAAACCGAATGAATGTTTTTTTAGCCTTATTGAAATACAATTTCTTTACGCACGCTTGACTTGGGGAGTAAGCTGGTGAATGCGTGACGAGAGCGATATGAAATGTGCGATCGGGCGAGGCGAACGGAAGTTGAGAGGGAGATATAAGTTAGTGAAGTTTTACTTCAGTCGTGTGGTCTAAAGCAAACTCGTTTTTTGTTTGTTTATTTGTTCATTAATGCGATCCAATAGTCCAGGACAAAATCTAAATCGGAATTCACGCCCCTTTATGGGAGGAGTTTGAAAATATTTAAGAAAAAGCTTTTGGAAAGATTGGAAAAGGTATTTGAGAAATTTTTTTTACAGGTTGATTTCGTAAAAACCTGTAAAAGACATTAACTAACTCCCTTTTTACGCATTGTTTATTTAATAAAATGGAAATTTAAAATTGTTTTCACGAAATCAAGCGACGCAGAGTCACGCGTCCATCTCCCGCTCTGTTCGGGGCGTGACTGAGGGTGTGGCGACTGTGGCGTGGACAGTAGTTCTTCGGTGGACGCCATAGGGTTCACTTTGAAAAACCGAATTCGTCGACTAGCGGTCGTATTGTCAAATAACAACGCGAAAATGCATATTTTATTTTATTTTGGGAAGATCGGGTGTAAATATCAACTTTTTTTGCGATTAATATAAAATAAACTGAATTTGCCACATTATAAAATAAAACCATATCCGAATAGGGGTTTGTTTATAAATAGGAGAGTTTAGACTTGAAAGTGTATTTTTAGACCTTATACTTTATTTTTGTATAGGCTTATTAAAAGACTTATAAAAAAAGTGACCGATATTTTAAGGGCCAAGGTATGTTCTACACGCAGTATTTAATTGAAGCATTTATAATACTTCTAAGCGTTCAAATTTTCAAACCAAAAACATATGATTTTGTATGATTTTGCATTATTTACTATGGCTTCATCTTAAGACATTCACAGTACATTATAATACAAGTTATAAGGCATATTAAATTAAATTATTACATGGTTATGTACCTATTAGGTAAGTCCATAGAATGTCTTTGGTAGTTTCGCGTGAGATATGAATGGGTTTTAAAACTTAATTAGTGAATGAATGAAATGAAATGAAGAAGATAACTATCTTGTCCCAAAAACATATTGATAATCACATACGAGAAATAGACTGGAATTCTTTACTTAATGAACAAAAAAGTAATACTTTGTATCAACAAATTAAAAATAATTTCATTAATTTGTATGAAAAAAGCACTGTGTCATTTTTTGAAAAACCAACCAAAAGACCCCATGCAATAAAAAAATGGATAACTACTGATATTTTAGAGTTAATAAAAAAAAAGGATTTATTGTTTCGAAGGTGGAAAAATTCTCCTCTTAATAAAATTTATGAAAATGAATACAGGTCCATGCGAAATAATGTCAACAAATTAATTACTAAGAGAAAAAATTGTTTTTTTTAAAGATAAATTCAAATGTAGTTTTAATAATACTAAACAAACCTGGGATGAAATAAATAAAATGTTGGGAAGAAAAACTAAAAGTAATTGTGATGAAGTCATCTCAAGATATGTGTTAAACGATCAGACAGTGGAGAGTGTAACAAATCAATATGTAAATTATTTCTCAGATAGTATAGGCCAAATGTTGCACAGATGTGATTTTGAAGCATCCAATGTTAATCAAGTAGAATTACCTCATAGTATGTATTTACCAAAGGCAACTCTCACTGAGATAAAAAATATTGTTAAAAAAATGAAAAATTCTAAATCCTTGGGAATGGACAACATAAGAATGGCATCCCCAATTGGGGTATGTTGTGAGGCTTAAGGTAGTGGGGAGGGGAAGGAGGTGGGGAAGAGGAAGGTTGGGAAGTACCTGGCTATTCAGATCTGGTCACTAAACACGGCTAAAGCCATTTTCAAGCAACGTTTCAATTCTGAATGGTGGTCTTACACCAGGGCGATACTGATAGTATCTTCCACTCTGGTGCTATTATTAGACCTGTATACAAAGGAGGAAAGCACTCAGAAATAGGAAACTATCGACCTATCAGTATCTTGCCTGCACTTGAAAAAATTTTTGAAAAATATATTTCCTTAAAATTAAATAAATACTTAGAAAAATTTGGCATTATAGATCAAAAACAATATGGCTTTCAGATGAAAAAAAGTACAGAGAATTTATTACAGGATTTTACAAATTATATTAATAATGAATTAAACCATAAAAGACATGTTTTAATACTATTTATCGATAACTCCGAAGCGTTTGATACAATTGACCCACAAAAATTATTAAAAATCTTAGAAGCAATTGGAATTAGGGGAAGTCTACTTAATTTGTTTAAAAATTATTTATTTAATAGACATATCTGTGTAAAAATATTAGAAAAAATGAGTGGGAGGAAAAAAATTAGTGCTGGAGTCCCGCAGGGGTCAATTTTGGGTCCAACCCTCTATATTATATTTGTATCAATAATGAAAAATCTATTTAAATATGTAAAACACTTTGTATATGCTGACGACACTGCTCTTGTCATATCTGATGAACAATTATCCATTGCGATTAAATATATGCAACATGACTTTACGTCACTTATAAAATGGTCACATGACGCAGGTCTAATCATTAATACCAAAAAAACAAAATTGATGCACATACGATCTCCACATGCTTCATCTCAGAAAACGCCTAAAATAATATCTCATGACTTTACATGTATTCATCAAAACATTTTGCAGCCCTGCATGTGTGATAGTATTGAACTTGTAAATGAATATGTTTATTTGGGAGTGACTGTTGATTGTAATTTTAAATGGGATGTACAAATAAACAAAATTTGTAAACGGCTGAGGGCGATAGTGGGTAGGCTGTACAAACTGAAATGTTTCGTTCCGGTGAATATTTTAAAAATCATTTACTAATCACTCGCAGAATCAACTTTACGGTATGGATTAACAACTTGGGGACACTCTTGCAAGACTAATTTGAGCTACCTACAATCAGTACAAAATTCTATGGTTAAGTTATTAGTTCAAAAACATATTTTTTCACAGAGACGAAACATATCATTGTTGTATGGGAATTTAACAATATTACCGGTGCAGGCCTTATTATGGTACAAAATATTGATTCAGCATATGTCTGAGTCTAATTATAAGAAGAAAGTAGAACATGATTATAATACAAGGTTCACGAAGAATGAAGGAATGATTGTTCCAAAATATAATAATAACTACGGACGGCGAACCCTGGAATATAACGTGCCAAAAATATTTAACATGTTACCAATTAATATAAAAAATTGCGATTCTACAAATAGATTCAGATATATGCTGAAACAATGGCTGCTAAATAGAGATAGTTTATATTAATTCATATGTGTTAATTGTTATAATCTGTATGGTTATAGTAATAATATTATGTAATGTTTAAATTGTAACTGAACATTAACATCCTGTTGACAAACTGCTTTATTGCGGTTTAACGGGATTGTACCTTGAAAACCAATAAATAAAAAATAAATAAAGAAAATAAAAATGAGTAATAATAATAAGAAGTAAGAAGAGGGGGGGGGGGGGAGATAAAGGAACATTTTAAAATCAAGAATTATATGCTCACTAATTGTAATTGAATGATTAAAGTTTAATGAAAAACTGAAGTGTAAGTAGTTTTTAAAACAATTTATAATCACGCGAAGAAATTTAATAAATAAATTTTGTATGTTTGCAAGGAATCATGAAAAATTCCTAAGTGTAGTAATTTTTTGTAGTGGGTGTTAGTTGTGATTGCGCGAGTAATTGGCGAGTTACTTGCTGCATTAGTGTTGTTAGCTTCTATATGAAAAAGGGAAGTGTACCTGGTACGCCTCATTGGGACATTTAAATCAATGACGGATAATTATTCAGTTCATTTCATTATTATGCTTAAAGAACAATAAATAAATATAATACATAGCACATTCTTTACTCAATCCTGGAATTAGTACTGAAACTCTTACATTAAATTTAATATTTTCTTTCAGAAGGTTCAAACGGCGCCATACATCACAATAATAAATCTGTTGGTTTTGTTTTATATCTCTGTAACTGAAGCTGACACCTCTCTAGGTAGATGCTTACTGCACCTCTCGCTTGATACTTCCCAGAGAGAAAATTTTAAATCGGAAGAGATGGCGATTCAACTTAAGACTTTTAATTAAACCTGACGTTTTTCTTTTCGTGTTTTGCAGAGGAGATCGGAGTTTTTATCTTATTTTGTGGATATTTTCCAGAGGGGATGCTACCCTGTAATTTCACTTATTACTTTTTTATGTTTTATTTGTTGCGGAATTTCAATTAACTTGAGCCAAGTGACAAATTACAGCTGAGACAGTCCGGGGGTGGTACTGGCTGATTATTAATTTACAAATTGTAGGTACCTTATCTTGCGCTTGAATATCTATGATCTAAGTTTAAAAGAAAATTATAATTAAAGTTAAGCTTCATCTGGTTGGATGAATGTTGAATGAATGGTTAAAACTACTGTAACTAGGGGGGGTTGCTAAGTAACCCCGTCAACTAATGTACGAAGACTTTTATTTTCCAATTAATTACTTAGTTTTAAATACCAGTTTGGTTATAATGCATCAAGCTCCATCGAAGATAGAGTTAGTTAGCCTCCCAGACGATGGGCTTACTGTACAGGGCAACAACTGCTAATTCTGTGCAAATGGCAAGTGTACCCCACTGTTGAATTTAGCATTTAGCAGCCATATCTGGTCTCGAGCCCCAAAATACCTAGAAAAACACTCGACTCTGTGCAGAAACGGGATCCATTTGATGGAAAACGAATTGCAATCTTTAGAACTAGGATGGAAATTCTGTAATTGTTCTACCGGTATTTCAATGGAAGATGCTTCAAGAAAATAGCCACGTTGATTCTTTTGGCACCGTTGCACAGTAGGGAAATACGCCAAACGCGCGCCGAACTTTTGTACATAGTTGACCTTTGTCACGTGATAACGGCCGTTTCCTCGCTCGTTCTTGAGATCAACAATTCGGTTGAGTAAAGCAATGAAAATGTTAGGCTGCATTATAAGAATGTATAAAGATTTTTAAAAAATATACAATATTTGAATACTTTATACAACTCTAGTTAGAAGTAATTTGGAAAAAAATTCCTTCATACTTCATATGGAATCCTTTCTACGAAAGTCACGAAATTTCTCAGATCAATTAATTTTACAGAACATTTAGTGGGGATTATGTCAGTACCGAATTGAAGGCTTACGAAGCAATGCCGTGCTAAAGCAAATAATTAAAGTAATAAACTCTTTTGAATTGATAATGGTGATATAAAGTTGATTATTTTTCGAACCTACGTAGGTGGAAATTAGCGATGTATCAAAGTTCTGCAAAATGAGTTAAAAACTCATCACGCGCATTACCCATCAAACTTCGCACAAAATATGGTACAAAACATTCAGTACAGCGTTTCCATACTCCGCTTTACACGCTGCAAAGTTACTGAGTAATCTGCATGATCAGCTGCTGCCTAATGAATGAGGAGCCTCTACCAGTTCTATCTCTACATCATCCTGCATCACTCCTGCCTGGCAAGGACGGGAGGGTGGGACGATGGGAGCACGAAGCGTGCTCGGTGCAGAACGCAGAACTCTGCAGAACTCGCCGACTGTGCTGAATTTACAGAATTTGCAACCCTAACTCGATTCCAAGGCAGACAGACAACAAAACCGACTTTTGCAACGTGTTTTTTTCCTGTGACAGAAAAGTTTGCAACGTTTTTTCATGTGATATGGCAAATTGTTTTACATTCTTTTTAGGTTTCAGTAACAAGCGAGACCTTTTTATTTTATTTCATTTACCGAAAACTCATGAATTAGAATAACACTTAAATATGCTGCTGGGATGTATTTGTAATTTACTTTGGTTGTTTGAAACAGAACATTTCAATAAACGAATATGTTTTTAGATTTTCACGGACAAAAGTATTTTCGTTATTTGTTTTTGGTGTGTTATGCTGTGTTGCGCTACCTCCTTCTTTAGCCAACGTTTCGGACAGTGTTGCAGTGCTCATCATCAAGGTAGATCTGTCAAAAACAAATGACGAAAATATTTCAATAACATTCGCATTATTACATGCACAATTTAATCATTGTAAAAAAACTTCCATTAATTCAAAATATACATGAAAATATTATGAAATAATCTTTAACTGTACGAGTTTTTTTAATAATTGCCTTTAATTTTTTTACCCTAGCTTAACATAGGAGGCACTGAGGAAAAAAACCTTCAGGGCCTATGCCAACTTTGGGATTCTGGGTGGAGGGTCTTTTTAGGGAAAGGAAGGAGAGGAAGTTCTCGAAAGGAAAAAAGTATGAGGGGTGGGTAAGAATGTGGGGTCAATCTGTCCAGGAGTGATGGACACGCAGTAGCTAAGCAAACCTATTCGCCACAAAGACCTAGACAAATATCACTCCGTGAACTCGGGCACCCTTGCTAAATCACAGAACATAGCTAACCACTTGGGATGAGCTACGGCAAGGGTGTTGGTAATCCAATAAATGCTTCCCGGGCAGCGATACCCACACCCGCCTCCTAAATTGAGACAATAAAAATATTATATTATTGTTATTTTTTTTATTAAATAATTTACTTACTTATATTTTTTATATCTATGTATCTAGAAGCACAACGGACATTTAAATAAGTAAATAATTTATTGGGATTGCCATATACGAGTATATATTCTAAAGAATGAGAAAAATTGTAATATACCTACTTAAATTCATTTTTTTACACTTCTTCTTCTTCTTCTGTCCTGTTGGAGGTTGGTCATCATCATCACCTGCAGGCTGCAGCCCGGAACAACCCTATTTTACTTTCCAAGTATTATTCAGAGGGACGGCGCGTGACGCGCGCGACAGGTTTGACTAAGATACTCACATTGGAGGCTATTATAATACCTACTGTTTTCGCCACGATTTAAACACGTAGTGAAAATTCTATACAATATTATATTACATCTAAAGGTGAACAGCATTTTTCACAAAACAAATAATTTTCTGTATATTTTTTTTAGTTTCGAACAGTCGGACTCTTGTTGAGGGAGACCTTTTAACCTCTCAGGACTCTCTCGCCCAGATTCCTACCCACCCCTCATTCCTTTTACTTTCCATAACTTTTTCTCATTTCTTTCCCAAAACGACCCTATATACAGCGGGAGCAGACATGTTTTTCGAATTCAAATTTTCGAAATCAATCAAAAATTGCAATTCGGTCAATTTACCTAGACCCATATACGGCATCCCCAAAGATGACACAGGCCCTGAGGGGAATTATTTTCCTCGGGGTCTCCTGTGCGGAGCTAATGTAAAAAAGGTCACGTGATCACAACTCCATTTTGTAATCTCTCCAAATGTAATTTTCCACGATTCTTATCAAGAAACAAGATCTAGTAGTACTTTGCAATATTAAATAAGAATCCGAAGAATGAAAATATCCCTCGATGTTTGAAAAATCAATTAAGTTTCCCCATATCACATTTCTTAGCAATCTTTATCTATCAAACGTCAACAGCAGTTGTTACAATCAGTCGATATGCTCTGTATCTGTAGTGGCTGTTGAAATTGATATGTCACCGAGTATCACAGGAAGTTTTCCCCTCTGCTAGTTTGGTAATAGGAATTCTTCAAGTATCTCTCTATCTTATTTAATTTGTACTTTTGAGCTTCTTGTGATGGGCGTGCCAAGAATTTCGTTTAATCTGTTAACGGTTTTGTATATCCTGATAACAAGTGTGGTATTAAATTCGGTGATGAGTAGCAATTAAAATGTTTTTCTAATGATTAAAGTTTTTTTGTATAATAAAAGAAACAATATAATAAACTATTACATAACAATCTTAATCAACTAATTTCATTCCCAGTTAGTGGAGAATTATTCTCGAGTCTAACTGGGGTAGTTAGTCTATTTGCTATTTTTTTGGTTTGTCATTATTATTAATTTTTTTTTTTTAATGTTCTCCCATAGTAAGGAAATGCTTGTGTGTATAGGAGGAGATAATATTTCTTTAGTTATTTAGATATTTTTAAAGAGTAAGAGAATTTTTGAAATTTTTTTAAATTTTTTTATTTATTTATATTTTGTTTATTTTATTATATTTTTTTTAGTTTAGGTTTTCAGAATATTTTTTTAATTGTGTTTTGAATTCTTTGAACCTATCATTAAAGGATCTTATATTTTCTGGCAATTTACGGAAAAAAATTTGTTCATAAGTATTTGTAGTTTTGTTGACGCAAAGTTTAAAAAAAAATCGGAGTTGGAAGTTTTTGAAAGGTGTGGTTTTGTTTAGGATATCCTCTTTGTAAACTTTTAAGCGATACAGAAAAAGAGTATTTAATTTTCTGACTTTAAATTCTTTGAATATGAGTTCAGATGGATATAAAAATTATTTCTTATAGTTTTTGCGCAATGTAAAGAGATTGTGTGAGAGTTTTATAGGCGCCCCCCTATCCTATTATACCATATTGGATTATGGATTGACAGAAAGCGAAGTACGTCATTTTCAGTAGTTATTTATTTAGAATATGTCTCGAACAATTAAAAATATGGGTCAATTTTCGTACTCTGTTTTCGAGAATAACAGAGTATGAAAAAAAAATATATATATACATTACTTACATAACAATAAGTTATATATTAATTATTTTTTGCCTATCGAACTATATAATGATGTCAAAGAGATACTGCGAAAAACGGAAATTCGTGGAGGTATGTTTAAGATTTAAACGAAGAATATTTATTGCTTACATTTTTTTTTCATAACTGTCTATATATAACTATAGCGCGATATCATAAAGCAATAAAAACATATTAAGAAAAATCAAAAGACACATTTTATATAGTTTTTATTTATTGCTAGGGCAATCCCGATGAGTTACAGAACTCATTTTAGGGCGGGAGGAACTTACAATTCATACGTGAGAGGAAATAGTTACAATTTTACATAGGTATTTTGATATTAAAATTTTTGTTTCACGTACGGTACAGATGAAAAATAAAAGACAGGGTAAGTAGAAACAAACAACAATAGAAAACAAATAAAGAAAAAAATAAAACTTATCATTGGCTACAAAGTAGTTTAGGTTTAGGTGGTAGGTTTTTTCATGTTGTGCAGTCTGTTAAGAGACGTACCTAACTAACAGTGTTTTCTGAAGTTCAGTAAAAAATGTAAATGAAATATTGGTCTACGGCAATATTTTTTATGTTTTTTTTTTTCAACTAAAGACATTAAAAATCAGTAGGTACTGGACAGTTAGGGCAGGTAGGGAGTTGGGCGGTTACTCGGCTGAGTGATCAGTGATAACTTATGTAGGTTTTCTGTCGTTGTTTTGAAAAAAAAACAACAAAAATGTCACCGGTGCAATCAATTATTTTTTACTTTTTCTACTCGAAATAATGTCGTGAATTACCGGATGAAGTAAGTCAGGTATCTCTCTTAGCATCTTGTACAGACAAATGATAAGTGTAAATAATGTTTTTTTCTTGTCAATATAACATTTTTGATGCCAAAAGGTACTCGAACGATGAAGATGGTGCACTTGAAGCCGACCACTGGTTGCAGCACGTAGACAAAGCTGTGAACGCCATGCGCCACCTTAGGCGAACATCTTCAAAGCTCTGCAATGGCATCAGAATAGAATTCTTTTAGCGATACTTTGGTGCATTTGTAATTGATAATACTTTTTTTTTCTTTTAAAGACAGACAAATCCCCGGGTTACGAATAACCCGGCAATATTTAAAAATCTCCTACTACCACCACAGTAAGCCGAAAATGTTCCTCGAGTCGTGATGACAAAGCTCGGACCGAGGCGCACGGGTTCAACCAGAGCCGGCGAACCCGGGACCTGCTCCCAACTCGCGAGTGGCTCAGATCGCCGGCCGAGCTCCGGATTTGGGTCAGGGTACTGGACCGGGTTCTCTAGGAGCGATCGATTTGAAAAAGGAGTAGGAGTAGGATCTGCTTCCGGCGAAGAACCTGTGTTCAAGAGCCCACTGCAGTTGAACTTACACATCGCTAGTTTGCGTGGATATACATTTACTTCTGTCGCCTTACTTTTGTTTCGTAAAATATTTAATTTATAAGGAAAAAAAGAATCATAAACTTCCAAAAGTTCAGGTAAATTCAACCCTTACAATCAACAAACTATTGACAGGAGTTAAATTATTTTTATCGTCTGAAAATCACATTATTAAACTTCACTTCAAGTCAAGTCACCTTGAGACTTTGGGTGTTGCGGGAGGGGATTGCAAAAAGGCTTTTCGATCTCTGGCGTCCAGGGGGTGATTTTATCAATTTAAAAAATCAGGAAAACTCGAAGGTAAGTTTTTCTCCATTAGTTGTACTTTCCGCTACTTCATGAAAAACTAAATCAAAACTTCCGCCTCACGCCGTGTCGCGTGTGTGCAGCAGCAATCGACAACATTTGTGGAATGCAATTAATTTTTTTGATAAAATTAACTTAACGGGTTTCCTTTCGGTTAGTGATATTGGAGCTCTATTATTTCCAGAGACAGAATGTTTCGGAAAATTTTGATGAAGTGAGCAATAAAAAAGGCTATATATGAACAAATATTGTTCATAAATATTTTAAAACAGTACTTTGAATGGTGATGGTTAGAGACCCTTTTCAGAGGTAGTTGCATATTTTAACAAAAAATTTGGGATCTTGCATATTTATGATCGATTTCCTTCATCGTTCAGATGCCTCACATAGTGACTCTATAAACGTCAGATAGCTAAGCGAGGTCCACGTTTGCGAATGCAAATAAACTGATTTCATCAGCAAAGAAAGTGTTTCTTAAGGCGCCTGCTCGTGTAAAGGCCTTCAAAGAATAACTGCCAAATGTCCCTTTACCTGCCGAGCCAGTAATAACACGTTGGGGTACATAGATCGAAGCTGCTATGTTTCACCGTGAACATTTTGAGGCCATCAAGGGTGTTATCAATGACTTCGATAGGCAGTTTTCCAGTGCAAAGAAGCGTTTGACAATGCTAGTATTAAAAAAAAACTAGCTATGATTAGCACTCATTTTGCAAGTATAAAAATGCTTGGAACTCAAGGTTTGGTGTTGAATGAATCTATTCAGGTTATGAAGAAAATTCGCCTTACGAATTCCTCGTTTTTTTTTTACATTAACTCCACACAGGAGGCCCTGAGGAAAATAATTTTCCTCGGGGCCTATGTCATCTGGGATGCTGTGTGGAGGGTCAGTTTTGGTCGTTGCCAAAGCTATTCCCGAATAAACTGAAAGAAAAGTTTGAAAATTTACTGAACAATAACCCAGGATTTGAACCCTTGTGCCAAATTAATAGCTTCATCAACAGGGCAGGTGAAATTTTGCCCGGCACAAATTTAAATTCTGTCCAGTCACATCAGTAGACGTAGAACGCTCCTTTTCCGCTTACAAAAATATATTAAGCGATCGTAGACACAATTTGTCTACAGAAAATTTAGAATAGTACTTAGTCATTCATATACGTTTTTAAATGTAGGTATATGTAAATTTCGTTGATTAATACATTTTGTAATTGATATTTTCGAAAATTCGATTGTTATCCTCGAGAACTAATAGCTTACTAAATTAAAAAATACTTAAAAATACGACTTCCTGTATTATGTTGCATATTTTGGCCCTTTTCATGGATTTTCGTGCATATTTTAGCTATTTTTATTGCATATTTGCATGCATATTTTAGGCTGTTTTAGTTGCATATAATCCGGTCTTTGGTGATGATAATTGCTCTCAAAACAAAAACAAAAAATCGACAGTTAAGAATGATTTATTTATTAAAAGTATCATAATAAATTTTACATATTTTTTAAAGTTACGTTTAACGACTAACTAAATAAACTAATTTAAACCGTTTTCACTGTGGAATAAATTTCCTCCTGAAAATGGGACCAAATTGAAGTGTTCTGAACGCAAAAAAATTGAATCAAATGACTTCAAAATCCAAAATCCACAAAGCTCCAAAAGAGCTCTACAAACAGGGGTGAATGACGTCAGTGGCATTTAGATTTGTTAAAATGATGACCATTTTCAAAAATCGATTTATCTATTGCACCAATAACTATGAACAAACAAACTTATAAAATATAATATTACTAGGCTTGTTTCAGAATCCACGTTTGTAGTTCGATGTAAATAATTTTTTTAATTTTTTTTTTAATTTATTTATTTACATTTTAACCCGCTAAACTACTTATGTAGTTTGTCAGCAGGTACATAATGACAACATTGTTCATTTTCAAACATTGTATACATATAATTTTATAATTTTGATGTTAAATATCAATTAAATAGATTATTTAAATTACCGAAATAGTATATACATGTAAGTAGCACTAGAAGCCTTAAATAATAAAAAAAAGTACAAATCGATTTAGTATGATATGATATAATAAAAAATTAGTATGTTATGATATAATAAAAAAATAATAATAATAATAATTTTCATAGTAGTTCATTATTAAATGGTTGGCGCTTCATGACCAGGGTGTACGGTGTTCAACGAGCTTTCAAAGTGGTCGAGTAGAAAGCTCATGTCAAAAGTTTACCGCAAAGCTTACGGGGAATTTTGTCAATAAGCATTTAAAAACGAAAACTTCCAGACTCCGGCGCTGAGCTGCGTCTGGCGAAGTTTTATGGGGTTAATGAAAAGCGGATTAGGGTTTGATTAGAATCAGGAAACTCCGTGGAATAAGAAATACGGAATCTATGGATTTGCGGATATGGAATTAACATTGCGCATATAAATATACAAACCGAAATCGTTATTTGTGAAATTCCACACATTTCTGAAAATGTATCGTGCATGAGCGAGTAATTGAAATTCCCATTAATTATATTATTTAACCGAGTTACAAAATGCACAACCAACATAATATTTAGAATTTAATTAGTTAATGTTTTTACCGCTCAATTATTTGAACAATTAGAATATGCACCTACTGATGATTTCCACGTATCAATTTACAAATAACTTGTGTTTCTCTAAAAACGTATAAATTTTTTACTTTTTCCAACACGTTACTTATTATATTCATGGATTAATTAATCATCGATCGTGTAATCTTTGCAATTTGGGAGGCGGAAATGGGTACCGCCGCCCCGGGAACCTTTATTGGATAACCAACACCTCTGCCGTAGGTCACCCCAAGTGGTTTGCTACGTTTGGTGAATTAGCATAGGTGCCCGGGTTCATAGGATGAGGTTTGTCTAGGTCTTGGAGGTGGATGACTAGGACACACTGAACCCCAGATTTCCTACCCATCCCCTAAACACTTTCCTTCTCAGTACTCTCCTCTCCTTCCTTTCCCTAAAAACAACCCTCCACACAGCATCCCCAAAGATGACATAGGCCTTCAGGGAAATTATTTTCCTCAGGGCCTCCTGTGTGTAGCTTATGTAAAAAAAAAAAACATTTGGCGAATAAATTATGGTGAAGTTTATTTATGAAAAAAATAATTTTAGATAATTTATGAATTCCGATTGAAAGTCCATTCTTAAATTCGTTCAATTGCACTCTATTTTTTAATTAAAAAAAAAAAATATGTTAAAATTTTTTACTTTATTCCAAACTAGCTGGTACTCGGTTTGCGCTGCTAAGCCATTTAATAAAGAAATTGTTTCTCTCTCCGTGCTTTCTCATTCGTCCCCTTCCTCTCCCACGTCCCCTTCCCCTCTCGCGTTCCCTCTCCCCCTCCTCCACCTTCCCTCTCCCCACTTCACTCCCCCCCTTCCCCGTCCCGCGAACCCCCTCCCGAGTTCCCCTCCCCCCTCCCAGGTTCTCCTCCCCCCTCTCGGGTTCCCCCCCCCTACCTCCCGCGAACCCCGACTGTCACGCAGATGGTAGGCAGAAGCATCCGCCGCCAAGAGATGGAAAAACCTCACCTCATGAACCTGCGTAAATGTGGCAGATGACCTACGGTTATCCAATAAATGATTCCGGGGGCGACGGTAACCATATCCGCCTCCCGAATTGTTCATGACTTTTGTCATCTGCCAAATTCTATTCGATCCAAGCAATGGAAGCTTTGAAATATCTAACTACTTCGATTTGCTTTTTTCCATACACTCATGTTCAAATATTGAGTGAAGTCGGATAGTTAAACTAGTAAGCATACCTCAAATAACTAAATATTGGAATTCCCTTCCTACCCCATATCTAAAAAAAATTCTTTAAATATGCACAACATTGGCTCTATCCTAATATATTATTCTCATTTAGGTCGTAAAACCGTAAAAAGCCGCAAGTATTCAGAGCTAGGCGAACAAGATCCTGTGAGGAATAAGGAACCAAGTCCAATTTAATTTTTTATCAGACTGACCGCAAGATGTAGGCAAGCATGAATTATATACCACTGCCTGGAACGTAGAACGTATGTTTAACCTTTGCATACCCAAGATGAAAACTTCAGAAACCTAGCTTTTTTACAAATTATCTCCGTTAGCTTAAAAGCAACACAGGCTTTAAGCTAATCGATTCATTAAACGCATACACGTTACAGCATGTCTCGGAATCATCAGCGTCATCTTCTTCTACTTGTGCTAATGTGCCAAGAGTCATTGGCCTGGGTTAATTCAGCGGCCTTCATCCATTGTAGGTCCAGCCTCTCCTCGCACAGCCTCCGGAGTTATTTTCCGGTATTTTCCCAAGAAACCATAAAAAATTTCGATTAGAAATCTTAGGAAAAAGCGACAAAAATAATACACCAAATAAGGCCAAATACTTTTGGTTGAATGATTTCTTTATGCTAATTTGAAGTTTAAATAAATTCTTATATCAAATAATAACACATGGCAATGTTAATGTTGTGAATCAAAAACGTGTGGTGGATTATGTCGAAAGTTAGAAAAATAGATGAGTGAGAATATGTATATGCGGCGGTGCATGATTGTGAAGAAAGCAAAGATCAAGTTCCACGATTGAAATGGCGATTCAACCCATGTACTATGATTAGTGTAACCATGCGCATGGAAATTTTGAAACAATAATTTTCAATTTGGGAGGCGGGTATGGGTACCGCCACCCCGGGAACCATTTATTGGATAACCAACACCTCTGCCATAGGCCACCCCAAGTGGTTCGCTACGTTTGGTGACTTAGCAGGGGTGCCCGGGATCATTAGGTGAGGTTTGTATAGATCTTGGTGGCCAATACGTCTGCCCACCTGCTGCGAGGTAGGCAGGATCGAGAGAGACTGGTTGAGGGAGATCTTTTATCCTCCAGCCAGTATATCTCCACCCATCGCCTTGCACCTTGCAAAACTTCCTCTCCCCTCTTTCCTTACAAAACCCTCCACATAGCATCCCCTTAGATGACATAGGTCCTGAGGGAAATTATTTTCCTCAGGGCCTCCTGCGTGGAGCTATTGTAAAAAAAATCCAAGTTAAATTAAGTAAAAACAAATCACTTTTTAAATACTACTTATTCAATCAAAATTATCAACACGTTTCGAAACTTATAATCATATTTAATAGTCATTTATGTCTATATAGAGTATGTATAAACAGTATATTATCAACATTTAACGCAGCATCGCGTTCTTTGGTCAAATCATTGTACACATGTATTTTCGCATCAATGATCAATGATCCGGTGGATGCAGTTTTTAATCATAAGTTGTTTTTAATTGTTTGTCGAGTTTGTAGTTGGAAGTAAGATTTTACAATTATGTTACAAGTTTGTACAACGCCCTTGAGTTATTTTTCACATAAACGGCGCCATACAAATCATCCAAATATTATTATTAACAAAAAGACAAATAAGTAAAGGGAAATAATTACTTACAGACAAATTGGGGTAAATTGTGAGGCTGAAGATAGCGAGGAGCTCTAGGAGCTTGGGAAGACGAAGTGGAGAATGACCCATTTCAACACTTCAAAAAAATGTTTCACCATTAATCATATCAAGCTGTTATTGTGCCTAATATAAGCCCTTTATTTAAAGACAGGCAATATTGCACCTGCTAAATCAAAGTCCCGTCAATAAAGATGCCAAAAATAAATTGTTGGTGAACATTTTGTATTCTACCTTTTACCTATTCTTGTTTGTCATTTACTTTTGCATACCTAGCTTATTATTTTATTACCATTTTTTGATATTTTAATGTATTTAAATCATTGATATTCAGATAAATGAAACAATATAAGTTTGTTTGAACCACTTTTATATTTGAGTAAATCCGACCGGCTTCAGATCGACCGTTCCTTCTTCATAATAAAACATTGTTCCCATCCATATTTCAAAACTGTCAAATCAATATACATTCGCCCTGAAGAAGGAACGGTCGTTCTGAAACCGGTCGGATTTACTCAAATATAAAAGTGGTTCAAACAAAGTTAAATTGTTTCATTCATCTATAATGCATAATCACAAAATTATAGCTACATTCAAAAGCATTGATATTTAATTTGGGTATCGTGCCCGACTTATGTACCAAAATAAAATAAAATATTGGGGTGGGGATTTCGGTCATTTCGTCATTCTGGGATCAAAAGGAAGTTTCATGTTTGGTAAAGGGAGGGTTAAATGAACCAAGTACAGGAAGTAAGTGGCGGCTTACATTCCCAAAAGGTACAAATCATAAATATTTCACCGATTGCAAAGTGAGTGGAGTAAGCTTACAACTGTGGGCTTCAAATGAAAGCACGTAGAAAAGAATTTGATTTATTTATAATATGCCTTTAAAATTATGTTTCCTCGCTCATGAGGGCAAAGCGAAATGTGCGGGAGTAGTTAATCAATTTTGTAAATAGTTTTGCTCTTTATGTAGACTAGGTTTGTGTCATAATTAACTTGTTCATCAATAATATAGTTCGTCAAAAAGGTGTAATTTAGAAGTAAAAACTTTTTTACATTAACTCCACACAGGACGCCTTGAGGAAAATAATTTCCCTCAGGGCCTATGTCATCTGGGATGCTGTGTGGTGGGTATTTTTGAGGAGAGGAAGGAATGAACATTGGTCTTGAAGAGACCCTTGTTGTAGGAAGGAGGAAACACAGAGGCCGGCAAATCATTCCACAGCCAAGCTGTTGAACACAAGAACGAGTCGAAGAATTGACCCGTTCTTATGTGACAAATGTCAACCGTGTACAAATGTTGGGCACGCGTTTGGCGTGTTTCCCGACTATGCACCGGTGCCGAAGGGATCAATGATGCTAGTTCCTCGGAGCATCTTCCATTGTAATACCGGTAGAACAAGGATAGCATTTAACCGTTAACCGTTGTGATTTAAAACTCGATGAAACGAAAAATAGCGACACTTAAAAGATACAAACACATACATCTATAGGATTTAGCCTGCGAGAGAACGAGATAGTATAATCGGTCTCCTCTTTGTGTGGTACTTGGTGGCCATCCCACTCTTTTCTACTTTAGTTTTCTGAAGGTTTCACTTCTACCGTGTAACTGCACACTCAGTTTTTTTCTTATTACTTTTTCTTCAACAAATATTTCATTAATTTTGAGTTCATGGCTTCACCCAATAGCTTGATACGTTTTCCATCAAAAACTTTGAAAGTTAAAAACCGTTGAAATTATTATTTTTATAAAAAGTTTTACATTACAAATGTGAAAATCTAGGCGCTTTCTTAAAATATCATGGGTTGATTATACGGAGTCCGTAAATAGTAGCACGAACGGGAAACTTGTGAATGTTAAAATAAATTTTAATTTGGGAGGCGGATTTGAGTATCGCCGCCCCGGGAACCATTCATTGTACAACCAACACCTCTACCATAGGTCACTCCAAGTTGTTTGCTACCTTCAGTGACTTAGCAGGGATCCCTTATTCGATTTGGGAGGCGGGTATGGGTACCGCGGCCCCGGGAACCTTTTATTGGATAACCAACACTTCTGCCGTAGGTCACCCCAAGTGGTTTGCTTCTTTTGTGACATAGCAGGGGTGCCCGGGTTCATGGATTGACGTTTTTCCAGGCCTTTGCGGCGGATGCGCCCATCAGCTACATGGCAGGCCGGATCGGGAGAGAATGGTTAAGGGAGTGTCTTTGACTTCTCGAGTCGTACTCTCTCAGAACATCGCCTTACACCTTAGTGGATGGGTATGGATTTGTACGTCTGTCCGTCATTCTTGGACACGCTGACCTGCCAGATTAATACCACCCCTAATACCATTTTCCTTTCCAGAACTTCCTCTCCTTCCTTTCCCAAAAAGACACTCCACACAGCATCCCCAAATATGTCATAGGCCCTGAGGAGAATTACTTTCCTCAAGGCCTCCTGTGTGGAGCTATGTAAAAAAAAATAAAAAATCCCAGGGGGCTTATGTGGTCAGGATTGTCTAAGTATTAACGGCTGATGCGTCTGCCCACCTGCTGTGTGGCGTAGGTACCGGATTTGGAGAGTCTTTGTTGGGGTACCTTTTTACATTTCCAGCAGGGCTCCCTTTAGAAGATGAATTCAAAGGTCCCTCCTAGACACACTGCCCCCAGATTCCTACCCACCCCTCTTATTTTTATTTTTTTCCTTCCCAAATCTTCCTCTCCTTCTTTTCTTCAAAAAAACCATCCACATATCTTCCCCAAAGATAACATAGGTCTTGAGGTAAATTATTTTCCATAAGGCCTCCTGTGTGGAGCTAACGTTAAAAAAAAATACCTGCTTAAAACCCAGATTTCCGTAGAACATTTTTTTTTAATAAAACTTTAATATTTGATATTGTATGAGGGGAAGGTATTCCAATATAGGTACGGCAGGGGTAAGGGCAGATATATACATGACGGTAGTAAGATAAATAAATTTTCCAAAAATATTTACAAAATATAAAATAGAAAATATGAATCTATGAAACTGTGTGGGAAGCTTTGAAAGATGAGATGATCATAAATATAGAATGATCAATCTGGTAGTATCGGAAATTAAAATTACTCTCGCTGACATTGCTGATGGTCTACAACTTGCAAAAGTTCTACGCTTTCTGGTATATCACAAGCAATTCTTCTCCTAAATACTGAATGTCAATTGGTCTAAGTCTAATTAAATGCACTGTAATTTTTGGACCAGACATGCGCTATAGATAGCCATGTCGACATAAAGAGCCGGGATTGGAAAATGGCACTTCTTGCCTCTAATAGAGACTCGGTGTCGTCCTATATTTTGTCTCACCTATCTACTCCGCCCATATACTAGTATCATGTAGGGTTGTGGGATATTTATGTATCATCTGTTTTCTAACTTCGAAATCTACTAATGATTGTCTCCTATTGGGATTGGAAGCAATTCAGATGTCATTCTCAAATCATCTCCCAAATAAATATCTGAAACAGTTGGTACAAGTTATTTTCTGCCTTGTGATAAACAGATTCTGGTTTGACAATGTCGAGTGAATCTTTGGACAACTTCCAATTCAATGGTAGTTATTGCATTTTTCTTTTTATCTTGCAACGTCTGACTATGAAATATGTCATCAGTTGACCACTCGTCGTCATGGAAAAATTCTTCATTTTGAAACTGGGGCTCCCCGGTAAATTTTCAGTTCATACCTCATTTTTATCACCAGAATCCAGATCTGTTAGGTCAGAATTGGCCGTTGGTGGTTTTATATAGATTTAGCTTATTTGATCGCATTCGTCATCACATCACCCTCTTCCAGAAATGACAGTATTTGGTGCACTGACAAACAACTGTAAAATAATTTTAAGACAAAACGTTGGACGCCCATGAACGCACCGTACCAAAATAAGAACTCTATTTTTTGGTATTAATAATTAACTAATAACAATATAACTAAATATAGTTTACATGTTGATTTAAACATATTTTTTCATAAACTTTTAGAGTATTGTGATGCATAAAACATGTTTTTCAATTTTGTAATTTTTTTATTAAAAAATGACAAAAACATTGCTATTTGATCTTAAAATCATAAAGTTCTACAAATTAAAATTGATGACAATAAATTTTAGATTAATAAAAAAAAATATCTTCGTAATCTACGTGGCTATTTCCACGTGGTTGTTCCGGGTTGCAGCCTATGGATAGAAGATTGCGTGGATGGTAGCCAACCTCATATAGGAGAGGGCACCAGAAGAAAAAAAACAGTCTAAAACGTAAATAAATCTTGCTTTCATATATGCTCAAATATATATTTTTTTTTAAAGTTTGAAATTTTTAATTTCCAAAATAATTTAATTTCCCACCAACGTAAAAAACCTTTATAAACTAACGAATTGTTTCTTTGGTATCATTTTAACAACGCAACAGAGGCTAAAATATAGGTAAATATAAAGTAAATTCTAGGGTTATCACGTTCATTATAAATCAGTTTTATGGGAGAATAAAATGGCGCATGGCAGCATCATATTTTGAAACCAAAGGACCGAAACCCCCGACTTACGAGCCATACATGAAACTACATATGGCAGTAACATCGTTTTGCTTAGTAACGACTCTTTTTTGTGTACAGAAGGGCAAAAATAATAAATATTTATTTGTCTTTCACAGTTTCTGCAAGTACCTACTTAAAAAATTGATTAATAATAATAATAATATTTTATTACACTTTGTTTTATTTTAAATTTGATTTTAAAGGGATGATTTAAACTTGTTTAATGTGAAAACATATTCTTTTCAAAATGCACTGATTAATTTATTTATTTTTTAAACTCGTTATTCTGCTGGGCATGTTCTTTCTTATGGATACTTACCAGCCGTATGGCAACTGGCAATTCGACTTTTGACATATTTTTCGAAAAATAATTAATAAAGCCGAACTTCTCTCTTTCAACTTAACTACTAACATACTTAGTTCAGCCGTAGTTTTAACCACGATTTGTTCAAGATAAGAATTATGCTATTTAATTGTGAAATAACATAAATTAAACAAATAAAATTTACTTGCGGAAACTTTAATTTCATGAAGGTGTAAATTTTAATTATTTTGCGGTTAACTTTTAGATTTTGATATATTTTTTTTTTAATAAAAATTCATTATCGCTTTCTAACACACATATTTCTAACCACCATAGTAATGTAGACACAAGGATTTCTATGAGATCTACATTTACGAAATTAGCCTGAGGGGATAAAACTTCGCGCAAACACTACTTACTAGTGAAATATGTAATAAAATACACATTTTTGTGAACTCGTCAAAAGGATTAGGAAATGTATTTATATATTTTTTAGACTTAGAAATATTCTTAGCTTAGAAAACCTAAAAAGAGTGTACTATGCAACTGTTCAATCTATATTACAATATGGTATTATTGGTTGGGGGGGAACATATGACAATATTTTAAATCCACTCAAAATAGTTCAAAGGTTGATAATTAAGGTAATCTTTAGAAAACCGTCTAAATTTCCTACTGAAATTCTTTTTTCAATATTCAATGTGCCTACAATAGACAAAATGTATAAAAAATATTCAATACTTCAAATTTACAAAGAAATACAGTTAAATACTCGTAACTTCCAATTCAATACATCAGCAAGATATCAGAAAACTATTAAAATCCCTGAATTTAATACTAAGCAGATTAAAAATTCCTATCTTTATCTGGGCATAATCTATTATAACAACCTCCTATTAAAATAAAAAACCATCGAAAATATGCAGGAATTTTAGCCCAAATTAAAAAAATTACCTTAAACTGCTATAAAAGTCCCAAATATGTTTACTTTAAATCTTAAAGTCTGCTATTTTATAAATCATTCATTCTTTATTTTTCTTTCATTTCTTAATTTCTATATCTCTTAAGTCTACCATTGTATAAATCTTGCGTTCTTTCTTACATATCCTTTACATACTTATTACAATAATTTTTGTTACTAACTTACATGATTCTTTCATTTATAATGATTTTTTTAATTTATATTATGATTTTTTAAACTCTGCATGATTTTTATTTTTAAATTTATACATGATTTTTTAACCTACTTATTATTTACAATAGCCGTTATTACTAACATACACGATCTTTTTACTAATTGAGCTAGAACTCCCTCACCAAACATAAGAGCATTGTCTCTTTATGGTGAGGAAAAGCATTTTTTTTATTTTCTTTGTTAAACCTTATGTAACTATGTAACTGATGTAACTTTATATGTATTTTTAATCAACATTGCCAATAAAAAAATTGTATTTACTACGAATGATCAATGCGCGAAAATCTTCATATTGCGATGAGATATGAAAGGTTTTTGTAATTGTGTTTTAATTATTAATTTATAATCCATAAATTGAGACCTCTTCACCCTAATCATAAAGTGAGTGCACCAGGCAACCATAAAAGAGCAGTTTTAACAACCCCAAAGGAGTTACACACATCAAAGCGAACCCCCGGAATGTATAAAACGTATCAAAATCTCCATGAAAATAATTATTTCATGCTCAGGTCAAGTCTCGGTTACGTTAGATCTTCTTAAAAGAAACATTATTTATTTAATGCCGGAGAAAATATTTAATTTCATGGGATCATTTTTGTGATTAACTGGAATTTTTGACGGAAATAATTCGACTTAAATTTTATGCATACGGTAAAAAAATATGTGATTACTTATATTATGCAATAATTGGAATAGTATGGGTGCTGTTACTATTTCTTCTACTAATTATTACGAGAATGACGTAGCCATCGTGTGGAAATGTAACGCATTATTACCTGATGGCCCTTAACACTGTCAATCGATTCTTGCACATAAAAATGCTACCAATTCTTAATTTTATGGAATACCTAAGTTATAAATAGCACGAAAATCAAAATTATAAATCTATTATCCTAGCACAAATAGTATTGTCGGTTGATTTTCATGTTATCAAATTTATCAGTAACTAGTTAAAAACCCTAAGAAAATAGATCAATAGAAAACATTAAATGAAAAAAATTATTTATTAGACCGAAATACCATCAAATACGACATGGGTATCAAAAGTTTCACCAAAAGTGGAATCTTCCCAGTTTAAAATAGCAACAAAATTAATAAAAATGTTTGACTTCGACTAATGGCCCGTTCAGTCAAGGCTGGTATTTTATTCGAGTAGCGAGTATTTTAGTAACTAAACGTGTCCGAACACTTTTAATTTAGTAGTAAATTCATGGGGTTCATGGGGTGAGGTTTGTCTAGGTCTAGGAAGCGGATGACCAGGACACACTGAACCCCAGATTCTTACCCACCCCTTAAACCCTTTTCCTTCCCAGACCTTTCCTCTTCTTCCTTTCCTTAAAAAACCCCCCCCCACACAGCATCCCCAAAGATGACATAGGCCCTGAGGGAAATTATTTTCCTCATGGCCTCCTGTGTGGAGCTCGTGTAAAAAAAAAAGTAGTAGCATTTTGGTCAGTCAAGTGGCGAGTTACTCGCTACTTGACTAAACTACTAGCCTAGTCTGTACGGGCCATAAGAGTCGCAAAAACGGTTTTGTAAATATTCAAATATTCATAAGTATCCAGTTTTATACGAACTATTTCGAATGGTTTCAATATAAAACTGACGAGATTTATTAATTTATTTATAGCAATGTTTTACATTTTAGGTCTCCGCTGACGCCCCCATTTCATAAAACAATATTCAATTACGTAGTTGAAGTACATAATGTTACGTGTACATAATGTTTCGGGTACATAATATTACGTGTGTATGTTTTTTCTTTTATGTTATAAAATGTTCGTAATATTGTTTTTTTTTGTTTAATCCAACTTTTAATTTTGTATCTGAATTTATTTATGTTTTCCTTTTTTGTACTTAGTTAAAGATTGTTGAATGATTTTATTGCATGGTATTTACCGTATAGATATAGATTGTTTTACAAACAAGGGTTCGCATTTAAGATAATATTGTCGTCCGGTGTAGTCCAGCGGTAAGGCTCTTGACTCGCATTCCGAAGGTCGCGGGATCTAATCCCGGCGTGGCAATTAAATTTTATTTAATTAATTTGTGTTATTTCATAATTTATTACATAGTCTATTTGCGGCACGTTCCAGAGTGGAAGATACTCTCAGTATGCTTGCTATAGTATAGTTGCTTGAAATGGCATCAGCCGTGTTTGGTGACCAGATCTGAATAGCCAGGTACTTCCCCATCTTCCTCTTCCCTATCTCCTTCCCCTCCCTAATACCTTCAGCCTCACAATATACCCCAATTGGGTATGCCATAGTCTCACTGGCTTGAGGAGACTTTTGTGAGGTATCACTATAAAAAAAATTTTAAAATGTAGAAATTTCAGAAATTTGTCAAATTTCGAACTATTGAAATTTGACATTTTTGTATACGTATAATAAGTGGAGAGGTTTAATTCGTTTCTATTAATTTATAAATAAAACACTTGTATTGCAAAGTTTTTTAACAAAGAAACGACATTTATGTTTATTTATTTCACTTTCCTTAGAATGGTTTCTTCTAACAAAATCTCATATTTTAAATCAAATAATAGAAAAACAAAACAAGTGACAATTGATAATTGCATTCTAACTGACACTACAGGATTCAAATTTAAATGGAATATATACATGTATATATATATTATATATATAAATATATAAATTTTTTTGATAATAGCTTTGACTATCCAACTAGGAAGGTCTCCCGTTCTAGGACAGTCAAATGACAGAAACATTTTGATAGGCGTAGATTTAATTTACAAATGACCGATTTGGGACACAGATCAACAAATCATCGTCAAAAAACTTTATCTTACTTACTGAAGCTCAGGCAAACATATTTAATTATTTATAATATATGCACAATTTAATTATTTACTAATTTAATTATTATTGATTATTTATAATTATGCACAAGTGTCCTTTACGTACACGTTTTATTTCAATATAGAAAGAAGAAAGAAATGTAAAATTATAAGATTACTTGTAAATAAACCAAAAGAAAAATAATACATATTAAATATAAATAAACCAAAAGAAAAATAATACAAAGTTAATGAAAGCAGTGAAGAAGAAACAAACAGAAAATACCTGTATACAGTGACCTTGTTAAAATATGTACTGCTAAATTGTTTAATTAGTACAGCTTTATACTTCAATAGAGGCATATAAACAATATTAGAATTTACATATGTAGTGCACAAAAACAAAATATCAAAACCGATCTGGACTTGTTACATATTAGACCATAGATATGTTGACCAATGACCGAAGAAAACTTTCTTTCAGTTCGCTAGGTCCTTCAAGAAGATAATTAGATGGTTTTATTACTTATTAAATTTTATTATCAGTTTTAAATTATAGAGAGATATTGACCTAAGGCGATGGTAAAGAAAAGGGAACAGTAATTAGCCTGCATTTTATATTACCTAAAATTAGACGGATGTAGGTATTACACAAAAACTGTAGTGTTTTAAATTTTTTGAATTAATAAAAAGTTTTTTCCGCTTTTGAGTGCCCTTTCATGTAGCGCCTTTATGAATCCCAAGTTTCATATTATTTCCATATATTCCATTTATATTTCCGGAGCAACGCCGGGTGCTCGGTTCGCTGAGAATAATTGCACTTCAGAAGAGTGAAGGCGTATGATAGAAAGGAATGCAAATGATACCAATTCATTCAGAGTTCAAAGCGTAAAAAGTTCGGGCTCGGGGAAACGGTAAAAGAGTCAATGATCGAATTTTCTATGGAAAGTTTGACTTGCGCTGGACTTGAGTCAAATGGAAACACATGCTTTCAATTGAAATGCTGCGTTCAAATTAGTTTTCTACTTCATTACATTAATTGCGACTTCAGTATTTCAACAGGAATTTTGAAGTTCAAAAATCTTAAATTCTATTTATATCTAATTAAGTCCTAACGCATATCTATTGCTTATTAAAAGGTACACTAGAAATCCAACTCTTCCCCTAGAAGTATCTCCACCTTGGTTCTGTTCAAAGGAGGGTGGTTCGTTTTTTCCTAGTTCATGTAATCTAGACTTCTTCAAGGTCCGCATTAATAAATTCCTTCCTTCAGCCCCTTCCATGACCTCCCTCACAACGCTTCCCAGCAGTGGCAATATATTGTCTGTTTATAGTTTTATACTGTACTGGTTGGAGAGCTCATTTTCAAAAAAATGGACAGGTAATAGGTGAGAGGGCAAATACGCCGAGTTCCTGCCCAGGCGTCGTTATTTTAATCGCTTTGTAGTATATCTTTGTACGAGCAACATTTTCCACTTATAATGGTGGAAGTACGAGGAATTCAAATGTTGTCAGGTTATTCGCAAATCGAGAATATATCTCTAAATTTGTATTTTAAATAATAATACAAGGATACTATCTGACCCGACAAACGTTGTTCTGCCATATAAATGGTTTCTAGTGAATATTTTGGTTATTAAATAAAAAATAACAAATGTATTGTAAGTGTGTGGGGATCTGATCTATGACAGAAGGAGGATTGAAGCGCTGTAGACGATGACCGCCGATAAAAGCAAAAAATACCAAGAAGTAGGAAAATTAAATAAAGAAAACCAATATGAATTTCGAAAAGCAATCAGTCCGTCCTTAGCCAACACAAATAAGCTCGATGGTTTGCCCACGCGAGAACATGATGCCGAATGAAATATCAAAATGACGCGACGCTTCTCGTGAATGTCTTGCGCATGTGTGGATGAAAGTTCGATGAGGCGGACGTAGCGCCATCTGTCATTCAACAACATTAATAATTTCGTTCTGTTTGAAATACAAAAGACGGTTAAATTTATTCATACAAACATACTAAAATCGCGATTAAAAAATGGGAGGGTGTGAGAGTGAGAGGGTGGGAGGGTGGGAGGGTGGGTAGGAGGGTTAAAATTTAAGGGTTATAGGTATTTTTTGATGCCAAAGAAAAAAAATACAAAAAAAAAATTGTCAAAACAATAGATTTTTTTCCCCAGGGACTTCACGCTACGACTAACATCCATTTTCCTTCCATCTAGCCCAGTGGTTCTTTACCTGGGTTCGATGGAACACCAGGGGTTCGGTGAGTCAGTCTTGCGGGTTCGGCGGAGGTCAAGACACACCTCCGACTCATACGATTCGGTTCGATTTCCAATTAAGAAGGGTTCGGTGAATGCGCATAGGGAACTGGTGGGGTTCAGTACCTCCAACAACCTGCTTAAGAACCACTGGTCTAGCCATTCTGAGGGAGTTTGCACGAGTTCGTTTTTACATTTTAAAACCATAATTTATACCTACGTAATATATAGAAGGTTATGATTTTTTGCAAAACTTCACACATTTGGAGTAATTTTGTATACCTACACAAATCCTCATATAAATTTATTGGATGATTCATCCTTTACTTTGCCAAGGACTGCTGGCCTGGCTTCTGTAAAGCAAATAAAATTATTTTAATTTGATGGGCGTCGGGGTGTCGAATTACGAATCGAATTTTTTAAACCGTCATCCCATTGATTGCGCGTCCCAAACTCCCAAATTGGTCCTGTCCGAACGAGGCCTCAGTTTTCGGCATTTCGTGAAGCCCAAATTTATGGGGGTTAGTCCGCCACTCATTGCTATTCAGCACAGTTTTTCAGCGATAGCATATTCCTGTGCATTGTGAAAGACAAATGTTTGGGCTTAAAATGAGAAATAGCCGTCATTCACACGGCTGCGCATGGGTACTAGGATTTAATGCATTCACAATGCATCTGCAATATGTATGCTGCATTGATATAATGTGCGGTAGATGAACCCTACACCTTCTGTCTAAACTATCCAACTACGAGAACAAGCGCAGACCCGTGGTGATAAGTATAATTGTAGATTACAGAATTTGTAAATCTCATCGTCTTTCAGATTCAATTTTTCTCAATTGTCTTTAAAATATCTACAATTTTTTTTGACAAATAAGAGAAATATTTTTTTTATGTGAATACCTCACAAGAGTCCCAGCTGCTCCCGTCTGGAGCCAATGAGACTATGGCATCACCAATTGGGGTATGTTGTGAGGTTGAAGGTAGTGGGGAGGGGAAGGAGATGGGTAAGAGGAAGGTGGGGAAGTACCTGACTATTCTGATCTGGTCACCAAGCACGGCTAAAGGCATTTTAAGCAACGTTTCAATTCTGAATAGTAGTCTTACACCAGGGCGATACTGAGATACGGGCGATACTTGCACTCTGGAACGTGCCACAAGAATACCTAAATATTATTTTAAATGAATTAATTGTGAAATAACACAAATTAATCAAATACAATTTATTTGTCCACGCCGGGAGTCGATCCCGCGACCTTCGGATTGCGAGTCAAGAGCCTTAACCCTCGATCTAATCAAATGTATTTCTATGAAAAAATAGTAACTATAAATCATGCAATACGCAGTGTTCTAATATATTTTCCTCTTGGTGCAAAGTCATGTTTAAAAGCCTAAACATTCTTAAAAAGTTTAGTTATCTGAATTGAGCTGCTTTACCTGGCAAAATACACACTTAAAATAAAGAATTATTAGTTAGTACAATCTCTTTTTTGGATGTAGAGCGAATGAACGAGGAAAGAAGTGTAAGAAGAATGAATATATGACGCAAATGTGAATGGTAGAAGAAGTCGGGGACGCCCAAGAAAGACATGGCACGACCAAGTGAATCAAATACTTGAGTCAGGCCATGTCAAGAGTCAGAATAATAGAAGAGCATGTATGAGACGATGTATGAATGTGAACGAGGCGAGGAGTGTGTGCCAAGACCGAGTTGTTTGGCGTTCCGTCCTCTCTGCCTACCCCTGCCGATAAACGGCTTGATTGTTAGTTAGTTAGTAAGTACCTACTTACTTTATACATAGCTTGTCTGATATAATTTGTAGTGATCACTTCCATTTGAATATAACATAAAACTACGCATGCATCCATGCACTGACAACCGAAATTGACGTTTATAAATCTAATGGATTTGAGCCCATGCCTGGGGTATAAATAAAACACGCCGCCAAAGGGGTTTAAAAATATGCATGAAGGTCTCAATTGTGACAAGTTGTGATGCTGGAGGTATTATGTAGGGAAGGAGATGAGAAAGATAAAGAGTTAATATTTCGCGAAGGCAACACGGGGAGTGTTTTTGGGGTGTTATGCGGTGTTGCGCTACCTCCTTATTTAGCCAACGTTTCGGACAGCGTTGCAGTGTCCGTTATCAGGGTAGATCCGGCAGATGTCACCACTTGTTTCGCAAATATACTACATGTCTACACTAATTTACAAGGAAAACTGAATACTAGAAGATTTCCCATAAATCCAACTGAAAAATAAAATTGTTTGAGTTATTGACAATAACTTATGATTGATATTTTGTTCCTTAAGCATAGAATAAACAATAAAATAAGAAATGAAATTTGGGCGTGATTCGTGATCCAAAAGTCTGAAGATTCTCCGCAAAGTCAAAGGGACTCCCTGAACCATTCTCTTCCGATACGGCCTGCCATGCAGCTCTCACCTCGCATGAACAACACTCACCCCATAAACCCGGGCACCCCTGCTAAGTCACCAAGATACTTGAGGTAACCTATGGTTATCCAACAAATATCCGCCTCCCAAATTGAAATTTCATAAGCAGAATTGTGTTTCACCATCATTGGAGTGACCTATGGTTATCCAATAAGTACCCGCCTCCCAAATTGAAATTTCATAAGCAGAATGTGTTTCACCATCATTGGGTTGACCTACGGTTATCCAATAAGTACCCACCTCCCAAATTTAAATTTCATAAGCAGAATTATTTTTCACCATCATTGGGGTGACCTATGATTAACCAATAAGTACCCGCCTCCCAAATTGAAATTTCATAAGTAGAATTGTGTTTCACCATCATTATGAAATTCAAATTGAAGAGCGACAGAATCAATGCTAAATGGGCTAGAATCAAAATGTACAGTCAGTGGTGACATTCGATCCCATTCAAATCTACATGGAAGACATTCCGATTCAGTGGTTTAAAGCTACAAAATATTGGGATGTCGAATTAAAAACTCGAGAACATGGCTGGAGATTCCCAGTCGCTAATCGAAATTATAAAACATTTTACACGTTTAATTCAACCGATTTTTTTTTTCAATTTCGTCGTACACGAAGAAAAAAGATTGTTCAAAATAGAAGGAATTGTACTGACTTCATCAGCATCCTAAAGTCTTAACGAGAAGTTAGATTTGTTTTATATATTTCGATTGATTTTTACTACAATATAATTTTAATAAATTAATCACTCTGACGCCAAACACAAACTTGCATATTCTATATCCATGGCGTGTGTTCACTAAAAAACTTGTGTAGCATTTCGCAAGGGATACGCTGAGCTTTTTGTGGAAATTGCAACTCTTGCATAAAGGTAGTCTTTCTCATGCAACAACTGTGGAATATATAATTGTTTTAGTAAGGGAATTTCCACGACCTCTCAGGCGCGAGGGCTTAGAGGAATACTGGAGCTTTTGTTTTCTAAGCTCGTTCAGAAACCGAAATATAACCTAAGAAACTCTCTGAACGTTTCTTAGACTATCTGTATTATTTCTCCTCAATACAATACTAAATATGCACAGTGATTTCAATTCAAAAACGACATTGCAAACAAGTGAAAACGTTTTAATTTCTTAAGAAATCATCTTTTAAGTGGCACAATACAGAGGTAATGCGCGTTTTCATACCCCGACAAAATATCCCCTGACAAAATATCCCCCGACAAAATATCCCTCGACAAAATATCCCCCGACAAAATATCCCCCGATGAAATATCCCCCGACAAAATATCCCCCGACAAAATATCCCCGAGAAAATATCCCCGACAAAATATCCTACGGACTATACATCCCCCAATAAAATATCTACTAAAACTTAACCTAACCTAAGAAAAAATTGGACAAAAAATAATACGGACATCCTGTAAAGACGATAAATTATTGTTAAAAAATAGTAAAATGGGACAAAAATAATACAGATAACAATAATTTATTGTTTTTTACAGAACGTCTGTATTATTTTTGTCCCATCTTTTTGTAAGGTTAGGTTATGTTAGGTTAGATTAGCTTAGTTTAGGTTTTAGTAGATATTTTGTCGGGGGATGTTTTGTCCGTAGCATATTTTGTCGGAGAATATTTTGTCGGGCATATTTTGTCGCGGAATGAACAGTCGCGGAACCCAGTACAAATGTGCCAAATTAATTAAATTGGAATTTTAATTTATTTATTCACGCCTTGAAGGCTTTTGCAATATCATATTATTAAGTAATTCAGGAGTATAATTATAAGCATGTAGTATATAACATAATAAACTTAACATTAAGGATATAATAATAATAATAATATTATAATAAGAATATATATAATCTGATTCAAAATTTAGGCGTATTAGATTTGTCAAAGAATTTATGTATAAAAATGCAAAAAATCGGTAATTTTAAATACATGTGGGATTACAAAAGATTTTTTGAATATTTATATTGAGGGATCAGTAGGATTTATAGGTTCAATTAGGAATTCCACAGAGCCGAACCCTCTGATATGAAAATATCTGGAGTCGGTGAATTATTTTCCCATCTGGTCTCTGGTAGGTTGACATGTTGTTCTTGTATTGTTTTGTAATTATAATACTTATATAGTGCAATTGCATAACGTGGATTGACCAGATGATCATTTGGGAAGTGTATGAAATGGTTTAGTTTTTCCTGTGGGGAAAATTAAACCCGGACATTTAAATCTGGTGCGTAAAAAAAGTTATTTATTTCAGCCGAACAGAGCGGTGAGAGCAATACTATGTCAGCCATATAAAAGTATACATTTCATAAAATGGATTTACTAGATAAAAAAGAAAAATAAAATAATGTAAAAAAGATTTAAAAAAAAAATATATATATATATATACACACATATATTTAGTACTTGTATATCTACTACGGGGCCTTCAGATGCATTCTCCATGTTTGGTGAAGAGGCGCGCCCTGCCACTGGGACACGGCCTGGTCGAGGGTGTTCCGATCTTTGGTAGCGCTGACTCACCCCGGCTATTTTGTGGCGAATCGAAGTGGCGAACCCATGTACCCTTCCTTCTGCGAACATCTGCGAGGCACTGCATCTCCAAGGTAGGCCGAATAAGCCATCAGCAAGTTCAATACGTAGGTATGTAGTTTCATTATCAAGAAAATTGAGTTTAGTATAATAACGGTGAAACATGAGTGCTTTAGCGCACTTGAAGTGAAACATCACAAAACTGCGCTATATAAATACTACGTTATTATTAAGGTAATTTGAAAGTAGTTATAGAGGAATGTGCATTTATTATGTTGATTTTGTTATTAAACCTAACATAAATAGTTTGGTCTAAGGCAAGTTTTAAAGAACGTAATAAATAAACATTCAGATTGCAGAAGGTAGAAAAAGCAACTAAGAAATTTTGCATAATATTATTTTCAAATATATTTTAAATCTTAAAAAACTAAACAAAAATTTCATGAGTTTGAATAAGTATTCAAAAGATATTGACATGAAACTAATTGAAAATCAGTCGAACATTATTTTACAAGTGGCTAGTTCTGGAGTCTATATCCGCGCACGTACTTTTAGCATATTTTTCATCATGAACAATAATAGAGATTTAAATATTCTTGATTCTCGTAAAAGTCGGATATATATTCGGACATGTTGTTCAAAAAATCGGATATGTATTCCGACATTTTGTTAAAAAAATTGAGTGTTTACAGGTAATTCTTGCGAATGGGTCAACAAGATTAATATTTTTTTTTAATTTGAAGTCCGAACAACGTATATGTTAATTTATTTTCAAATTGATTAGTAAAATTAATTATTTCTATTTTTGAATGTAGCTATTACTTTGTGGTTATCCATTATAATAAAATGAAACAATGCAACTTTGTATAAACCACTTATAAAATGTGCAAATCCGACCGGTTTCGGAACAAACGTTCCTTCGTCAGGGAAAGCTTATACTAATTTGACAGTTTAGAACAATGTTTTATTAGGGTAGGGGTGGAGCCGTTGTTAGTTAATAATGTAGATTGGGTGGGTAGGTATTAGTGTAGAGTGGGTGGGTAGGGGAACAAATCCATGATTGGGCTATATGACAAAATAAAAAAATAAAACATTGTTAATAAAAAAACACAAAACACCCTAATAAAACATTGTTCTAAACTGTCAAATTAGTATAAGCTTTCCCTGACGAAGGAACGTTTGTTCCGAAACCGGTCGGATTTGCACATTTTATAAGTGGTTTATACAAAGTTGCATTGTTTCATTTTTTTTAAAATTATTTCTGTTCTCAGGGATAAGCAAATCGTAAAGTGTAAACAAGTGCATAGTCGGGAAACACGCCAAACACGCGCCCAACATTTGTACACGGTTGACATTAGTCACATGAGAACGGGTCATTTCTATGACTCGTTCTTGAGTTCATCGGCTCGGCTGTGGAACGATTTGCCGGCCTCTGTGTTTCCTCCCTCCTACAACATGGGTCTCTTCAAGACCCATGTTCACTCCTTCCTTTCCTCAAAAAGACCCTCCACACAGCATCTTCAAAGATGACATAGTCCCTGAGGGAAATTATTTTCCTCAGGGCCTCCTGTGTGGAGTTAATGTAAAAAAAAAGTTCACATGCAATTTTGTGTTCGATAGCTTTAGGAAAAAAAATGTTTTAAATAATTAAAGGTTTTCTTTATCTAACAATTAATAAATCGGGTACGCCTCACACGTCATTCATTGCATACGTCTGGTAATATTGTAGGCAGCTTGAAAACACAAGTCCGAGTGGTTAACTAATGAAAAAATATCTCATGGCACAAGTAACCTAGGTAATAAATATAAGTCCATGAATAACCATATAAAATCAACGTCAACTTAAATCTTTTCACATCTCGTGGATCGATGTTGGCATTATGTATTGCTTTTGAAAACAAATTTCGCAGAGTACTCCAGTGGCGTCGAGTGCGGGAAGAGGGGTCGCAAGGGTCCCGATAAATCATCGAATATTATTTGGACCGCGGTGTGTATAATATATAGCTCTATTAATCTTACCGCGAGGGCCACTCCAGATATTATACGACATTCCATATTTGCGTGAAGTGGCCCAGTAATGTACCCATAATTACCGCATATTTCATTTTAATGAACACACCGCTCAATAAACCCCTCCGTTTGGTACGTCACTGCGTCTTCGCACTAAACTATCGTGTTTTCAGCTTTTGAAAGGTTTTGCTGATTGTCTTTCTGAATTTTTCATGTCAACACCGCATTAGAATCCCATCTGCTCACCAATACTAGGGCCGTTGAGACTATGACATCCCTAATTGGGTTTGTTGCGAGGCCGAAAGAAGGAGATGAAGGTAAGATGATGGTGGGGAAGTATCTGGCTATTCAGATCTGGCCATCGAACGTAATTTGAAGCCATTTGAAGCAACGTTTCAATATTCTGAGTGGTGGTCTCTCACCAGGGCGAAGCTCAGATTATATACCACTCTGGGATGCCTGTATTGATAAGTATTGCGATAAAAGTTTTTTTTTGGCAAATATCAATCAATTTTTGTAAGTGACTTCGTAACAGATAATCCGTGATACTCTTTTTATTAGACATTTGAATATATTTTCTAAAAGTACACAAATGTATTCAATGAAACACACAAAATATTATAAACACAACGTCCAGTAATAATGACCGGTCAGTGGCTGAGTTGGCAGCGCGTCTGGGTCCCACCCAGGCGTCGTGAATTCAATTATTTGGCTGGCTAAGTCTTCTATCTGAAAATTTGTCTTTCTTAAAAAAAAATTAAAAAAGTAGATTTTTCCACTGGGGGTAATTTTTTCTCGAAATGGCGCTGAATAAATAAATATTAATGAATTAATATCAGAAAGTGTGCAAAATTCCTTTGTTTGTTCTTTTTACAGATTGAAACAAAGAAATTATTTATTCAATCTTGTTGGTATGAACCCTTGATTCACTGCCAAAATAAGTTTCCCGTGGAAAAAATAACAATCTCTTTGTCTCGAAGAGTACTTGCCCAGTATAATATTACAAGTTAATTTATGTTTTCGTTTCCGTTCATTTTCATTCCTGAACACGATAACTTATTTAATATAAGATACACAATATAGGTAGACATATAGTATAGGTATGAGTAATTGATACCAAATCACCAATTACCAAATCTCAATTGAAATATCAGTATATACGTAGTCAAAATATGAGGAAAGTTAGAGATTTTGTGTGATTTGTTGAAAGGCTAAATGATTTCAGGGAGGGAAAGGAGTAAGGGCTGTATAAGGGGAGGTTTGGAAGTACCTGTCTAAACTTTCACTCTGAAACAAGCAACTTGTTTCTGTAAAATGACCCTTATAAACTAAATATAATATTTTTCTTACAACAGTATTTTAAGCTATCACCTTTTGGTCCAGATTCAAATTGAATAATCATCGGCGTAGTCCAGCGATAAGGCTCTTGACTCGCAATCGAATCCCGGCGTGGCAAATAAATTTTGTTTCATAAATTTGTGTTTTTTTCACAATTTATTCATTTAAAATAATATATAGTATATTTGCGGCACGTTCCAAAGTGGAAGATACTCTCAGTATCACCCTGGTGTAAGACCACCATTCAGAATTGAAACGTTGCTTGAAATGGCTTTAGCCGTGTTTGGTGACCAGATCTGAATAGCCAGGTACTTCCCCACCTTCCTCTTCCCTATCTTCTTCCTATCCCCACTACCTTCAGCCTCATAACATACCCCAATTGGGGATGCCTTAGTCTCACTGGCTCCAGACGGGAGCAGTTGGGACTCTTGTGCGGTATTCTTATAAAAAAAACTTCGATCAACATAGCAATAATCATAACACTCAAGTATAAATTTCTCTTACCGAGGGACGAATCACGTCTAGGAAGATAAATATTTTATCAAATCCTTGTACTAACGTACCGCCCATCATATAATTTTGCTTTTGTATATATCATTATTAAAATATGTATTCGAATTAAATAACATGTATTCCCAATTATGTCCTCTGCGTGCAAACTGTACCTTTAATTTCTTTAAATAAACAATAAATAGTGTTAATCTCATGTGATCTTCCAGGTAAGATTAAATGGTCCTGTATATTTTGTGTCTATACAGAGTATGAAAAAAACGATAATATCTACGTTTTACGCAGCATCGCGTTTATTGGTCAAATCATTGTACATAATAATGTACTGTATTATTGTTTCGTATCAGTGATCGATGAACCGGTGGATGCAATTTTTTTCTAGTTTGTAGTTCGAAGTAAGATTGTAGAAATATATTGTAAGTTTGTACAGTTCCCTTGGGGCGACTTTTCACAAAAACAGCGCTATATAAATCATCAAAATATTATTATCTTATATATAAAAATCTCGTGTCATGGTGTTTGTGGTCGCACTCCTCCGAAACGGCTTGACCGATTTTTATGAATTTTTTATGTATATTTGGTAGGTATGAGAATAGGTTTTAAAGTATATTTCATACCGCTAGTTGCTTAGGGTGTCCCTATCCTAAAAAAAAAACTATTTTTTTGAAAAATTTTTATATTTAGCATCAATTTTATGTTTGTGTCCCTATCCTAAAAAAAAAACTATTTTTTTGAAAAATTTTTATATTAAGCATCAATTTTATATTTAGTATAACCCCAAATTTTAACCCTCATACCCCCACCCTCCTATTTTTTAATCCCGATTTTAGTATTTTTGTATGAACAAATTTAATCGTCTTTCGTATTTCAAACAGAACGAAATTATTTATGTTTTTCAATGAAAGATGGCGCTACGTCCGCCTCATCGAACCTTCATCCACAAGAATATACATATATAAATTCACAAGAAGCGTCACATCATTTTGATATTTCATTTGGCATCACGTTCTCTTGTGGGCAAACCATCGAGCTTATTTGTATTGGCTAAGACGGACTGACAAAAAATATCGTACACTCAATTGCTCTTCGAAATTCAAATTTATTTTCTTTTTTTCATTTTCCTACTTTAGTTGGTGTTTTTTTTTGTTTTTATCTTCTACAGCGTTCCATTCCACTTACAATACATTCATTATTTTTTATACAACAAAATATTCACTAGAAATAATTTATATGGCAGAACAACATTTGTCCGGTCAGCTAGTTATTTATATGAGATTTAAAAGTGCCTGTTCATAATGCCAAATGAGTCCTTCACTCTGAGCTCCTGGGAATATAAAACAAATTTAATTTGAACTTAAGCTTGCTGAATTTACCTGCATATCTATTTTTATTCTATATCTAAGAAAAATATGAGACTTTTGAAAATACTGCATCATCCTAGAATGACTTGTATGAAATTGTTATAAGATTGTATTAGAACTTGAACCGAGAACTAACTCGTTGAAGAAGTCGTTGATTTCTATTTTTCAAATCGTATTATTGCGTAATCTGAAAGATGATTAAAACAGACCTAAGATAAGCCTTTTCTGTTAATTAAAATATACTCTTAGGAACGTTAATATTGTATTTTCTGTAGAATAATTAAACGTGGACAGTCATGCACAAAACGAATGCATTATTAAGTTTCTAAGAACAAGATTTGCTCTGCATACAAATTGCGAGGCAAATGTAAATTTTCTTCGTAATCACAATTTCTGCATAAATCCAGTTTATGCCCTGTTCTCCTTAATGTATTTTCATATTTTTTGTACCTAAAGCTTTTCTTGAACGAGAAAACTACGATGCTATTATATAGGATTATAATGCAAAAATAATGACATCATTATAACTAAAAATTGAACTCTGTCTTTATACACTCCCTTAAACATTTAAATAATATAGATCGCATTAGGGGTAGATGGTAGAGGTAGATGATACACTCCCTTAAACATTTAAATAATATAGATCGCATTAGGGGTAGATGTGTAGAGGTGGTTGTAGGTTATATACATATGTAAGGTATATAAGTTTGTAGGTTATGTTAAGGTTGTAGGTTATACAGGGTGTCCGGGGGTAAAGTGCATTAACTTCGGGGGGTGATTCTACATGATATTATAAGTAAAAAAGATAAATAACTTTTTCGAAATTCCAACTTTTAGGAGTTGCTTTGTGGTAAAAAGATAAAAATAGACCGGCTTGTGCCGCCAGCTTTATTATTTTCCGCTGTTACGATACAGGTCAGTTACAACCATGCAATGTTGCCACAATCGTGTCCGGCGGGCATTAAAAAATTAAGATCGTACCTCACACTAAGGAATTTTAATAGGTACGTTTTTTTGTATGGGAAACAAAATGTTGGAATTTCGGGAAAAGTCGTTAATCTTTTTTACTCCTACCGTCATGTAGAATCACCTCCCGAAGTTAATGCACTTTACCCCCGGACACCCAGTATATCATATACTATATAGATCACGTAATATTAATGTTACGTGATCTATATGTTTATTTATTTTTATTTAGGTACATAAAACAGACATGTTGCCCAAAAATGTATATACAATGATGATTTAAATACAGTGTATAACAGGAATTATAACAAAATATGTAGTAAAAAAATAATTATCATACATTACATATTATTACAAATAATTTTAAAAAAACTTGTAAATAATGTATACTTGATTAATTATTTAATATTTTTTTACTATAATTTTTTTTTGTTTTTAATGGTAAAACAAATATTAAATAATTAATTACCTAAGTATACACAATGAAAAAACATGTATACTATTTACTTATTACTTACTAGTCCAGGGGTCCTAGCATGGTCGGTCGATATAGGTTTTATCGAAAATGTCGGTAACTTAACATCGCTCCCGAGCACGACTGCAGGCCGCTAACGAGCAAATAACAGTTCACATCGACTAAGGGTTCCTAATTTATTTGACATAAACTGTATAATAACTGTTATTATACAGTTTATGTCAAATAAATTAGGAACCCTTCGTTAGCGTCCTGCAGTCGTGCTCGGGAGCGATTTCAAGTTACCGACATTTTCGATAAAATCTATGTCGATTGACCATGCTAGGGGGCCAGATCTGTGAAAAATCATGGGATAGTCTGAATTCTTGATAAATCAATTCTAATTTTGAAAATGACAAATATAATTTTTTGTTAAAAACATAATGTTATAGGTACCTAGTTAATTAATCGCTTTCCTCAATTCCTCATTTGCGGTTCCAATTTTGAAAATAACGCAAAAATTCAAAGCAATTTTGAGGTCATTGAGTTAAGCAAGACACACGGACAGACGGAATTAGTATTGTTGATGAGTAAATCTAAACCAGCATCATTATGTGTAATGAACGTAGGTCGGAGATTAATGACTAACGTGTTTGGAATGAACTTAGCATTTAAAAGGCGAGTTCGATTGTCAGAGGTCCTCCTTCCTTTTAGACCATCACACCAGTCGTTGAATCTTCTTGTAATCTCGGAGTTTATTTATTTATTTACGTTATTTAAACGCCCATATGGCTTTTCATGTACTTTACTTTTACTTAATTCGGGCAAACGGGGACCCTCACAAAACACTTCTGTCAATTGGTCTCTTCAGCGATGCTAGGTCTTCCAATTAGGACCTATTCATAAAAATAACACGTTTTAGTCGACGGAAAATTCTTCGTTTTTGAGTAAATTACTTATCCTAACGCGTGTTAGTTTGAAGCAAGAGGAAAACGCAAAAAAATATATTTTAGAATAAATTCAATCATCAGCAGTTTTCTTGCAGCATAATCTCTAAAGACATTTCTTTTCTCCAGTACATATCTTTTTTTCAGATTCGTACGAAAATTTAAAGATTTTTTTTTTTACTTTGTAATTTACATTACAAGTATTTTTTGAAAATATTTGTCGAGTTTATGTTTGACGGCCAGCGTAGTCCACCGGTAAGGCATTTGACTTGCACACCGAAGGTGGCGGGATCGAATTCCGGCGTGGCAAATAAATTTAATTTGATTAATTTGTGTTATTTCACAATTTATTAATTGAAAATAATATATAGTATACTTGCAGCACGTTCCAGAGTGGAAGATACTCTCAGTATCGCCCTGGTGTAAGACCACCATTTAGAATTGTAACGTTGCTTGAAATGGCATTAGCCGTGTTTGGTGACCAGATCTGAATAGCCAGGTACTTCCACACCTTCCTCTTCCCTATCTCCTTCCCCTCCCCACTACCTTCAGCCTCACAACATACCCCAAGTGGGGATGCCATAGTCTCACTGGCTTCAGACGGGAGCAGTTGGGAAAAGCAGATGAAAAAACTGGAGAGGTTTTCGAAGTATTTACATATTATTATGAAGTTATGCATTTTGGTTTGAAGACTTTTATTTTACACGTAGATACATCTGTTACTTATTTATTTACCTGCTACCTGTTTCGACACATCCGCGTTATTCATTAGAAATCTTAAACCAGTAGCAGATAAATAAAAATTAAGTAAAAAATGTACATGTGAAATAAAACTCTTCGAAACAAAATGTCTAGAGATTGTTACATGGTTATGGTTAATGACCAAGAAGTACAAAAAATAATGAAGTTTATTTATTTATTTATTTAATACAAACGGCATAAGTATGCCATAAACATTAATTACATGTCACAAATTCATATTCAAAATATTAGTAATGGTAAAACAGTGTATGTATAACAGTTAATTGTGACGATACATTGTGAAGTGACACCAGAGATACATTTACATGCCAAAATTTATAATACAAATAAAATTAATAGTCATTAAAAAAATATGATAGCATAGCCGTCTTGTACCTATGTTCCGTGCAGTTAAATAGATCTATCACATCTGCATATCTATTAGTAACTTCGTGCAACCTAGGTAAAAGTGAGTGTTTCGTATACTCAGTCCGATTAATGTTACATTTAAAAAGGATTTTAGAACGAGTAGTTCTCGTGGGAATATGAAATTCAATGAGCTTAGTTAGATCAGGACTGTCTATTCTACCATTTACAATTTTGAACATTAATATTAAGTCGGATATAATTCTTCGATCTGACAGTCTTAGTAAATTTAATTATTTCATCAAGTAATTATAATTTATGTTTTCAATGGGAATACCGAGGTTAAAATTAATGTGTCTTAAGAATTTGTGTTGAATTTTTTCGATTGAATCTGAATGTATTTTAAAATGGGGGGACCAGATCGAGGAGTTATATTCGACTTGACTACGTACTAAGGATGTGTACAAAATTTTTAAAGTTGAAATATTCTTGAAACCTCTGGAATTTCTAAGAACGAAGCCAAGCATTTTGATACCTTTATTATAGATTGAGTTTATATGGGATATGAAGTTTAATTTAGAGTCGAAAATTATGCCCAAGTCACTAATTTCTGCGACAGAGGTAAGGGTAGAGTTGTTAAGTTCATAAGGATGAATAATTGGTTGACTTATTCTGTAAAAACTTATTGAATAACACTTATTTATGTTCAGATAAAGTTTGTTAATAGAGCACCAACTAATTAATTTGTTTAAATTATTTTGTAGACAGGCACAATCTTCAGCGGTTTTGATGATTTTAAATATTTTTAAATCATCTGCAAAAAGCAATACATCCACATCTTTATCAAATATGTCAACAATATCATTTATGAACAGTAAAAACAAAATTGGGCCTAAATGGGACCCTTGAGGTACACCACTGGTAGCTTTAAATTGATTGGAATAAAACAAATTAATTTTTACAAGTAGAACTCTATCAGATAGATAGCTTGCAAACCAGTCTAAAAGTTTTCCGTCAATACCGAGCTTACGTAGTTTAACCAGTAGAATTTTATGGCACACTTTGTCAAAGGCTTTGATAAAATCTGTGTATATGGAATCGACTTGAGTTTTGTTAGCTAATGCATTTGATATAAAGTTTTCATATAATGAGAGATTTGTCAGAGTTGACCTGCCAGACAAAAATCCATGTTGATTTGGAACAATGAGACGGTTAATATATGGGGAAATTTTTATCAAGAAGTAATTTTTCAAAAAGTTTCGGAATTATAGATAGCTTACATATAGGTCTATAGTTAGTGACATCACTTTTATTACCCTTTTTTAGTATAGGCGTTAGATAACAACGTTTCCAAATGTCCGGGAAGCAACCTGTATCAAGCGATTGATTAAACAAAAGACAAATCGGCTCAGCCAGTGAAGCAATGCAATTTATGAGAATATTGGGGTGCACGTTATCAGGTCCGGCCTTTTTGTTTTTGTCTAGAGATTTAATTTTAGATTTAACGTCGTTTATATTGATGTGTACAGCAGGGATATGCATGCTCTCAATAAGGGAAGGTGGTGGTATGTAATTTTCTGGGATATCTTCGTCATATACACTTTTGAAGTAATCAGCAAAATAGTTAACCTTAACTTTCATATCAGTGCTACTCTTATCTTTGAAGTGCATTGAAATGGGTAAACCTTGTTTGTTTTTTCTAAGAGAGTTTACATGTGTGAAAAAGTTTTGTATATTAGAGGGTATAGATTTTTCGATTCCATTTATATAATTATAATATGATTTTTTTGACAGTTTTTTACATTGAGTTCTGTAATTATGAAATAACTTATAGTCATTAAGGGATTTAGATTCTTTAAAGTTTTTGTGTGCAGTTTTTTTGCAAATAATCAGGTTGATTAACTCGCTGTTGAACCATTTCGGGAACTTCGCTTCTTTGAAATGTGAAAGTGGTACATAGTTTTCAATGGCCCTGTTGATAATTGTGTAAAAAATTTCAAGATTGTAGTTAATATTGTTGTTGAGGTGAAGAAATGACCAGTCTTCATTTGTAAGATATTGGTTCATATTAGGATAGTCAGCTTTGGAAAAATTGTAAGTATAGTTAGGAAGAATAGTTGTGTCGTCTGGTGAGTTATTCATCAAGATGGTTATGCTTAAAGCGGGGTGGTGGGAGTCTAGGGGGAGGAGCTCGTCAACTGATTTAACAATGTGAATTGAGAGATCACTACAGAACACTAAATCCAGCAGCCGGTTATTGGTATTGTAGACTTGATTGACTTGATATAGAGCGAGTAAGTTCGTCATATCTATTATTTCACGAGCATTTTCTGGTAGGCTTAAGTTGTTATAAGAGTTTTTATTCATCCAATCAATGCTAGGGGTATTATAGTCACCAAATAAAATTGTTCTGGCATCAGGGTATTTATTTTTAAAGGTTTCGAGGTCATCAATGTGGTTTCGGTAGACTGTGATGTTGGATCCAGGAGGAATGTAGACACATCCCAGTAAAATTTTACTTGATTTAGTTTTTAGTAATACAAATACCTGTTCTACGTCTAGATGTTTGCAAATTAATCGAGTGGATGGCAGTGATTTTTTGACGGATATGAGAACTCCTCCTCCTCTGGTTTTATTGCTGGTGTCTGGATTCCTGTCAAGGCGGTAGGTGTTATAAGATGAGAATCCAAGTTCCTCGGTGTGAATATCAGGATCAAGCCAGGTTTCAGTAAGGAGAAATACATCTACGTTTTGAAGTAAAGGAATAGAAGTTTGCAACTCTAAGAGTTTGGTTCGGCAGCCGCGGATGTTTTGGCCGTATCCATTGATGTGTTTAAGTTTTTTGGATTTTTCTTAACTATTGTCGGCTTGCTGTTGATATATTTGATTGTTAGTCCAACTTCTCCTCCCTGAATCCTACTTTCCATTGATTGACGTAGGTCTGATAAATATTTTCTTTGGTTCGGAGTTTGGTCGGAAAAAATTTTGACAGGGGAGTTGTTAAGATAAAAGTTTTTTTTTCTGAGAATATTCATTACTTCAGTTGAGTTTCTTAAGATCACTTTAATGGGCATAGATTTATCAGGCCTCACTGCTCCAAGACGGAATGTGTTGATGGAATTTGGTTCTATATTGTTGTCTATTTTCTTCAGAATGGTTGTAATTTGTAAATTATCATCCTTGATTTTTTCAATTTGGTTCAGTTGTGTGCTTTCGGGAACGTTTATAATTATGAGATTATTTGCTCTGTTTTTCCTCTCTTCAAGCTCATCGGCCGCTTCACATGTAGATTCTAATGGGTTAGGTTTGTTGGTTAATGCTTTAAAAGCTATTAGCTCACCCTCGAGTGCTGCCATTTTTGTAGCCATTTGCGCTATGGTTCCAAGAATAGCATTAGTTTTTGGAATCATTTTCGCAATTTGATCTTTGTTCAGTTTGTTACTGGGGTCTATTATTAGATCGGTTAGAGCCTCAACCGCGTTTCTCGCCTGACTGATAAATCCCTGGGAGTCCATTTTGTTAAAATTAAAAAAAAAAAAAATTTTTTTTTTTTTTGAAAAATGGACGATGGTTAAGCCTGGATTTAAGGTGGAGTGACTTGAACTACTTGAAAGTATGGGCCGGGTCGGGCGGTAGTAGCTTGGGTAACAATAATACTTATTGTTTTGATTTTTATTAATATTGAAATGCTCACTCAGTTATGATTTTAGAATCCAGCAGGTTTGCACTACAACTTCTTTAAACTTGCAATAAGTCACTGGCTCGTTATATTATCTGTTTCACTGTTTAAAACAACTGTAGACTGTTAATTAGTATTGAGCGCAAAATTGAATGTGCTCTCTGTGTCACTGTACGAAAGTAATATGATAGTTGTACACGTAAATACATAGTTGTACACGTAAACTATTTTTGTTCTTCCCCTGACATACCTAATGGCAGATTGTGGCTTACATTTTTTTTATTTATATTTATTTAGAAATCAAACAGTCAAACATGAGTGTCAAAACACAGTATGTTATAATGGTTCCAGAAAGAGATCGTATGTACGTCATCGACGACCGTCCTTTTCGTTCTCACGCGTTTTTTTTACATTAACTCTTAGGAGGCCAGGAGGAAAATATTTCCCGACAGGACCTATGCCATCTTTGTGGATGCAGTGAAGAGGGTCAGTGTGGGTTTTAAGAAAGGTAGGAAAAGAAATTCTGAGAAGGAAAAGGGTATGAGGAGGGTAGGAATCTGAGGGTCAGTGGTCAAAAGGTCTCCCGATCCTGCCTGCTTTGCAGTTTTTGGACAAACCTAACCCTCTATGAGTTATGAGCACAAGCACGTAACGACCCTCTTGGCCCTCTTGACGGAGGTGTTGGTTATTAAATAAATTTTAATGCGGGGCGGGTAGCTCGTGTGAAAACTAAAACGACAGGAGATAATAGAATGATGACATCGCGTGCAACGTGCGACCTCCCTCTGGGACAACTATACTACCGTTGAAAGACGTAAAGGCTGTTTCGTAAAGCATTTCAAAAACAAAACGATTGTTACACGAATTTTCTTTCACTCTAAAACATCAAAACCAGATACTATTTATTACGGTAGTTTCCCCTTAGTAATTCGCATTAATGTTTCGGTCATCGGAATTTTTATTGAACACGATGACTGCTTTCGTCAAGATGAATTCGATTCCCCTTTTAGTAGCCTGATGAAGAATTTGCGCGAAGTGTTAAGTGTTCAGACATGTAAGGCTGTATGCCGTGTGGCCGGGAGGTTCTACTCGCCATAGAAAACACTGTAAGGCTCTTAAGGCTGCTGAGGAATCTCCCCCGTATAAGATATTGATAATCCCGGGGCGCGTGTTAACAAAACTGGATAATTAACCTCCAGACAAAAATGCTAAAAGATTTCAGCTACTCCAAATAATAAAAAAGCAGTCCCTAGACGGAATCCTTAGACAGGCAAATGCTTTTAATTTAACAAGGGTGGCTCTCCCGGGAATTTTTCGAACAAAGAATTGCCGTAAACAGATTTTGAGTTCGCTTCGTTCGAACATTTAACCCTGGAATTAATCATTTTAATACTCGTATTTTAAACTCACTTCGCTCGAAAATTGTTAAGATATTTACCAGACGATCACCTCAAAAAGTTTCGTGTTTAAATAAATATCCACGGCAATATCACATTAAAAAATAAATATTTACGGCAATATCGCATTCACAAAGCCAACACATTCTTTCGATTAATTGAGCAAAATAAAAGTTATTTTTAGTCAAATATTATATTTTACATCTGCAAAAATTGAATTTCAGACTGTCTGTAAATTGGGCCGTATATTCGCCTTTTACGTTTAAGGTTTTAACGTGATATTGGATAGTGGAAAAATAGTCAAGAGACAGTTTGTTAACTCAACCATGTATTTTTTTTACATTATCTCCACACAGAGGAAAATAATTTCCCTCAAGGCTTATGTCATCTTTGAAGATGCTGAGTGGAAGGTCTTTTTGATGAGAGGACCATATTGTAGAAGGGAGGAAACACAGAGGCCGGCAAATCGTTCCACAGCCGAGCCGAAACGACTAATGTCAACCGTTTACAAATGTTGGGCGCGTGTTTGGCGTGATTCCCGACTATGCACCAGTGCCGAGGGGATCAATGACGCTAGATCCTCGGAGTATCTTCCATTGTAATACCGGTAGAACAAGGACAGCATTCCCACCTTACGCGTGTGCTCTAAAGATTGCAATCCGTTGTTAAGTTAGGAGAATCTATTAAACGGACCCCCCGACTCTGCAAGAGTCGAGGGTATTTTTTAGGTATTTTGGGGCTCCAGAACAGAGGTGGCTGCCAAATTCAACCGTGGGGCGTACTTGAGATTTGTACAGGGTTAGCAGTTGTGTAGTATTTAGGTATCTGTGGGCCCTGTACAATACGCCCAGTTTCTCAGAGGCTAACATAACGGCTTCGATGGAGCTCCCGTACCTGAGTGTGACCACACTTTTTTGTTTGTTTGAGTTTTTATTTTTTTTATTTATTATGGAAAAGGTTTACATATATAGTTACACCAAGCATATCGATGGAGGTCCTGTTCGGAAGATTGCTTCCGTTGAAGAAGACTACATTTTCATTTCTATCCCTAGACGTAATCAGACATGATTGGATCTTTGAAACATTAAATTCGACGAGGTTATTCTTACCCCAAGAGAAAACACTCTCGAGAACCATTTTTTGCTTCAAAGCCCTCCGGTCCATTGGGGTTAGTGTGCCCTTTGGGGGCTTGTAACTTCCTATCTAACTTCCTCCAACCAACCTACTTTCCTAACCTATCCTGTCTGACAATATGTGCCAATTTTACCCGCGTGACTATTACCTACATGTGACATTGTGGAACAATAACTCCCAAGGAGTTGTCAGTCTGTTAACTAGTATCATGATCAACTGATCTCTCAGTTCTTTAATATCGATCATGCTAAAGATGCTTCTGTGCAATGATTACCAATCTAGTGATCTCTCAGTGTGTGTAATTTGTGTCTATTTAAGTAAACCGTGCAGTTATCACCTCCTATGATGACACCTCGGTAACTTTAATATTGATTCGTGCTAGACTTGTGCGTTAATCAACCAAGTGATTTATCGATGCCATAATATCACAAGAACGTGCCGTAGGAAATTAAAATGAGCCAGATTCTCTTCCAGTTTCCACTATTCACATATTCCCATAGTTATGTCATTTAGAAAACCCATAATTTTATGATTACATTCCATTGATTTTCGTAGTCAATGTACCTGCGACCACACCGTTATAAACACAGTTTTTATCACAGATGACACGTGTTAATGAAAAAACTCTTAACAACCTTGTACACTATTATGTTCCTACAGTATTGTCTCTCTTTTATGCTGTATCTCTCATATAAGACATCAGCCGCACGTTCGTTGCGATTAGGTGGATACCAACCTATCTATAGCGATTCTGGTGGATTCAAGCGATTTAACACCCGTAGGTGCTCAAAATAAAATGTCTGATTTTTAAACCGCGTTCGCCCTTTAATTTAATTATACTGATTTCATCCTAAGTCTGAAATGTTGATAACATAAGTTAGCTAAGCGTCTATTTACATAAGGTATATCTCAAACTCTTCAATTTCTATAAGTTAGTATTAGTTTTCAATGTTCGAGTTTGTTCCCACAAGAAGCACGATGCTGCGGAGAAAACTCACTCGTTAGGCAGTTAGCGGGAGCACTCGAGAATAGAAGCCTCTTTCAAATGATGTCTCGGCTTATTTGATTAGAGACTGACAGAAGCAGAGGCGAATTACATTAAGTAGGTATAACGCAAGACACGAAGTGACGTGCGACGATCCAGTGTAAATTTCATCTACAAAGATGGCGACTGACGACGTTGATAGTGAGAAAAGTTACAGCAGAGGTAACGATAAAACAGAACTATTATCTAGACAATCTAGATAATCTAGACAATCTAGACAATCTAGTCAAAAACCCAATATAGACAAAACTAGACCCAATCCGGCCAAAAAAAACGGCTTGAACTGGTACAAATTAGGGGAAAGCTGAATTTTTGCAGATGAGTAGTAGCTTACAGAAGAAGTATTTTCACAAAATTCACCACTCCTCCCCCGCATCCCCCCCCCCCCCTCTCAAACATATGAATTGAAAGTTCTACTAAAGACATTATATGTCATGAACTCCATGTTGCCTTCGCAGCACAAAGATCTATGCCGCATTTGAGGGAGGGTGCAAGTTCAATTCTCATCCAAGAAAAAATAAATAGATTTTTTTTAAATATTTAGACGTTTTGATGATGTGGTGTTGATTGGTACATTTAACAAACCTTATAAATATGGCTTTATCTGCGTTGTGAAATTAATAAGTTTGGTCGAAAAGTCCCTACCATACACATGAAGCTTTATTTTGTGTGAATACCTCACAATAGTTTCAACGACTCTCTTTGAAGGCCTTCGTGGTTGAGGGGTGAGGTTTTCGGCTAGCAATCTGAAGGTCGTGTGTTCAAATCGTGGTTTGTCTTATTTCACAATTTAATTATTTAAAATAATATGAGTTGTTTTTGCGGCACGTTCCAGAGTGGAAGATACTTGAATGTCGCCCAGTGTAAGACAACCGTTAAGAATTGAAACGTTGCTTCAAATGGCTTTAGCCTTGTTTGGTGACCAGATATGAATAGCCAGGAACTTCCCCAACTTCCTCTTCCCCACCTCCTACCCAATTGCATTCAATAGAATGCCATAATCTCACTGTTGGGAGCAGGTGGGACTCTTGTGCGATATTCACATAAACAAAACAAAAAACTGCCCTTGACTAGAGGATCAGCAATTGAGATAATTATAAATTATGTCGTGAGGCTAAAAGGTGTAAGAACAGGAAAGAGATGAGGAAGAGAAAGATTTGGGAGTATTTGGCTATCCAGAAATTGCTCACTAAAAACGGCTAAAGGCATTTTCAAGCGACGGCGTTTCAATTCGGAACGGTCTTCCACCGAGACTGAGAGTATGTATCTAATGTAATGTAATTAAAGAAGTCGAAAAAGAGTAGTAATATTATAGTTCTCGATATGTGTTGAAAGTATCATCTATGTATAGCTTAACCTCAAAATAGTCTAGATATACAAATGTCTTTTTAAAAATGCATAAAACAATCTGTCTCCATAATTGGAACGCGAACACAGTGAAAGAAAATCTATTTTTCTTGGCTGGAAGATTCGGAACTTATAACAAATTAATGTTAATTTTCTCACACGAACCTCTTGCAGTCAACCATTTTCACAGCAAAAAACTGCGAGTGTACAATGACATTCATTGCTAGTGATATTATTCTTGTATTCCACTCTTGAACGTACAAAAATCTGTGCACGGATAATGTTGACTGCGTAATTTCAGCACCACGCGCTTTGGTACGAGTACGGTGTTATTAGTTATTAGAGTAATTTGGACATGTTTGTGTCGGAGACTTTGGGAAAACTTTGCGATGAAAGCTTCGGCTCGTCGAATAGACTGGAATTAACATTAGCGCGTATTCTATCGAGCAGGCTACTTTGATTGGATTTGACTACTCCTGAAACCACAACCCAGTAATAAATTGGTAACCACAACCCACTATTTTATTCAGAGGATTTTATTTAATTTTTTTTACATAAACTCCGTACTGGAGGCCCTAGGGGAAATTATTTCCCTCGATGTCATCTGTGGAGGGTCTTTTTGAGGAGAGGAAGAAATGAACATTGGTCTTGAAGAAACCCATGTAGGAAGGAGGAAACAACGAGTCGAAGATGTATGTTGGGCACGCGTTTGGCGTGTTCCCCGACTATGCACCGGTGCCGAAGGGATCAATGACGCTAGTTCCTCGGAGCATCTTCCATTGAAATACCGGTAGAACAAGTATAGGATTCCCACCTGACGCCTGTGCTCTAAAGATTGCAATACGGACCGCCCGTTTCTGCACAGAGTCGTAGGTATTTTGGAGCTACGTACGAGAGGTGGCTGCCAAATTCAACCATGGGGCGCACTTGTGATTTGTACAGGGATAGCAGTTATGTACTATTAAAGTATCTGCGGGCTCTGTACAGTACGCCCAGTTCTTGAGAGGCTAACTTTACCCTGGCTTCGATGGATGAATTACCGGCAACGTCTTTTACGATATCTTGCATGACTATCTAAGTATGAATCGTCTTATGCACAAAGGTACCAATAATGATGGCATAAAACCCTGGCGGAAGTTCACCTTTAACTGGTATAATAATGACAGTAGGTAGTTCATAATTTAGTAGGTTTGTCAAATTTGGCCTAAATTTTAAACATGGTGTTTTAAATTTAAGTGTGGTTGGTTAGGCATTAAAATATGTTTATTTTATTTGTTCGAAAATTAAAATAAATATATTTATATCACAAGAATGGTAGTTAGGTACTCTTTGGATTTAACAGAGACACCTGATTGGATTTAACAGAGGTACATAAACAGGTGAATAACCGACATCGTCTGTTTTATGGAAAATTTTCTTGTCATTGTGAAAAACTAACTAGTTGTGTTTCGTTGACAACTAACTCTTGTGCAAGCTTCAAGTCACCAAAGAATTACTAATCTGGAATCTAAGTGGATTCAGCACGGAGGCCTCCCCAGCTACAAAAAACTGCATACAAGGTTGGTGAATATAGATTATTTCCCTGGAGTTTTCAATTGCCATTCTTTGTGATATATTTGGCCGCGCAAGTGGATTTTCATAATCAAATGTGTGAGTATTAAGCTCAGAGGGTCTGGGGTTATTTACACACCTCAGGCTCGCATATTATAATGCAGTGGTAGTCTGAAGATGCGTGTGGTATTGTGAACCCCAATAAAATATAATTTTACGATTTGTTTATTTATTTATTTATTGCTTTGCAAGGATCGTTGAAAATTTCTGTTCGCTGAAAATTATTTGCACTTTCTAATATTTTGACCCATAAAATTACATTACTTCAATTAATTTTAATTTAATTAAATTTTTTTTTTTAATTATCTACATTACTTCAGTGTTTTTGGTAATCAAAAAAATATCCAATTTTATTGGAATGACTTTTGAAAGTTGGGTTCATGGGGTGAGGTTTGTCCGAGTCTTGGCGGCGGATGCGTCTGCCTACCTACTGCATGGTGGGCCGGATTTTTTTTTGATTAGCTCCACACAGGAGACCCTGAGGAAAATAATTCCCCTCAAGGCCTGTGTCATCTTTGGGGATGCTGTGTGGAAGGTCTTTTTGGGGAGGAGAGTAAGTTCTGGGGAGGAAAAGGGTATGTCCAGGAGTGAAGGAAGCATTAATCCATCCCTCCCACTGCGGTGCAAAGCGATGTTCCCAGAGGGTACAGTTAGAAAAGTCAAAGGGACTCACTCAACCACTCTCTCCCGATCCGGCCTGCCGCTGGTGGGCAGATGCATCCGCCGCCAAGACCCGGACACACCTCACACAATGAACCCTGGCACCCCTGCTAAGTCACCAAACGTAGCGATCCACTTGGGGTGACCTGTGGCAGAGGTGTTGGTTATCCAATAAATGATTCCCCGGCGGCGGTACCCCGAGATTGGTTGAGGGAGACCTATCCTAGAGAGATTGGTTGAGGGAGACCTATCCTAGACCTCTCCAACCGGAATCGCCTTGCATCGCAATTGGGGGGATAGATCCATACGTCTGTCACTCCTAGACCCATTGACCCCAAAATCCTACACACCCCCATACTTTTTTCCTTTCCAGAACTTTGTCTCCTTCCTTTCCTAAAAAGCCCCCCACACAGCATTCCCAAAGGTGACATAGACCCTGAGGGGAATTATTTTCTTCGGGGCATCTTGTGAAAAGATATCGTGAAAAAAGACGTTGCGTTTTTGACAAAATAAATAAATAAAACACTCGTCAATTTCTTTTTAATTTGACAAATTAGCGGACAACGGGGAGCTATTTCCTCGCTAGCTCCAATATCAGCGGCGGTCCGTGAGTTTTCATTGAGCTAGAATGCTAAAATTGGAAAACACGACGCTATTAATATTGTTGTTGCTGAAAACGAATATTATTTTTTTTTATAAATTTCAACTTTTTGTATGAAGCCATACTAAAATGTGGATGCGGCGCATCCCCAAACTGAAAAATCCTGACGAAATATTAAAATTTTATTTTTCAATCTCAGCACTCTAGCTCACTGAAAACTCACGGACCGCCACCATTCAATATGATCTTTTTTTTTAAACTTTATTTATTCCCATTTCTTTGTACATTAATGTATAATAGCAAATATTGTATAATAACATAATATAAAATAACAATTATGAACAAAAAATGAAAACTCAATAAGGCACTGCCTGAGTGTGGGTAATATTAAAACAAAATACTATATTTCCAAGTACCCAAAGTATAAATTATACTTAAAAAAACATATTAAATATAAAGATAGTATAAAAAATAAGTATTACATAGGTAGAATAAGTGAAAAAGGTTTTTTCTTTTTAGTTATTATAAAAAAAATAAAAATAATAAAATAAACAGAAAAGATATTGTACTACAGTTTAGAAGTTACAGCAAATAAGTTGTAGAAGGATGGATAAATTTATAGAAAAAGCGTTTCAATATCTACATTATTCAACCATAATTTTACCTCTTTTACATATTTTATCATTTTATTTATCATTTGAGTTTGTAGTGGTAAAAGGTTAAATGTACGAGGACCAATGAAACTGCTTTGTGTCTGCAATAATTTAGTATTGGTTTGTGGGGTATAAAATATATTATTTATTCTTTTGCTCGTTCTGTTTTCATTTATTTCGAAATTATTTTTGTTTTTAAACACATATTTCAAAGTTTGTAATATGAATAATTTACGTATATTAAATATTTTAGTTTCTTTGTATAATAAGTTGGTCGAGAATGTTTTATTTTTGTTATATATGACTTTAATTATGTGTTTTTGAATTATTTGTAGAGGCTTCATAAATGTATCAAGTGCACCACCCCATCCTATAATGCCATAAGTGATTGATGATTGCACCAGGGAAAAGTAGATCATTTTCAATTTTTCAATGTTTAGTACTTCCTTAAGTCTATAAAATATGTAGGTCAGATATCTTAATTTAGAAGTGATTTGATTAATATGTGATTTCCAATTAAGATTTATATCTATTGATACTCCTAAATATTTTATATTTTCGACATCAGTGAGTTCGTTGCACATGAAGCACATTACTTGATTGCAACTAGTGTTATGGATTCTAATTTTAAGGTTTTCTTTAGGTTTATTTTTAATGGTTTTATAAAAAGGTGAGTAAAATGTTTTGCTATAGTTTAAAACGAGTTTGTTGTATTTTAGCCATGTTGAAACCAATGAAATACAATTAGTTGCTTTCGAAAAAGTTTCTTTCCAATGATTACCATCCACTATTATTGCCGTGTCGTCTGCGTAAGAAACAATTTTACCAGGGATTACAAAATTACATAAATCATTAATATACATTAAGAATAAAATCGGGCCAAGCACAGTTCCCTGTGGAACCCCATTTTTTATCTTTGACTCTGAACTGTAATTATTCCCAATTTTTGTTTTTTGTGTTCTGTCTGTAAGATAGTTAGAGAGTAGTTTTAGTGTGTCTTTTTTGAAACCTAGTTGATTTATTTTTGTAATGAGTAAATTATGATTTACGTGATTGATTTATTGATCTTTTTACTTTGATTGCACCGATTGCATGTAACTGCACAGGTACAGTAGATATTGTTGCAGATTGTTCTATTGTGCAGAGTAATTGGGTAATCAATACATTATTATTCGGCGTATCCACTAACTACTTTATTCACTTTGTTGACTGTACGTCATACAATAGGAGTATAATTATTATGATAATCAGGTGGAAAGCCTACGAATATTATGTAATAAAGTTAATAATCAAATAACACAAAAGCCTGTTACGTTAAAATTAATGATTAGAAACCAACACTATCTTCCTTAATTTACCACGATGTTTAGACCTTCTACATAAAACTTGTTCACAATCGCTGCACATTCGTAGTCATAAATATATAGAAATTTGTTCACCACTCTATAGCAGCTAAAACATGACTGCGACAAATAATTAAATAATGGTATAATCTACAACATACTACACGTACTGAAATAGCTCAAATAAGGTGCCGATAAGTAATTATATTATTAAATGTTCACCGTAATGTATTTATATTTCTAAATGATATAGCTAAATAGGGGCTTTGACAATAAATTACCTAAAAACATTACAAACATTAATCATCCTATTAAACGCTTACATAACAATTCAACAAAGTGGCCCTTTGAAAAGTCATTAAAAGTTATGAAAAAAAAATACCTCCCAGAAAAATAACCTAACCTATTCTTTTTACATGTGAATACCTCACGAGAGACCCTGCTGCTCCTAGAGTAAGTTATGAGGCTGATAGTAGTGGGGAAGGAGATGGGGAAGAGGAAGGCGGGGGAGTACCTGGCTATTCAGATCCGGTCACCAAACACGCCAAAAGCCATTTCAAGCAACGTTTCAATTCGGAATGGTGGTCTTACACCAGGGCGATACTAAGAGTATCTTCCACTCTGGAACGTGCCGCAAATATACTAAATATTATTTTTAAGTAATTAATCGTGAAATAACACAAATTAATCAAATAAATTTTATTTGTCCACGCCGGGATTCGATCCCGCGACCTTCGGTTTGCGAGTCAAAAGCCTTACCGCTAGACCACGCCGGCCGTCAATGAGACCATGGCCTCACCAATAGGGGTATGTTGTGAGGCTAAAGGTAGTGGGGAAGGAGATGGGAAAGAGGAAGGTGGTGAAGTACCTGGTTATTCAGATCTGGTAACAAAACACGGCTAAAGTCATTTCAAGCAACGTTTCAATTCGGAATGGTCATCTTACACCAGGGCGATGATGAAAGTATCTTCCAGTAACCTATTTAACCATTTTTTCACTACTTTTTAAAGGAGGTATTGAAGTTATAAGATTTTGAGTTGTCCGGTTACCGCATACTCAATCAAATAGCTAAAAGAAGGCTTCAACAAGACCTAATCTCGTTACGATAAAATATACGAGTGCCATACTCTTCAATGCACTATACAGTACAATAGCTAAAAGAAGGCAATCAATTTGGGAGGCGGGTATGGGTACCGCCGCCCCGGGACGCGTATTTCCAAAACCTATACCGATTCAGTCGCTTTACATTTTCATATCAAAATTTAAATATTTAGAAATGAAATTATTAATTTCTAATATACACATTGGAAAGATTATTTTATCTAGAGTTTAGAACCTTTTTTTTTTTGCAAAGTGATAAAAAATTATCAATATAGAGGTGTATTTACAATATATGGGAATAAAATCAAAATTTATATTTAGAAATAAAATAATTAATTTCTATTGAACACATCAGAAAGATTATTTTATCTAGATTTTGAAACAGTTTTTGTTTTTGCAATGTCATAAAAAATAACCAATGTAGAGGTATATTTAAAATGTTAATTGTCACTACCGCGACTGAACCGGTATAGGTTTTGGAAATACGCCCCCGGGACTCAATTATTGGTTAACCAACACCTCTGTGGTAGGTCACCCCAAGTGGTTTGCTACATTTGGCGACCTGTAAGTTGTGCCCGTGTTCCACGGGTGAGGTGTGTTCAGTTCTTGGCGGCGGATACTTGCTAACAGCTAAGTGGCAGACCGTTTGACCAATCCAGCTGATCACTCTCGACCCACCGCCTTGCACCGCAGTTGGAGGGATGTATTTATACGTCCGTCACTCCTAGACACACTTTCCCCAGATTCCATACCCATCCGCCAGAACTTTATCTCCTTCCTTTCATCAAAAAGATCCCCCAGCATCACTTGAGGTGACATAATAGGCCTCGAGGGAAATTATTCTTTAATATAAAAAAAAATTACAAGTGATCGGAAATGACTTCACAGTCAGTGCGACTTCAATTTATGAAACTAGATTAAAGTGAACCGCGATCGTTCCTGCTGCTTTGTTTATGTGGTCATAATTCAAACCCAGATACTCTTAAACGCCGAGACTTGGATAGTCAATTCACGTGATTGACGTAAGCAATGAATGCGGGCATAAATATTTCTGCTAGCAGTAAACAACGAACTCGCATACACCTGTCGCTAGAGATCCAAAGTAGGTATAAAGCCTAGGAAGGTAAGCACTTGTTCTCATGTGCACGAAGTATTAATTTGATGGAATTGGATATTAGAAGTAAGCCGGAAAGCTCACTTATATAAAGTTGTTAGTTCTCGTCCAGATTTTTCGCGAAGCAAATACTATAGTAAATTAACACAGTAAATTTAATGTAAATAAATAAACTCAGTGGGATGACTACTAAAAACCTGAATGTTATCTTCTTGCAGTCCTACTTCTGTTGTTTATCAGCAACAATCATCGAGGGAGCTTCAAATTCAGTGAAAGTGTGATGCAAGGTCTCTATTACTTGCACTGACTTTGGCTGCAAATATATATTTAGTAATGAGAATTAAATAGCCTTGCACTCTTTACTAAACTCTTTGTTTTCCTCTATTAATTAACTTCTCCATAAATTCACAAATCGTGAGGGGCACAGTTCCCCCCCTCCCCCTCTCCCCCACGACTATTTTAGCTCTTGAGAAAAATTCAACCGAAAACAATCAGCTGTCTGAAATGATGCCTAAACAACAAATTACCTTCAAATAACCCTCTACACCGGTTCAATGACAGTTGATCCATCGATAATTGGTCCCCCAGCGTACTTATATACAATGTGCAGTCGGTTTAGAGAAAATATGGTACACCTTATTACACAAAATACATATATATATATATATATATATATATATATATAAAAGTGACTCCGAAGGGATGTGCAGAGAGGACGTAACGCCGAATAACAGATGTATATAATATATTTTCTTCAAATACATCAAGGAAAGATCTTCTACTTCTTCTCTACATACTGTGTACATAACAGCGCATAAGTAAAAAAAAAATCGACACTATATATAAAAATTCGTTTGATATTCGTACCAACTTATTATTAAGGGTATTTTTGAAGTGGATTTTACTTTTAAAATTGGTAAATAATGCACAAAAAAATTGTAATTTTTTGTAAATAGCATTTCGGGAGATCAAATGTAGGGGGATCAATTGTCGGGTCACCGTCTGCAATGTAGACTCTACACCATAGATGAAGTGTGTTAGTGGTGCCATAATTAGACGACTTTTTAACCGATGTACTATTGAACTTAAACAGCGTCGTGCTTGCTGGTGTTATTAAAACTAACGCCAACAGCGTAGAATCATATCGATTCTTCTTTGGTTTAGGCTTAGGGCGAGATCCCAAGTAGATAGATACTACTACAAAATTAAACATATTTATAGTTATTTTTATTAGATCCTTAACAAACAAACAAAAAACCGAATTCTTTAAGGTTGTGAGCTGCAAGGTTTCGTGAATGTTTTCTTTATTTCTGTTTTACGAAAGCCTTAGCACCTCTTTCTATAGGCGTTGTTTGGTGTCCATTTCTTTAAGTATCGGCTGGTGGTAGAGGCAGAGGCAGAAGCTGAAGATAGGGACAGTGGTAGGTATGATCGGGAGTAGAGTCGGGAGCACTGTGCAGTGTGCAGTGTGCAGTGTGCAGTGTGCACTGCGTCGCCATGACAGACAGAACAATGCCTCGGCGGGACCGCGCTGCCGCTCTGGAAGGCCAATAATAAAACACTCCGCAATTATGTACTCCTTAACAGGTTACAACTGTTCGACGTGGTGTTATATACTATTGTCTCATAGCGGACCCTTTTGGAATCGCGTTTTTCACCGCCGCCTATGGGCAGGTGTGCTCAGCGGAAATTAATGTTTAATCCCTAATACAATTTTGTCTCGTTGTGTGGAAAAATTTGAGGCAGGCTTTTGTCCAAAGCTGGATGCAAGAAGTCTCATGAAGAATAACAAAATATCACAAAAGAATTTGCTTGTTGAAAAACGCCTTGAGCAAAATTCAATAGATATGGACTAATATATAACTGGTCAACAGAATTTTGTAACAAGAAAGGTGTTTACTATTTTTTAATTACCGACTTACCCTCATTCGAACACTATAGTTATTTTGATTTGATCAGGTCTCGTTATTGTGTTACAGCTATTACCCTATTGACGCCATTAGTAAGTAAGTTATATAAATAATTAAGTTATATTTGTTCTTCGTAATGCGAGATCATTTACTAATGGAATTGCAATACCAAGAACATATGAAGCACTTCTCCGCAACATCCTGGAATACAGCTCCATTATTTGGGCCCCCTCTGGACAAAACCATATCCTAGAAAAAGAAAGAGTACAAAAAAGGTGTATATGAGGGAATATACATACTACCCATTCCTGTATCCATCGTGTTTCTTAACAGGAATGCTCGATCTTAATACCTTAGAAGCCCGCCGAAAAATATTTTTGGGGAAATATTTTTTTAAACTGATCTCCGGTACTATACTGAATCCACCTATGTTGAAGGAGATTAACCTATATGTCCCTAACACGTATACTCGTGGGAGATCCCACGCACTTTTTTATGCTCCAAAAGCGAGAACTTCTTCCTTTCAGAATGCCCCATTAAACAGAGCAATTCAACTGCTTAACGATTCTGCATTGAGCATTGACATCTTCAATGTTACCTATAGAGAGTTCAGTAACTATCTTTTGACATACGTCTCAACATAGTGAAACTGCCCCTTGAACTTTTTTTTCTCTTAAATTTTGTAATCTTCTCCGTAATAAATTGTTGTGTAACTGTTTTATGGAGAACCTGAAAAAAAAACAGTATTTTGGCTTTATACTATTAGGTGAGGGTTCTAAAACGAAAGAGTCCTATGAAACTATTAAATTTATCTTAGAAAAAATTCATTTCAATTAATTTATTTTTACGTAAAATATATTTTTACCACCTTTACACATAAAACTTGGGCTCATGAAAGCTATGGATAGGAACTCAGTGATGCATACATTAAAGAAGGTCAATAAATAAATTAATAATAACCAATAAATTAATTTATTGGTCCTCAAATCAGACAGTTGATGAAAAATAAAATAATTAAAGAAAAGCTTAGTGATTTGGAAAAATCAAATTGGGAATCTTTCATGAAAGCGTTACTTTAAATTTTTTTATGTTATTCACTTTTTATTTTCTCAGAAATCACCGATCAAGTGACTATAGAAGTATTGTTGCGGAGCTGTTATTTAATTATAAGGCTCTATCTAGGCTATAATATGTCATTGAAAACACATTTTCTACATTCAAATTTGGATTTCTTCCCTGAAAATTTAGGCGCCGTCATCGATGAACACGATGAAAGATTCCACCAAGACATTTCTACGATAGAAAAGCGATATCAGGTTAAGAGGAGTCCACATATGCTAGTGGATTACTGTTGGACATTGCAACGAGACATCCCTGAAGCAAAATACAGAAGAAAATCATAAAGTTACATTGACATTATGGTTGCAATATAACGAAGTAGCTACATTTTGTTGATAAACACTGAAATTATCTGAAATATGTATAAAAATAAAATTACAAAAAAACTATTCGTATTTGGAACATTCTAATTTTATTTCTCTTATCCTTAGCCTTGTTCTAAACATAACTAGACAAAAGTTTGCATGTTACATACAAAAAGTATTTTTTTGTTGACAAGTGTAATCTGTAGATAGGACAAGGGACATGGACAGTATGGACACTCAGACATCGAGAGAATGGACACAATATACAATACCCTCGAAATGTGTTGCTGAATAAAAGTCAAGAAAAATAGTGACGACACTGTATTCTGGAAAAGCTAGACTCTAAAATTTGACTGTCAACTGGTTTGCCTACAACGTATTATGAGATTGTAGGCACTGCGAACATTATTTTTGTGCCCTGATATCATTTTTAGACTGACAACAGTGCCTGCGCAGTCGTAATGCGCAGATGACAGAAGTGAGCTCAGATTTGACATAATGTTCCAGTTCATTCTGTCGCTGACTTTCTTCCACGCCAGTAAAAATAACTAAATTCGCTTGCGTTAAAATTATTGTCGCGGATAACTCTTGTAACCTTTGAAGTACTTTGAACTTGTGTTAATAAATCTAACTATATGAAATATCAAAGTGTTATTAATTTAAATGAGTTTCGCGACATTTAGATGCGAAATATCTCCGAGCGGTAAGCGGAGATATTCCGACCCATCTAAAAGATGTTCTCTAGATTTCTTGACAAATTGAGTATTCAACGCTGGAGATGCTCATGGTGGAAGTTCGAGTGGTCTTCACAGTATCTAAGGCTTTCGGAACATCGATGCACGTGAAGTTGTCCCAAATCCAAACACTACACATGCCATTGGATAAAATGTTCAGTCATTTTGGAAAAGAATGCAACATGCAATGTTTGTATTTGAGACAGGCGCGTGCCACTCCGTGCTCTCATACTTAATTAATTAATTATTTATTATTTTTATTTTTATTTTAACTTTATGAGTAAAACCTCAAATTGTAATATTTAATTAAATGAAGACAATATAAGCGAAACTCAATCGAAAATCTGAAAACAGAAAAATCAGAAAAAGATATTGACACATCTGGGACTCGAACCCAGGACCTCTCGCTTACCGGGCGAACGCGCTAACCACTGCGCCACCGTGTCGATATCCAATTCGGTCACTTTTAACTGTATCATACTTCGACTAAGAACCACCCACACTATCTTCATTTTTCTTAACGCATATACTATTGGCTGCTATCTTTATGTATGATTGCAAGATTCAAACCCGAACTAAATGCTCTCTAGATAGTGTCTGGATAAATCTTTATCCATTTTATTTAATATGCGACATCTATTGACTTTTCTGCAAGTCTAGGATGAATATTTTTATTTTTATTTTAACTTTATGAGTAAAACCTCAAATTGTAATATTTAATTAAATGAAGACAATATAAGCGAAACTCAATCGAAAATCTGAAAACAGAAAAATCAGAAAAAGATATTGACACATCTGGGACTCGATGGAAAAAAAAATGGATAAAAAAATCGAAAATAAAATGGATAAAGATTTATCCAGACACTATCTAGAGAGCATTTAGTTCGGGTTTGAATCTTGCAATCATACATAAAGATAGCAGCCAATAGTATATGCGTTAAGAAAAATGAAGATAGTGTGGGTGGTTCTTAGTCGAAGTATGATACAGTTAAAAGTGACCGAATTGGATATCGACACGGTGGCGCAGTGGTTAGCGCGTTCGCCCGGTAAGCGAGAGGTCCTGGGTTCGAGTCCCAGATGTGTCAATATCTTTTTCTGATTTTTCTGTTTTCAGATTTTCGATTGAGTTTCGCTTATATTGTCTTCATTTAATTAATTATTTATTACTTTTAATAACAAACAAATGATCAAAATTAATAGTAAAAGTTATATGCGGGACTTAAAGCGAGGTAAACGTATAAGATATCACGTTTGTTGGATAATTCATTTAAGTTTTTTTTTTACATTCGAGAAAACAAGTCACCTTCAGGCAGTCAGTGTGACGTCGCGTTGTGGTAGTAGGGAACATCAAGTTTTCAATGTTTACCTCAAATTGATATTAAATAAACTTGTCAAAAACATTGAATTTGTAACAAGATTTAACCAAAATCATAATAATATCATTTATTTCATAAATCTATTCAAACTTTTACCTAAATGTTATAGAAAGTATTAAAATATTGTCATAAACAGGCTGTCAATAATGGATAAGAACCTCAAAAAATTTTTCGTTGAAATTCGCATTTTTTAAATATCTTCAATCATTTCTCGTACTTTCTCGTAAAACCTAAATTTTAAATTCACAATTAAGTTGTCATAGTCATAACTTTCACATACAATTTATTATTAGTAGTTTAAATAATTTATTCATCTAAATACCGGTCGTAAATAATAAAGTAGACCGGTCACCGGTTATTATGTACAAGGGTTCTGCATCTGCATCAAACAATATTTAAAAACATTCATTGAATATCTTCTGAATATATAGATAAGAATATTTTTTTACAGAATCAATTCGAATATCAAAATATTTAGCACAATGAAGCAGTCTTTAATAGTCAATCTCTGTTACTATTAATATAAAAGTTGATACCCGCTGTTTTTATTATAAAAACGCATAAAAATGTACAAACATTAATGTTTTTAAAATGATAAAATGAATTGAATTGAACTCCGTATCGTAAAATGGTGTGTCGTATGTGGAGGCCTATTTTTTTTCTTATGAGAAAAAGATCAGTTTTGAGAAAATCTCAGCAGATATCTCAATTTATCAGTGTGTTGATTTAGATGCCACACCCTTCACACAACCCCACATTTACCCTCCACACAGCATCCCAGATGACATAGGCCCTGAGGGAAATTATTTTCCTCAAGGCCTCCTGTGTGGAGTTAATGTAAAAAAAGATGCTACTTTAATTTAAAACAGTTATATACTCGTATGAAAAAAAGCGAGAACCGGTTTATCATATTTGAAAGCTAGATATGACACGATAAAGGTTTCTATCAATATATCGGCAATTAGTCGACTTCCGCTAGCACGCCAGCCATCAGCTTTGACGTTTGACAGTCATCATGTACTAAAATCTGCTTAGTATAGTGAGTCCTTCCGCTCCCTGGATAAACACGATTTCACAAATTTCGCGCGCAAATCAGAATTTATTTACATATAACGTGGACAGATTTAAACTTGGGGAAACGGAAATCGTCAGTTATTTCGGACTCTTTCAGTTATTAGTGAAAATAGTAGATAACAGAAAAATTTGAGATGGGCCATGAACCATTATTAGTACAAAACCTAGTCCACAAAAGTATCGTCAACATCGTTCAATCTTGTCTGATTACGTCTAAAAGGGATCGCAATGAAAATCTAGTCTCTTTCAACGGAAGCAATCTTCCGAACAGGTCCTCCATTGATTTGCTTGGTGTAACCCTAAGTGACCAGCTCAGGTATGGGGGCTCCATCGAAGCCAGAGTAAAGTTAGCCTCCCAAAAACTGGGCGTACTGTACAGGGCCCGCAGATACTTTAAAAGTACACAACTGCTAACCCTGTACAAATCGCAAGTGCGCCCCACGGTTGAATTTGGCAGCCACCTCTGGTCTGGAGCTCCAAAATACCTGAAAAATACCCTCGACTCTGTGCAGAAACGGGCGGTCCGTTTGATAGATTCTCCCATCTTAACAGACGGATTGCAATCTTTAGAGCACAGGCGTCGGGTGGGAATGCTATCCTTGTTCTACCGGTATTACAATGGAAGATGCTCCGAGGAACTAGCATCATTGATCCCTTCGGCACCGGTGCATAGTCGGGAAACACGCCAAACGCGTGCCCAACATTTGTACACAGTTGACATTAGTCACATGAGAACGGGTCGTTTCTTCGACTCGTTCTTATGTTCAACAGCTCGGCTGTGGAATGATTTGCCGGCCTCTGTGTTTCCTCCTTCCTACAACATGGGTCTCTTCAAGACCAATGTTCATTCCTTCCTCTCCTCAAAAAGACCCTCCACACAGCATCCCAGATGACATAGGCCCTGAGGGAAATTATTTTCCTCAGGGCCTCCTGTGTGGAGTTAATGTAAAAAAAAAAAAAAAAAACCACACTACCACAAAATTTATCGACCTCACGCCTCTCTTTTTACGTATATAACGCGTGACTTTCATTGTCTCCACCGCTTTAAATTCAATAGTCCGTCCAGTTTGGTACGACCAAAGTGACTCTTGACACCCATATCTCCATTTGTGCCTGTTACCTGTGATCAAAATATCTACAATCAGCAAATGCCTTAAATATCCATTAAAAAATTGTTTTGCGAAACGAACTCTTTTATAGTTTAACTTTTATAGTTTTTATAGTTTAAGCTGCGTAAAACACGTAGGTGTTTCTTTGAACTAAACCACGAATTACGGGAAAGGAATAAAGCAACCGCATGCTGCGTGTCGCGGGATAGATAAAATGATCGAAATACTCGTATTAAACAGCGCTGAGCGTGCCGCCGATATTTATAAACTGACGTCGATAGGTTAGTTTACCGTATCGATTACGATGTTGTCATATGACTGAGCAATGCCTACTTCAATTGGTTTGCATTGAATAAATTAGAATTAAATCTTGATATATAAATAAGTTATCGATTGACCCCACCTGTCCATTTGTATCGCCTAAGGTATGCCCTATTCCGAATCACCTTCCACCGCCGTGACTTCTAAAACCTCTGTCCACTTTTTACCGGTGATTTAGTGCAACTGTCAGTGGAGTGTTGGCATTGAATAAATTGGCAAGTTTTTGCGATGTATTTCGATACCGGATTCCCAATACACATGTATTTGGGGACAAATATTTTTTCATCGCTAACTGCGAGCTTCTGCGCTGTTCACTTTGTAGGCCTTTTTTTATAATCGGCTTCGTGAAATGTCTGGAACTCGGAGACTTTGAACAGAATTTTATTTTTCGGTATTTATTAATTTTAGTTCGTACTGAAAACATCAACTTGCTTCCAATTCTAAGCGAGGACGATGATGGTTTTTCATTATTATGGCCTTGTGAAGGCATTGCTTTTATTATTGATGCTGTTAGTGAACTGGCCACATAAAATGCAAGAAATATATACCGTTGAAGCATTGAAATATCGTATGAAAACCTGAAAGTATGTTTTTATGTATTAAATTGTTCTATTTGGAGGGTGTGTAAATCTTATTCACCGTCTACCTTGAATGTAAGTTATTTTAAAGTGACTTTTTTCCATTATAGGAGAAGGTACGAGAGATCTTCCTTTATGATTCTTAAATCGTAATTATAATCTTGTATTTAGAGTGCAAGTTCGTAAAAAATATATTTTATTAACAACTCGGAGAGTTTCAGGTATCTACCTACATACATAATTCTCTACCCATAAAATTAAATTATTTGAAATCATAAAAGTGTCGTAATTTTCATTAAATCTTGTTCTTTGTTTGAAAGTCGTCCTTGTTTTGCTACCAGTTTTATAAAATACATAGATAAGTAAATTTTACCCTTATAGCTAAGTGTTGAAATGGTTATTTAACAGTCGATAAGATTTGAATTTGAAACTAGAATGGATACCGATTCGTACGGATTCGGGTAAAAAAGTAATTGGTTGCAAAATATTCAATTGGGTACCTATTGGAGATCTTATGGTACCTTCCTAAATAGCTTCTTTTAAATATGAATTTATCGTCAAAACTTCACCCTCCGCGATGATTTTATAATCGGTAGGTATCTTAAAATGTCTGTTCAATTTTTACAGTATTATAATACAGGTTCCTGACATTGTGACATAACATTGACTATAATAAGAAAAGCATTCACCCGTCAAGTATTGCCTTGACTTAGTATTGACTTCGTTGAATGTTACAGGAATTGTACTTTCACATTGACCGACGGTGACTTGTGTCTTGTGACTTAATATACAGGGTGTCCCAAAAGAAAGTTGATATTTAGTAGATAGATTTTTAAAAAAGTAAGGGTTCTATCGAAAAAATGTTTATTAAATACTAAAATACACAATTTGGGAATTTATTTCTGAAAAATAATATCATCCAATGTAAACCCTCACGTTCGCGGCATTCATTTAATCGAAGAATTAAAATTTCTTATGACGGCTCGCCAGGTAGGCTTCGTGATGGCTGTCGTTTCGTGATTGATATTTTCTTTTAATTGCATCAGGGAAGTCGGATTTTTGGCGTACACTTTAGATTTGAGATAACCTCACAGGAAAAGTCCATAGGGGTTAGGTCAGGACCAGGCGCAGCCGGTGCCTTAAATTTCAAGATCAATTCTTCGATCCTTTTGCCGAGCGAAGACTTCAATCACCCAATTTTATTTGCAAACAGAGACAGATATACTCACCTGACAAATTCATTATCCGATAAACACATTTATATTAGTTTATGCTTGGAAGATACGACTTTGCAAGCGGGGATACTGCATTAAAAAATTTCAGAAATCATAAATTATTTGCTATTTTACACTATGGTCAATTTCTTTTTATATTATATCTGTTAGTATTAGAGGATTAATGGCAAAGAAGAGAAGGTATTTATTTTGAAAGACCTTCGTATATTAATTAATATCACAATAATTAACACAAGCACAAGCAATTTTAATTTGCAGCGTAGGATGCAAACGGTGGCGGGTGTTTACTGGCCCAATGTGCGTCGATATGAAGTTTGCAATAAGTAAAAAAAAACGCAAACAAATAAAAGGTTACTTTCTGCAAAAAAAAGCAAATAATAAAGTCAATGCCAAGTATGTAAATCCGTAGCACTCTATCTCAAGCTGACCCGTGACCAGATGACCCGAGGTTGCATTTTACAAGAGAAATATTATGCTATTTAAATAAATGAAGACAATTAAAGCGAAACTCAATCGAAAATCTGGAAACAGAAAAATCAGAAAAACATATTGACACCTCTGGATCTCTGAATCTTGCAATCATACATAAATATAGTTGGCAATAATATATGCGTTAAAGAAAATGATGATAATGTAGGTGGTTCTTAGTCGAAGTATGGTACAGTTAAACATGACCGAATTTCATATCGACACCGTGGCGCAGTGGTTAGCGCGTTTGCCCGGAAAGCAAGAGGTCCTGGGTTCGAGTCCCAGAGGTGTCAATATGTTTTTCTGATTTTTCTGTTTCCAGATTTTCGATTGAGTTTCGCTAGTATTGTCTTCATTTATTTAAATATTACAATTTGAGGTTTTACTCATAAAGTTAAAATAAAATAAAGAAATATTATGCTTTTACTTAAATCTTTACTCTTACTTATATTCTTAAATCTTACTTATCTTTTACTTTTACTCAAACCCTACATCGATTGAGCCGTACGTTCATAATTCTTGGATTCTTCGTTCGGATATCTCCGCTGTCCGTGCGGCGCACTGTCGGGGGTATTTTTCTTGATACGTTTTGTCAAAACCACGGTCCGGAGATGTTTCGTATGGGCTGCATATAAAATAATATTTAGCCAAACGGGGCGCTTAGGTCTAACGCGCAGATTGATATGTACCTCGGTTTCTCGTTCCTAGCCAGTGTTAACCACGCGGGTGGAGTGTTTTTGCCGTATTTATCTACAATATTCTTACATTTAGTATGTTATTAATTGCAATTTTAAAGATTTTTTTTAATACTTTGTTTAATTTTATAATTGAAAACATTAAGTAAGATTACGATGAGCTGTAAATTGTTTTTCAACTTTGTTGGCGGTTCGTTGCACGAGTGCACTAAGGCACCGGCCGCGCCTGGTCAGGACCAGGAGGAGGCCAATTTATGTCACCTCTCCTGGAGATAAATTTTCCAGGGAAAAATTTTCGAACTCCGTCTTTTTGGAACCATGTTCTTTGGTTATAGCCAGTAAGTTTGTAGGGGTGCAGCATTAGGTATTGTGCAAAATGCTGTGTAACAATGATCTATGCACATTTAAAGCACTTGCGCGCTTCCGAATCGAAGAGTTTGAGTCGTCACGAAAAGACTGATAATCACTCTCTACGTTTTCTACCGTTTTCGATTACCTTGGTCGCCCGGATTTTGGTTTTGCCAGCGTTGTACCGATCTCTTCAAACTTTTTGACCCATTTTTGAATGAGAGGAATACTTGGCGCATCATTGAATTGACGAAAATCTCAAATATTGCAAAATTCTACGCGCTACGGTCGCCGAATCACCATTTTTTTTAAACTCACGCACGCACAACGCGCGGTCGCTCCATAGCGACTAAATTCCCAAGAGCTAGACTACTGATTGACATACCCCCCGCACCCCTCGGAAAAGCTGCGTTCACACAGAAAGCAAAACAAGTATCAACTTTCTTTAGGGACACAAATAATATACAAGTCATTATCATACTTCTTACCGATTCAGGAGAATATTATTAATATTTACATCTATGATGTTTACCGAAATAATAATAATAATAATGATTTATTGTCTTCATTTCTTAGTAACAAGTAGAGATAATGATATCCTCACTGGGATCTCCCGTGCTGAGGATTTGGTTTGCATATTATAATTTAATTATACTAACTAACTAACCATCACGCCGTTTCCCCGCAGGAGTAGGCAGAGAGGACGGACCGCCAAACAACTCGATCTTGGCACACAGTCCTTGCCTCGTTCACATTCATACATCGTCTCATACATGCTATTCTATTATTCCGACTCTTCACACGGCCCGACTCAAGTATCTGATTCACTTGGTCGTGCCATGTCTTCCTCAGGCGTCCCCGAATATGGATAATTTGTGCATAATTTAATTATAAGAAATTAATATGAATTAGACATAACATATTATCATGTAGTATTTTTTCGGTTTTAGTCTGTATTTGATATCAGTATATTTTTCATTTCTGATCTCCCTGTATTTAGTATCCAGCTTTTTATTTGAAATTTAAATGTCATAATGTTGAGGTTTTTGAGTGAGAGTGGTATTTTATTGTAGAGTTTAATGCCATAATATAAGAAGCTTTTTTGTCCAAATGTTGTGTTAGCAATTACTTGTTGAATATGTTTTTGACCATGAGATCTAGTGTTTCTAATGTACGTGTTAGTTGTTATTTCTTGGGTTTTGTACTTATGAATGTAAATGAGTATAGTTTTAGAATATAGTTGTTTAATTGACTTGATGTTAAGACTGTTGAAGATTTCATCGTTCTTACAGAAACTTTCAGTATAATTTTCATTATGGCTTTTTGAGTTTTAATTAGTGGATTTAGTATGTTTTTATTTGCACTGCCAATCCGATAATACCGTATTCTAACAGTGATTGGCAGAGAGCCATGTAACTCTTGATTAAGTCTTTTTTAATGAGGTTTCCTGATAGTTTTGAAAAAATAACTTAGTTTTTTAAATTTTATTATTTAAATAGGTGATGTGTTCGGTCCATTTTAAGTATCGGTATACTTGAATTAACAATATTACATTCAGAAAATGTTTTCATTGTACATTTTTTTCGTGCAGTTTTTTGGACTCTTTACAGCACGTTATTTATATATGATCCAATGTGCTTAGTAGGTAGACACTTGATTCCGAAGGAAATGTCGAAAGATCGTGTCATGAAAAGGAATCGATTTACAAGTAATAATTATGTTGTACCAGAACCAACAGAATTTTTAGGGGAAAGACAAATAATGAATATAAGAAGAAAAACTACCTACATTTTAGTAACCTTTATGAGTTATACCAATTTTATCTAAGACTAGTTTTCAGTTCGAGCATATTTAAATAAATCTATTATGAAATTTTACAAGTTCAAAATCATTTAATCGCTTTTTCACATTTCAGTATCAAACTTTTTTTTTAAATCAGGGTAATTCACACGCGGTTCAATTGAAACCTTCAGAAAACTAAAGAAGACAATTTGGTAGGCGGGTTGGTTATCGCCGCCCCGGGAACCATTTATTGGATAACCAACACTTCTACTGTGCGTCACCCCAAGTGGATCGCTACGTTTGGTGACTATCCGGGGTGCCCGGGTGCATGGGGTGAGGTTTTTCCGGGTCTTGGCAGCGGATGCATATGCCCATCGGCTGCACGGCAGGCCGGATCGGGAGAGAATGGTTGAGGGATTCCCTTTGACTTCTCCAGCCGTACTCTCTCGGTACATCGCTTTGCACCACAGTGGAAGGGATGGATTCATACTTCCGTCACTCCTGGACACACTGACCGCCAGATTCTTACCCACCCCTAACATCATTTTCCTTCTCAGAACTTCCTCTCTTTCCTTTCAGAAAAAGACCCTCTGCACCGCACAAAGAGGGGATCGATTATATAATCTCATTCTCTCGCATATAGATGTATTTGGTTGTCACTTTTTCTTGTCGCTATTTTTCGTTTCTTCGAGTGCTAAAAAAGTTTTCACTTCAATAAGCCTGCCACAGCGTGTGGCAGAATCATTATCGAATTTCTACATACTTTTGCGATTTCGTGAAAAACTAATTTTCAGAATAATAAATTTAATTTAATTTTGTTTTGATATTTTGTATAAACCCCAATTCTCAACTTAAAAAAACATGTAAAATTGTGTTATCGCCCCCACTCGTGCATTGTAAATTACTCCAGTCCCAACTCGCCGGGACGGAAAGCATAAAAAATATTATTCAATTTAAACAGCAGTAATGCAAGGTTATCAATTTGACATTGTTCATTGTGAGAAATGAGATGTTTGTTTTTCTTTTATATTTCATAGTCTTGGAGTGTGATGGAAACGCCAATCTTTATCAGTAGGTATGTCTAGTTACGTTTGTACCTCTGTTTATCATTTTCCGATCATGTTTAATGTAAGGCTTCGTGTTTTCATGAGACGCCTCTCACGGTGGCACTGGGCTCACTCGCAATAACTTCACATTCTTCGCCAATGTTAAATATTACGTACCCGTGTTTGAGAAGCGGAGCATTTAAAAAATCTGAGAAATCAACATCTAAGAAAAACCAATAATTTTTAAAATGCAAAGCAAAATCAAATGTCGAAAATGATCTAAATTTTATTGTTTTATTAACCCGTCTGCTTGTTTAGGAATAAATACATTCCAAAACATAAGACAAAAGACAAGAACATTCATAAGACTGGGGGAGCGGGCCGGATCGGCAGAGACGGGGCGTGAAATGAAAGGCGTCGGTCAGTGTAGTGAGTCAGTCTTTATTGATGCGCTACGTAGCGAGGTCGGAGCGGAGCGGAGTGTCAGTGGTGCCGTTGGTGTTGCTGCGTGATGATGAGTGAAGAAGGTCAGGAGACTACGGCGGTGAAGATCACTGGTCTTCAGGGAGCCGGCGTGTTGCTCTACACCATGGCGGTGTACAAGTGACCTTGGTCCAGGCGGTCGACCGTCGTCGTGTTGACGAGGTATGGCGGCTGTGTGGCCTTAGAGTCGACACAAACACATGACGCAGGAAGGAACCTTGAGAGGCGATGAGGATGCTGGTTGCTGGCTCGTTGCCGGTTGTGGTTGCTGGTTGTGGTTGCTGGCTTGTTGCCGGTTGCTGGTTGCTGGTTGTGGTTGCTGGCTTGTTGCCGGTTGCTGGCTCGTTGCCGGTTGCTGGTTGCTTGACATCTCATGTAGAGATGGTAGTTGGAGATGGAGGCCTCAAGGTGTTACTGGTGTCACACAGGATATGTGTAAATCACTTGCTGCGAGAGCGATATCAGCCCGCGTGGGCGGATATTGCGTAGCGACACTGAATCACTGCCCGGTGTGTAGATGTCGAACTATGAATGAAGACTGAACTGGTACTTAGCGAGCGAGCGCTTGCTTATATACTCGCGGCGAGTAATTACTCTCACGGTAGGCAAGGCTGGGTGAATTCACGCAAAGCTGAGAAATCGTTCGAACCTTCTGTGGGCACTTGTATGGTACAGCCACACGTTCTAGGCCTTTCGCGTAAGTGGCGGAATTATTATTTACGAGGCGGCGCGGCCGTAGAAACTGACTGTAGGTATTTCGTAGTTTCCAGTGTGTTCGGTCGGAGTTTAGTGGCGGCGCAATTAATGCGGCACAAGTGGCCGCCACAAGACCAAAAACGTCCCGAGCGACCTTACATTTTAATAGCTATATATCTCTCTTCCTCTCATGTAAACATATGATTTTTTTCTTTTAACCAGAAAGACAACAAAATAATGCTTCTTATTGTCTTTGAAATACGAAAGCTATTTTGCATAGATATTTTACAATCTCGATCCAAAGTGACGGTTTCAGAATTTACGCGCAAAACTGAGGCTTCCGGATTGTGAGGTGCGAATATATTGAACCAAGCAGACGGGTTAAGGACTAGCTGGTTCCCGGCATGCGTTGCTTTGATATTTAATAAAGAAATTGTTTTTCCCTGCGTGGCCTTTCCCATTCGTCCCGTTCCCCTTCCGCCTCCCCTTCCTCTCCTGCTTGCCCTTCCCCTCTCCTAACTCCACTTCCCAACGTCCCGCGAACCCCCCTACCCGAGTTCCCCTCCCCCTTCCTCTACTCACCCGCATTCCATACATTCATTCCCTGCACATTAAATTTTCAAACAGCTCGCGTGCCACCTATTGCAATTTTTTGTACAAATTTCAAAATGCCAGAGCCTGTATATGGTATTCTGATGTATGAGCTATTATTGTAAATTTTCATTAAAATCCATTTAGTAGTTTTTGCGTGAAAGAGTAACAAACATACACCCATTCAAATTAGTGAGATTAACAATTCTTAATAATATGAACATATAATTTTTAATTTTATTTTTATAACATATATTTGTCTATTATAATAATATAATACACAATTCTTAATAAAAATGTAATAATCTAAAATCAATTAAAACCGAGTGTGCAATTCACACGCGGTAGAAGTGAATCCTTCAGAAAAATAATGTAGACAACAGTAGAGAGACTACGAAGCACCGCACAAAGAGGAAACCGATTATATTATTTCAATCTCTCGCAGGCTAAATCCTGTAGATGTATGTGTTTCTCGATTTTTTTTCGTTTCATCGAGTTTCAAACCACAACGGTCCTAAAGAAATTTTCACTTAAAAAAATAGATAAGTAAATAATATTCTTGACGCACTCCAATCTAGTTTCCTTCAGTGATTGATTGGATGATTCCTTCGGCACCGGTGCACTGCCGGAAACACGCCAAACGCACTCCCAACATTTGAAATTTGAAAACATTTGACATTTATCACATGAGAACGGGTCATTTCTACGACTCGTTCTTGAGTTCGGTTATGGAACAATTTACCGGTTTCAGCGTTTCCGTCCTCATTCAATTTACAGGGTGTTAAGGGACGTACTTGACTTACTTTAACCAGTGATTCCTGACATTATTTGGAGTAAAAAATGTAAATGAAATTTTGGTCTCCGGTGACATTTTTGATGTTTTTTTTTTTTTCTACAAAAACATAAAAAAATGGTAGTTGTTAAACAGTTGGAGGCGGGCTAAGGGGTTCGTCGGACACCCGGCAGAGTGACCAGTGACGACATGCTGAAGAATTTTTTTTTGTTTGCTTTTGAAGAAAAAAAATTTGAAAAAAAAAAGTCGTCAAAAAAAGTCACCGGAGACCAAAATTTCATTTAAATTTTTTACTCCAAATAATGTCAGGAATCACTGGTTAAAGTAAGTCAAGTACGTCCCTTAACACCCTGTATAAGTCTCTTCAAGACCCAGGATCACACCTTCCTTTCCACAAAAAAACCATTCACACAGCATCCCCAAAGCTGACACAGGAAAATAATTTTCCTCTGGACCTTCTGTGTGGAGTTAATGTAAAAAAGTGCGTTTAAACGAAAAGCAGTATTTCTACTAAATGTTTGTTTAATTCTACTGTAGTTTTATTGTACCAATATATGTCAGTTAATACTGACGGCTGTTGTCAGTATACTGATCACTAAATACTGAGGTGATATACCGACAGATTTAACGGTACAATTACGCTCTGTGTAGGAAAGATACACTTTTTACGAATACGTTTAACAATGTGCGAAGAATGCAAGGCTGATGTAAGCGTAATGACTGTAATGAGTAAGATTAAGAAAGGGACGCTAAGATGGTTTGGGCATGTAGAGCGAATGAATGAGGGAAGGAGTGTAAGGAGAATATATGACGCAAATGTGAATGGTAGAAGAAGTCGGGGACGCCCGAGGAAGACATGGCACGACCATGTTTGAGTCGGGCCATGTGAAGAGTCAAGGTGTGTGCCAAGATCGAGTCGTTTTGCTGTCCGTCCTCTCTGCCTACCCCTGCTGTGAAACGGCGTGATGGTTAGTTAGTTAGTTTAACAAACAATATCCTTAAAAATATGGTTCCACAACAACTCAACAAAGTGGCATTTCAACACCCCTTTGAAAATTCATTAAAAGTATGAAAAAAATAGCTTATAACTTACAACCCACCCAAAAGGAACCTATTTAACAAAAAAATATATTTGTTTTTTTTTTCATTACTTTTACTAAATTTTGTAAGTACTGTTGAGTTTGTAGTTGTCCGGTCACCTAAAATTACATGGGTTAGACCGAATAAGCTAATAAATTAGTACATCTGTTTTTAACAAAAAGTATGAATCATGAAAAATCGGCTTGAATTTTGGTGTTTTCTCACGTCATTGTTAATATATAATTATAATAATATTTGCACACAGTCCCTCAGCACAAAATAATATTGAAGATGTAGGTTATTATTAACAGTTTATTGAACACGTCCTCCACAATTCCTAATCTTCAGTTATTACTGGCGGATCTCTTATTAAAGCGGCAGAACCTCCCCCCCCCGTAACACTTGCCATATTACTCGTTCTTGGAAAAATAAACGAACTTTCTACAAAAATTCACCAACTTCGCCCAGGAAACTTTATTTCAAAGAACAGCTTTTATTCGGAGCCGCGGCCTTAATTATATTAAATGCCTAATATTCTTTCTTAAGTCTGCAAACACTGTTAGTATTAATTTTTCTTCTTTTCTTTTCCAAAAAGAAATAATAATTACATTCGATTACCTACCTCTTTCATAATAGTAACCGATACTTCAAACGTTTCCAAACCAACCATTTATTTGTTTGGTGACCGGACAACTCAACAATGTGCGACTTCATCACTCCTTTGAAAAGCCGTTAAAAGTGATAATGAAACAAAAAAACTTGGTTAATTAGGTTAAGTTAAGTTAGATTAGTTTAAGTTGTGGTTTATTTAAAAAAAATATATTTTCATAACTTTTAGTGACTTTTCAAAGGGATGTGGAAATGCCACTTTAGAAATGCCACAACTTGGAATCAAATCAACTCAACACTTTACAAATAGCCCATTACCTAACCTAACGTAACCTCTTTAATCAATTTTAATTTTTTTTCTAGTGACCGGCCAACTCAGAATGAAACCAACTCAAAACCATCTCATAAAGGTCGTTAAGAGTGATGATAAAAAAATGTTAAAAAATTGGTTAAGTTAGGTTAGGATTACCTGCTATTTTAAAATTATTTTTTCATAGCTTTTAATGACCTTTCTGAGGTGGGTCTGGGTTGATTTCATTCTGAGTTGGCATGGAACCATTTTTTCATCACTTTTAATGACTTTTCAAAGAAGGTGTTGAGTTGAATTCATTCTGTGTCAGTTGTCCGGTCACCCATTTGTTTATATTTACTGAAGCGTTATAAAAAAAAGTGTTATAACTAGTGGTTCTTTGAACAGCAAACCTTGCGTCGAAAAAAGTATTTTCCTAATTTTCTCTCATGTAATAAATTATAACCACAATTTCCTCCTGCAGCTAGTAAAATCTGCGTTAAGAAAATCAAGATAATGTTGGTAGTCTTTAGTCGAAGTATGATACAGTTAAAAATGACCAAATCGTAAAGGGACACCTTAGTTTATTTGGTAGAGTCGCGGCCCGAAAATCTGAAGGTCCTGGGTTCCTAGTGATGCAAATATCTTTTTCTGGTATTTCTGTTTCCAGATTTCCGTTTGTGTTTCACTAATATTGTCTTCATTTAATGAAATATTACAATTTGAGGTTTTACTCATAAAGTTAAAAATAAAAATCATATTTTTGTTAAACAAGCAGAAATCGTAAAGTTGAGTTGCCAACCAGTTTCGGTTTCCCATGGACGAAGGCTCTAAATCCAATGAATAACGTTTCATTCGTAAATACACGAAAATTATTTATTGTTACAAAAAAATACAAGTATTTCGATTGTTTCCGGAAGATTTTTAGCACCATTAGAGAATGTGAGATAGCCTATAATTAATTATAACAAGGACAACCTCTGACAATACATACACATTCTTTTAATTGGATTTAATTCATCTATACATGAATAACTTTGAAAATAAGAATTTACTGAAAACAAAAGAGTGTTTGTACTTGCCACATTGTATCTTGAGTTTGTGAGACAATGGCGAGTAATATGTAACGTCATTGGTAATTAACAAAAATGTTGATTAGAAACGCAAATATCTTGTAAAAGGGGACTATTAAAAATAAAATTTAAGCCATTAGAGGATTTTTAAAATTAATCAGTAATGTTTTACGAGGGCTTGATGTTAATAAAGCTAGTGGGCCTGACGAAATACCTGCCCTGGTACTGCAAAGGTGCGCTGCAGAAATAGCTCCAATTTTGACGAAGCTTTTTAAACTGTCCCTGCGATTGGATTCCGGCGGAACCGCTCGTGCGGTGATCTTATCGCGTATGTGACGCATGTTTGGGGGCGATGCCTGGAACGTTTCGGTGAGACCCAAACGGTTGCACTGGACATATCCAAGGCCTTTGACCGGGTTTGGCACCGAGGACTTGTCAACAAACTGCATTCTTACGGACTTCCCGCATCCTTGTGTACGTGGATTGCCGACTTCTTGAGGGAGAGGTCGATTCAGACGGTAGTCGATGGTTTCACCTCTTCCTCTCACTCGATAAATGCTGGCGTCCCGCAGGGATCGGTTCTGTCTCCAACTCTGTTTTTGTTGCACATCAACGACCTTTTGTCATGTGCACCAATTCACTGCTACGCGGATGACAGTACAGTTCATGATTGCTTTTTGTTTGACAAGCCCCCAAAGGGCTCACAAACTCCAACAGCTCGTAAGGCTTTGAAACAAAGAATGGACGGTTACCTCGAGAGTGTTTTCTCTTGGGGTAAAAATAATCTCGTTGAATTTAATGTTTCAAAGACCCAATCTTGTCTGATTACGTCTAAAAGGGATCGCAATGAAAATCTAGTCTCTTTCAACGGAAGCAATCTTCCGAACAGGCCCTCCATTGATTTGCTTGGTGTAACCCTAAGTGACCAGCTCAGGTATGGGGGCTCCATCGAAGCCAGAGTAAAGTTAGCCTCCCAAAAACTGGGCGTACTGTACAGGGCCCGCAGATACTTTAAAAGTACACAACTGCTAACCCTGTACAAATCGCAAGTGCGCCCCACGGTTGAATTTGGCAGCCACCTCTGGTCTGGAGCTCCAAAATACCTGAAAAATACCCTCGACTCTGTGCAGAAACGGGCGGTCCGTTTGATAGATTCTCTCATCTTAACAGACGGATTGCAATCTTTAGAGCACAGGCGTCGGGTGGGAATGCTATCCTTGTTCTACCGGTATTACAATGGAAGATGCTCCGAGGAACTAGCATCACTGATCCCTTCGGCATTTGTACACAGTTGACATTTGTCACATGAGAACGGGTCGTTTCTTCGACTCGTTCTTATGTTCAACAGCTCGGCTGTGGAATGATTTGCCGGCCTCTGTGTTTCCTCCTTCCTACAACATGGGTCTCTTCAAGACCAATGTTCATTCCTTCCTCTCCTCAAAAAGACCCTCCACACAGCATCCCAGATGACATAGGCCCTGAGGGAAATTATTTTCCTCAGGGCCTCCTGTGTGGAGTTAATGTAAAAAAAAAAAAAAAAAAAAAATCAGTGGTTAAACGTATTAAGTATCCGGAGCATTTCAATGAAAATTAATTTGACGGAATGTTTAATTGAATTACTTTTTATCGTTATTGTGTTTGATTAGTAGAACTCCATTCATTTTCATAACTTTCAAATTTAAATTTGATCAAATTTAACAATATTATCATGAAGCAAGTAGGTATTGTAGTTTTTTATTATTGCGATAGCCTTTTCGGTGCGTATAAAATATTAAATTAAATATTATTTTATATGAAATTTGATTTACTTTAAATTTAAAAACGTGTTAATGTTTTTTAAATCCATATTTTTTTAAGATTTTATGAGGCTGGTATGGGTACCGCCGCTCCAGGAAACATTTATTGAATAACCAACCTATGGCATAGGTTTTCCCAAGTGTGTCCGAGTTAATGGGGTGAGGTTTTTTAAGGTATTGGCGGCGAATGCGTCTACCCACTTGCTGCCTGATGGGCCGGATCGTGTGAGATTGGTTGTACAGCTCTTCAGCAGGATTCTCTTGTCTCATCGCCTTGCACCGCATTGGGAGAGATGGATTCATACTCTGGGACCCTCTGATACCTACCCACTCCTCATACCCTTGTTCTTCTCAGAACTACCTCTCCAACCTTTTCTTTAAAAGACACTCCACACAGAATCCTCACAGATGACACAGGCTCTGAGGGAAATTATTTTACTCAGTGCTTCCTGTGTGGAATTATTGTAAAAAAGCTGACTGTATTCAGAAGTAGGATATTTATCTAAATTATAGTCATAAACGTAGATATAAAAAAAGGAATGAAAGAGACATTCGTATGTGAATGAGATGACACAACCTATAAAAGGGCGGTTCTGATTTATACCTCGTCAAGTGATCACCACAAGTTGACGCAGCCGAAACAGGAAAAGAGGTGGAGAGCTAAAATTAAAAAATACGACATGAATTGTTTTTTTATATTGTTTTTTAAATTCCATTTTTTTATCAACTTTTTCAATTCGGACAGGCACCGCTATCCCAAAATAAAAATAAAAATCTTCGTACAAAAAATTGATATTTTGAAAAAAAAATATTTTCAGCTAAAACATCAATGATGACGTAAGTACTTTTGAGGAAAATTCAAAGTTTTTTTATAAAAAAGTAACAAGAAATCATTAAGATTTCACATTTATCAAAAAGTTGAAAGAATTGAAATATCATAATAATAACAAATGGATACCACGAAAAAATAGTAAACATTCGGGTTTTTTTATTATTTAATTGTGTTAAATTTAAATAGCCGAATTTTGTTTTGGAAAATGCATTTTGATCAATTATTCAAACTGTTTCTTGGAAAATAAATAAAAATGTTCATATTCCCATGCCTGAGACTTCGAAGTTTTCGGCTGACGAATTGAATTTATTAGAAACAAGCTTGTTCCCGGCATGCGTTGCTATGTCACTTAATAAAGAAATTGTTTCTCCCTGCGTGTCCTATCCCATTCGTCCCGTTCTCCTTCCGCCTCCTCTTCCTCTCCCGCGTCCCCTTCGCCTCATGCGTTCCCACTCCGCCTTCTCCGACTTCCCTCTCCACACTCTCCTCTCCCGCTTCCCCCGTCCCGCGAAACCCTCCTCACTCCATTCATTCAGTCTTGGTACATTCAGTTTTCAAACAGCTCGCGTGCCACCTATTGCAATTTTTTATACAAATTTTATAATGCCAGAGCTCACCAGTAGGTATATATTGAAAACATCGCGGGCATCAAATCCCCAAAGTTTCATCGCAATCGGATGAATGGTTAGCAACGCATAGACATCTCATATACGTACTCATATTAATACACATTTTGATTTGTATATACACATATACATAGATGAAAACACGAAGTGTATGAAAAATTAAAATCGTATTTTTATTAGTGCCGATTTTTATTTGCTGTTTTTAGCCAAGATCTTCGATTGAATCTTAGAAATTGTAAGACTTTTGCAAGAATTAGTTAAAACGGTGGAAAACACGTACGAGTACATTTCTCACAATAAACGAACCAACCTAATGAAATTCTTGACAGCGTTTGACTCAGCAGCCATCATTCTTGTGTTCATTTCAGTCCCACTAATTAGGCAGTCGTCGGCCTTTAAATGGTCTGTATTTGTGACCTGTCGTTTGTCTCCCTCGAATTTGTGAGATGTATTTTTTGTACTGTATCCTTTAGTCCTTGCGGATACCGCGACTGCCTTTTCACAGCGTTTCGTGACTAATTGAATATATTTCCGCGGATCATATAAATCTTGCCTCAACGTGTTTGAACAAAAAATCTCGAACTCCGTGACTATTTTTTATCAGTCGAGTCGGATAACTAATTTGAAACTCAGTCGCAAATAATTACGACTAATGCACCCATAATTTTTCAAGTTAATTGTAGAAAATTAGTGATCTGCTCTCTGCTCCTCTCATTAATTAAGTATACTATTATGTAAAAATAAATATAATCTAGTGTTATTGTGTGGGTATGCAATGAACGTCGTGCTATTATTGAACGTCGTTGCTAAAAACCAGATACGTGCTACCTGAGTGAAGCCGAACTCTCGGTGTTAAACTAATAGTTTATGAAAATTGTGCAATTGTCCCGATACGATACGATGTACCCCCCAGCCAGGAGCACTCCTGTCCCGGTGAGACCGGTACACCGAGGGGCACTGATTTGTTAGGACTTGGAACACGTGCTCTGAGGATGGGAAGGAGGTTGGAGTTTAATCGACCGGTATACATGGCAACCTAATAAGCCAATATTGGAATTCAGGACGGACAGGAATAAAGGAATGAATTGAGCGTTATAATATTTTTTTCCTTTTCCATATGCCTTCTTTCTTGCCTCTTCTCGGCTTTTCTTGTCTCTTCTTGCGTCTTCTCGTCTCTTCTGGGATCTTGTCGTCTCTTTTTGGCTCATCTTCTTGTATATTTTCGCCTCTGCTTGGTTCGTCTTGTTTCTTATTGCCGCTTTTCGAATCTTCCTGTCTCTTCTCGGCTCGTGCTGCTTGTTTTTTTTTCTCTTCTTGTCTCTTCTTGGACCTTCTCGTCTCTTCTCGGCTCTTGTTGGCTCTTCGAGGGTTTTCTTGTCTCTTCTTGCTTCTTTCTGTCTCTCCTGGGATTTTATCGTCTCTCTCTTGGCTCTTCTTACTTCTTCTAGTATCTTCACGCCCCTTCTTGGCTTGGCTTGCATCTTCTTGCCTCTTTGTGAATCTTCTCGTCTCTTATTGACTCTTCTTGGCTCTTCTTGGATCTTCTGGGACCTTATCGTTTCTTCTTGACTCTTCTTGATTCTTCTAGTCCCTTCTTGGCTTGTCCTAAATCTTCTGACCGACTCTTTTTGTCTATTCTTGTCTCATCCAACCTCTTCTTGTCTCTTCTTGGCCTGTCTTGTATCGTCTTGTGTCTTCTCGTGTCTTGTCTCTCCTTGGCTCAATTTGACTCTTCTTGCATTTTATTCATCCTTCTTGGATCACTATGTCTGGCTTTTCTTGCATTTTTCTGCTTCTTGGTTCTTCTGGCTTCTTCTTGGCTCTCCTAGTCTCAGCTTGCATCTTCTTCAAACTTATTGGTTCTTCTGCCGTCTTCTTACTTCTAGCATCTTCTTGACTCTTCTGGGATCTCGTAGTCTCTGCTTTCATCTTCTTGCTTTTTTTTATTCTTCTAGCTTTATCCTGCTTCCTCATTTTCCTTCTTGCTTCTCTTGACTTTCCTTGGCTCTCCTAGTCTCTGCTGACATTTCCTTGCTTCATCTGGACTTTTTTTTCTTTTCGTGGCCTTTCTCGCCTCTTCTTACATCTTACAGATTTTTCTTAGTTCTTCATACTTTCCCCTGCCTATTCGTGGTTCATGCTTCGTGGCTCTTCTAGCCTTTTCTTCCTTATTCTTGGATATTAAAATCAGATCCTCAAATAGGTTTTGAAAATACAGAATTGCTTGAATTGACAAGCTCTCGGATTGCACTTAATGCTGTAAGTCGGGATCTATTTCAGTGCAAGAACTCCGGGACTAACCATTATATGTATTCCTCTTTTCTCCTGGAGCTGAAGAAAGTGGAATATCTAAATAAAATAAAATAAAAACCTAACAATGAAAATAAAAAATTAAATAATTTGTTTGTTAATTCCGTGTACAATACAAGGGACACCCTCTGAAATGTAATGACAAAAGACCCACTTGAAATTATTAAAAAATAAATCTCTGCCGGACTAGGAGACCTCATACGGGGACGAAACGCGTCATCAACCTTTTGATGTACATAAACAATTAAAATAAATATTATTATAAGCAATAATTATCAGCCTGAAACACTCATCCACATTGAAAAATCTTCCAAGAAAAGATACATGACGCCAACGGGACTTGAACCCGTGCCCTTCTGATTGCCGGTCAGCTGCTCTCCCAATTGAGCTATGGCGGCTTATCTTATACCCGCCAAATGATTCAATATATACTAGTGTTTCATTCAACAATTACTGCTTATTATATTTTTTCCTATGATAATTATTGCTTATAATAATTGTTACCCTTTGTGCTATGCATAAAAATCTTGTCTTAAACGTTAGTTTAACAATTAAAAATAATAAAATAAATATTTTAAAATCAGTCTGACTGGATGGTTTGTTTATGTTTGTATCCGAGTTCAATGCTCTGAAATATTATGTTATATAAACAATCTACGACATCAACTAATATTTATAAACAAAAGTAAGGTGGATCTTATCTTTAGTATTGATGTCAGGCCTTTGTGTCAAATCCTTTGTGTTCACTCGAATTCACTTGCAAACTTTGTCATTTTTACCACTGTTGCAACTATGCAAAACCAAATTTCGTAATCAAATTATGAAGCTATAAGTAAACCGCGTATTTTGACACATTTTCAAAGAGATTGCACCGAAGCGTTCCGTGATATAAAAATAATACTTGAGAGTAAAAAAAGCACGTCATGTCGGAATGAACCCGACAGAAGATCCTTATGAAAATTGTACAATTGACCCATAAAAAATATTTCGCAAAGAAAACAGAATCCTGTTAATAATTTCAGTTTTTGTGCAGGAAATTAATGCTTAGCCCTTGGTAGGCACATATACTTTTTTAATAGTACTCGTCATTAAATCTGATAAGCTGGAAAATATTTTGCAAGCGCCCATGAAGCCAAGTAATAATGTTATTTTCAACGAAATATACTTTTGAATGAAAATAAAATTCTATGCTAAAACAAATCTAGAACCTGTTTAATGCCTCCTGAACATGACATCGTGGGTCTATGTGGGGTTTATCGTTACAGGTACAAAAAGTCGAATTAAATTTTGAATCATTTTGCGATTTCTTGGTCTTTAAAAACAATAAATAATTTAATATTATTTTTTTGGAACGCGGGTATGAATATCGCTGTCCCGGGAATCATTCTTTCTATAACCTACACCTCTGCCATAGGTCAACCTAAGTGGTTCGCATCGCACTGGGGAGGGTGGATTCGTATGTCACTCCTGGACAAGCTGACCCCTACATTATTACTCTCCCCTCATATTTTTCCTTCCCTGTACTTCCTCTCCTTCCTTCCCTTTAAAAGACCTTCCGCACAGCATCTCCAAAGGTGGCATAAGTCTAAGGGAAAATATTTTCCTAACGACCTCCTGTGTATAAAAAGTCAAAATCGTCACTTCAAAATGATTTAGTTCAAGAAAAATATATTTAGGCTGTGATAATTTTATAAAGGCTTTAATAATAATTCATTATTAAGTTCATCGCGTCGCATAATAATGGTGTATGGTAAATTATCTGCCGAGAAGAAACGAGAAGATATGAGAAAAGATAAAATGAGACGAGAAGTGCCAAGAAGAGACGAAAAGACCCAACAGGAAACAAGAAGAGTCAAGCGTTGTCAAGAAGAGACGAGAAGATCCAAGAAGAGGCAAGAACAGCCAAGAAAAGCCAGAAATATACAAGAAGATCCAAGAAGAGTCGAGAATTACCAACAAGAAGGAAGACATAAAGAAAGGATAAACAAAACATAAATAAAAATCATAACGATCAATCGATTCCTTTATTCCTGCCCATCCTAAATTCCAATGTTGGTTTAATAGATTGGCATGTATACCGGTCAATTAAATCCCAACCTCCTTCCCATCCACGGAGCACGTTTTGCAAGTCCTAACAAATCAGTTTTTTCTTGGACATGTGTTGAGACATCCAGAGAAGTATGAGATCGTGCATCTCATAATGCAGGGAAAGATTGCCGGAAGACGGGGTCCTGGAAGAAGAAGAACCTCATGGCTGAAAAACCTGAGACAGTGGTTTGGCCAGTCGTAGAGCTATTCCGGGCCGCAGTAAACAAAGTCCGCACAGCCAAAATGATAGCCAACATCCATTGAACGGACAGGGCACAAGAAGAAGAAAAAAAAATCATTGCCCCTCGGTGTACCGGTCTCACCGGGACAAGAGTGCTTCTGGCTGGTGGGTACAATTGTAACGAATTGGTTAAAGCAGAATTGGAAGCGTGAATTTCTTTTAATTTGGAAGAAATTATGTAATAATATTTAATTAAATGAATTTCGTCACGTCGCAATGATTTAGGAATATCGGTTAGAGAAGAAGTTGGTGCGGAATGAGCAATGGGGGTACTTGAAGTTTCGAGAAACGAGTGTGGTTTGATCGGTGCTTTCTAATGAAGTAAGTTTCAAACCTGACAAGGATGATGATTCTGACTCAACTCCAAGTTATGACCGCAGCTTTCGGTTAACTTCTCGAGATAACTGAGCTTATATTGTGTCATACAAGGTGCGGCAATTCTGTCTTGGTACTAGGATCAGAGGCAGTTAATCAACAAGGGCATATGGTCATGTACCCTACCCAAATTGCGGACAATTTTTTTTTAGGAAAGACAAACATTTCCGGGTTACAAATAACCGGACAATATTTGAAATACGCCTTCATGAAAAAAAATTTTCACGTTTTAATCTTAAAATATGGCAATTTTTTAAAAGTAATGTGTATTTTAAATACACAAATCAAAAAGGTTAATTAATCTAGTTTTTATAAATAGTATTTGTTTTTACGATGCCTTCAAAAATAAGAAATATGTAGAACATTCAAAATACTTTGGAAAAATTCCAAATTTCGTTCAGATATGTTAACAAAACAGTCGTACACAATGTACACATGAGATAAACTGCCACTTCGGTCGGCGTCTCGCAAACGGACTTGCCCCTGACTAGCATAAATACCCCGTTTTAATGAACTTTCTATTCCGTTCCGCGGCGATGACGCCACTGCTTGTCACGATTATTTTGTACTGGTGAAAGTTAACCATTGTAATTTTATTTTATTATTATTTTTTTTTTCTTACCATTGTGATTTCTAATTTTAGATTTCATTAAGAGATGGAGCCACTTCCGTCGGCATCTCGCAAACGGACTTGCCCCTGGCTAGCATGAATACCACGTTTTAATGAACTTTCTATTCCGTTCCGCGGCGATGACGCCACTGCTTGTCACGAGTATTTTGTACTGGTGAAAGTTAGTGGTGCTGGCGACACGGTATCGCTTCGAAGTAAATAAGCACACACTTCACGACTAAAAATTACACATCTACCGGATCTGCCCTGATGATGGACACTGCAACGATGTCCGAAACTTTGGCTAAAGAAGGAGGTAGCGCAACACGGCATAACACCCCAAAAACAAATAACGAAAATAAAAAGTACCTATTGTTTCATATTTCTTTCACACAAACGAAGTATTGAATTCCGTAAGTTTAAACTTAATATTCTGCAATCATAAGTATGTAGATAGGTACCTACTACCAGATTTTTTAAAACAAACTCACACTTCAGTCAATATTTAATATTTTCTTAATTTATTCATATTTTGAATGATTCAGTCTCGATGCCTACATGGCTGACATTATATATAAGGATATTAGGTTTGTTAAGACAATTGAGATTAACTTCTTGAAAGCGTTAAAAACATTATCTGCTAATGGGAGCGTTTTAAATTAACGTACTACTTATCACATTCAAATAGTTAAGCACCTAATTAATTAATTTTAAGACTTTCGAATAAATTTTCCCATAAAACCATAGATTACCTTAATGATCAGTTTAATGATATCTAATGTTGGTAATGATCATCACGGCCCGTGTTGAATGTTTTTAGCAATCGTCAATCAATATATTATAAACTTAATTACTGCTTATTAGTTCAAAGTTCAAATAATCGGATACTTTTATCTATTCCATGGATCACCTTAATTTTAACGGCTCAAAAAGTTTATTTATTTTGTGGAAAATCCACTAATTAATTTAATTTCATGATTATGATTGTAACTAATAATATCATCCTACTTCATAATGATGTAGTTGTTTATATTTCCAATTACAGTTTTTTTATCCCCAACTTCGATTTTTTATGCGTCATTCAACAATCTTATTCTAATATACAGGGTGTTAAGGGACATACTTGACTTACTTTAACCAGTGATTCCTGACATTATTTGGAGTAAAAAATGTAAATAAAATTTTGGTCTCCGGTGATATTTATGATTTTTTTTTTTCTACAAAAACATAAAAAAATTGTAGTTGTTGAACAGTTGGAGGTGGAGTAAGGGGTTCGTCGGACACCCAGCTGAGTGACCAATGACGACATGCGGAAGAATTTTTTTTTGTTTGATTTTGAAGAAAAAAATTAAAAAAAAAAAAAAAGTCGTCCAAAAAAGTCTCCGGAGACCAAAATTTCATTTCCATTTTTTATTCCAAATAATGTCAGGAATCACTGGTTAAAGTAAGTCAAGTACGTCCCTTCACACCCTGTATAAAACAAAGTCGGGTTAGTTACACTATTTATAACTCGAGAACGGCTGGGCTGATTTTGATGATCTTTGATTTGTTGGATTTGTCTCCGCCCCGGATAGGATAATAACTATTAAAACATCACAAAAGTTAACGAAATAAATAGTTATAAAGAAAATTATTTTCCCCATACATTTTGTATGGAACGAATTCTCCTATTTTGAAAGAACTGCAGCAATATTGTGAGGGGTATAATATTGAACTGTGCATGAATTCCAAACATTCAAAAACGTCAAATGTCAATGCGTTGATTGTTGTGCATTTGTTTTTAATCATATAATGCTGCCCTTCTTTCTTACACACTCAATGTCAATAGTCGAAAATGAGACAAATGGTGAACGTACGTCTGCACACCTCCAAAAGAAAAATACATTAATTATAATAAATCTCTGAAATGAAACGCATTTTTTTACATAAGCTCCACACAGGAGGCCCCGAGGAAAATAATTTCTCTCAGGACCTATGTCATCTTAGAGGATGCTGTGTGGAGGATCTTTTTAATGAATGGGGAGGATAGAAAGTTCTGGGAAGGAAAAAGGTATGAGGGGAGGGTATGAATTTGGGGTTAGTGTGTCCGGTAGTGACGGACGTATGAATCCATCCCTCCAACTGTGGTGCAAGGCGTTGGGTCGAGAGATCCCAGCTGGAAAGGTCAAAAGGCCTCCCTCAACCAGTCTCTCTCGATCCGGTCCGCCACGCAGCAGGTGGGCAGACGCATCCGCCGCCAAGACCCGGACAAACGTCACCCCGTAGCGAACCACTTAAGGTGCGATTCCTAAGGGTGACCTATGGGTGACGTATGACAGAGGTGTTGGTTATCCAATAAATGGTTCCCGGTTCACAAATTATCGTAATTAAGTGGAAAAATAAGAAAATCACTAAAAATATAAATCCATACATAATGCCATCTCTGATACTGACAAAATCAAAACACGGACGGTTGTGCATTGATGATTGCTTCATTATGTAATTTAAAAAAAACTGAATTTAATTCAACAGTTATTGATTCTGAGGCGGTACGAAGTTCGTCGGGTCAGCTAGTGTTATTTATAAACACCGGTTATTTAACAACATTTCAATATTAACATGGAAAATTTAGGTTTTGTTCAGTAAATGTATTTTATATTTAAATTACTTTTCGTTGTAATAATAATTACCGTCAAGCGTATCAATTCTACATGATAAACAATTTAATCTTTCTAACAATTTTTCGTGCATTTGTTTTTTTTTTATTTATTGCATTTTGGAAGATTTTTTGACCACCATGCTAGGCACATGTCCGTGTTGCGGTGGTCGAGATTGTTCGAGTTGTGGTAATATTTTAAGAACTCTTCCATAAGGAAGTAATTAATTTCCTTAAAATTCCAATTTCGATAACCAGTGACATTTTATTGCTATACTCCCATGAATATAATGTCACACCACTATTGTTATGTGTGTCACATTACTAGCGATGAGCATAGTTAGATAGATGTACCATAGTTATTATCTATTGTTCATCTCTAAAACTTATCTAATGTCAAAGTCTGAAATAATACTCATATTATAAAACAGTTATCAGTGTTATCAGCCTTTTCTCTAATAAGTAATAAGTCACCCATAATAGAGAATAAACAAACCTTTGTATTACGGTAATACTCAAATTATGTTTCTTCAATTTGGGAGGCGGGAATGGGTACCGCCTCCCCGGAACCTTTATTGGATAACCAACACCACTGTCATAGGTCACCCCAAGTGGTTCGCTACGTTTGGTGATTTAGCAGGGGTGCACGGGTTCATGGGGTGAGATTTGTCTAGGTATTGGAGGTGGATGACCAGGACACACTGAACCTCAGATACCAACCCACCCCTTAAACCCTTTTCCTTCCCAGAACTGTCCTCTCCCTCCTTTCCCTAAAAGAACCCTCCATACAGCATCCCCAAAAATGACATAGGCCCTGAGGGAAATGATTTTCCTCAGGGCCTCCTGTGTGGAGCTCACGTAAATTTTTTTTTTTATAAACACATACTCTCGGAAAATATTTCAAGTTGTATTTGGGCAATTTAGTAAGTAATGTAAATTTAGTTGATGTAGATCTTAAACAACCGAGCACCAATTTGTCAAGAACCGTAGAATAAAAAATCAAGAAAGAACCTACCTATCCAAAACAATTTTACTAACTAACTAACTAACCATCACTCCGTTTCTCCGCAGGGGTAGGCAGAGAGGACGGACCGCCAAACATACCGGTCTTGGCACACATTCCTTGCCTCGTTTACATTCATACTCGACAATTCGTTTACTGTTATAAGTTTAATCTGCAGAACTCCATTTTAATTTTAAGTTTTTCTCTAACATATTCAAAAATATTGCCATTCAATTTATAGAATACCAGTTTATTTTTAACCAAGTTTTTCTCTGTAATTATTATCGCGTATGACAACAGGTTCACCTTCTGGAGAGATAATGCCTTTAGAATGAGAAGCAGTTGTAACTAATAATAATCGCCGCAGAACTTGTTTACGAAAAAACTATTTTTATAAATTGAATAATATGTAATATTATTGAACACATATGAGAAAAATTGAGAAAGAAAATTAATACTACAACTAAGAGTTATACACAAAAAGTCAAAAATAAGCTACAAAAGTGGATTTTTTTTAAAACTCATAGGTAAGTACTGTTGCGGCAGGTAGCAAAAGTTACCTCTCAATGGATCGAGGGATCAAATGCTGCGGTATGTTGTGGACTGTATGCGGTTCTTATGTACATATTTTATTATGTTTTAATCGCACTTACCCAGACTGCTTCCCTCTTCGTTCAGTGTTCACTGGAAAGGTAGGTATGTTAGTTTGGAGAGATTTTGGAAGGGAATGGCGATTAGGAATGAACGTTTAATCGCGAAATAATAAGCGAGAATAGGTGACGCGTGGTGATGGTACTCGCGAATAGCTGCGGTTTTAGAGTTCCGTTTGCGGTTTGATTACTAAAAAAGTAAAAGCGGTGCGGTTCTTAGGACTTGTGTCCCTTGCGGCGAGGCGAATTCAACTGAACTGTTGAGGCGGAGGGCACACAAGAGATATTTAAGAAATAACCACATGTAACAATAAAGGCGTGAACAAGTACTAACTCATAAGTAAGTATGGGTCCGTGTTATTTGGAGTTAATATTTAAATACTAATTTCGATTGTGACTCTGTCTGGAAATCCGGTTCAATGGAATCTAGAACTTTTGCATTCAAGTGTTTGTTTGGAGAATTCAATAAAAATATTATATTTTTAACAGATAATTATTTTAATTGCCAATTTCAAAATTGTAACTGATCTGTCGAGAATTCAGACAATCCCAATAAGATGAGACATAAAGCGAAATAATGAATTCCACTTTTTTAATTTCAAATTTTTCCTCCAACGCTAGAATTCAAACGTGATAATATTGGAACAAGTTTTGACGAGACAGTAGTCCCTCTATGCCTATAAACACTTGAAATGAAATCACACAAAACTGCGCTATACAAATATTTCGTTATTATTATGTAGTATATATAATATAATATATAGTAGGTACTGATATACCTACCTATATATTTAAGGGTAAATAAATAAATATAAATTAACAATATTAAATAACATTCAAACGACGAAATGAAAAAACTCACACTGACTGTATGTTTTTCAACATAAGCCGCCTAACGCAAAAAAATACAAGCTGCCACTGTCTATAGTCATATAGCGTCTTCAATCTATGAGTAGCGAGTAGGTACGTAGGTTCTTACCCATTTTCATTTCATAGGGAGAAACTTCTTTGGGCGGCCAATTTATGGAGAGTTTCAACGTTATTACATTTGACTCTCGTGCCAAGAGTCCTCGCCCGTCTATACCAACCCCCAACCCCCAGCCTCCCCAGCTGAAGTCTACAATATGTCTAATAGCATTATTTTGCAAGCTTTTAAGTTTAATCGGTCCCTATTACACGTGCTTAGTGAAATCCTCCAAAGTTATTTCAGTCTTAATGAGCTCCTCCGCTATTACTAACGCCACCTAATGACAAAGTCTAAATACTGCTGTAATGCCACCTAAGATGCTGTAGTTTTGGAGATCTGGGAATAGGGAAACGATTAAAATAGACTCCCAACACTGTAGTACTTATCGTTCATATTATCTTTGTAATGGTATTCTGAAATTACGGAGCAACCTATAAGCAATAATCCCCTGTGAATTAGGCATTCGTTTCCAAATATTGATTAGTACTTTGGTGGCGGGTATGGGTGCCGCCGTTACGGGAACCATTCGTTGAATAACCAACACCTCTTCCATGTTGACTTAGCAGGGGTGCCCGTGTTCGTGGGGTGAGTTGTGCGGTTTGTCCAGATCTTGGTGGCGGATGCAACTGCCTCAAGCTACGTGACGGCCTATTGACCTCATTGATGATGGAGCCCACCCCGACTGATGGACTCATACCTCACTCCTGGACACACCGACCCACAGACTCCTTCCCACCCCTCATACCTTTTTGAAGTTAAAACTTCTTTAGCACCGTCTGATTTGAAACTCGATAAAACGAAAAAGCGACACTAAAAAGAGACAAACAAATACATCCATAGGATTTAGCCTGCGAGAGAATGAGGTAGTATAATCGGTATACTATTTATGCGTTGCACCAGCCTATGAGTCTCCTCTTTATGAGGTGCTTTGTAGCCTCTCTACTCTTGTCTAGTTTAGTTTTCGGAAGGTTTCAATTGCAAAATCTGATTTTTCTTTTTCAGAACACTTCCTTTTCCTAAAAAGACCCTCCATACAGCATCCCTGAAAAATTAATGACAAAAAAGTATTTATATTTAACAGTCAGCCAGTGTGAATGGTGATTGGTGATAAATGAGATATTGTTGTAAAAGTGGGAGATAGTTTCATATGATTTAATTGCATTATTGGTGGCATTGATCACGAAGGTTAAGTAAGTTCTTGATAATGATTCTTATAATCGGCGATTTGATGTATAAATTTCATAAAAAATGCACTTTAATAAATATATTCATAATCATGGTGTGCGCAAACAACCAAACAAAATGATTGTTCTTAGATACTTAAAGCATTTTTACAGGGATAGTAAATAACCTTAAGTGTTCTAAGATATATTATTATTTCATATTAAAAAGCATTCCTTTAGATGGTGATATTTAGAACAGTATTTTAAGTATGTTTCTTGGCGAATTCTATTATGTTGTAGGTACAAGCATCAATGGTAAATTCTATAGTCTTTGCAAAAAAAGGGGTCCTCTTCGTGAAACCAAGTCCAGGAATTCAGCAAATGTGACTCGTGGATTTCGCGTCCTCAAAAAATATAGACCTGCATTCTGACTGCTAGTTTCCGCTCTGGAGCGATTCACCAGACCAAATACTGGTTTTATATTAAACACAATAATTTCTCCCCTTCCAGAGATCCGCCATAGCTTTGCGGAATCCGCCGCTAAAAGAATTTTCTAGAACGTTCCGTCCCAGACCAATATTCAGGACTTACAGTTAAAAATACCGTAAAGGGGGCTTAAGGATTCTTTTCGACGAATCAAGCAGCTTCCACCAAAACTGAACCGCCTTACAAAGGGTCAAAATACAACTAAGGAATTTTTTTAATGAACAGATGAAAATTGTTGAAGTTTTTGCGCGGTGGCTATGAACTGGAGAGGGTGAATTGTCGGCATGTAATATAATATATAATATAGGAAGTATTATTATGAATGTACGTAAATATAATAAGGAGTATGGGAAAATATAGTAGGAGTATTAGAATGCATATGCAGGGAGAAAAGCCGATATCCTGGTGTGAAGAAAATGAAGTTTTTCCTTCACCTACTTAAGGCATATTAAATTCAATCTTCCTCAATTCATATTTCCCGAGCGAGCATCACCTCCGTTATGAAATGCAGAAGGAAATCCTACACACATAAAATTCTTATGAATTTTTAGATAAATGCAATCATTCATCTGAGATATTAAATAATAATGCAATAGCATTTGCAAACACATAGATAAGCTATTTATATAATAAGGAATTGTAATTTTACAAAGCGTTTCAATTTATTTCCACTGCATTTTCAGACTTATGTTGAACATTATTATACAACGTAAAGGGTAATGATTAATGATTAAAGACCTGAATAAATTCGCTTTAGCCATAACGCGATTTTTGACGCGATAGACTCGAATTTCCCATTTCAACGAGCAAATAACAAATAATTTTGTGATATTTTAAAATAATAAAGTAGATTTTTTTTTAGTAAGTGAAAACCTCCCAAAAGTCCCAACTGCTCCCATCTGGTGCCATGAGACTATGGCATCCCCAATTGTGGTATATTCTGAGGCGGAAAGTAGTGGAAAGGGGAAGGAGATGGGGAAGAGGAAGGTGGGGCAGAAGAAGGTGGGAAGTACCTGGCCATTCATATCTGGTCACCAAACATGGCTAAAGCCATTTCAAGCAACGTTTCAATTCTTAATGGTGGCCTTATACCAGGGCGACACTGAAAGTATCTTCCTCTCTGAAACATGCCGCAAATATACTATATATTATTTTTAATTAATTAATTGTAAAATAACACAAATTAATTCATTTGCGCACGCCGGGATTCGACTCGCGACCTTCAAATTGTGGGTTAAGAGTCTTATTCCTCGACCATAAATTCGCATATGCATGCTACGTACTTCGTTGTCTTCGGTTTGGTCAAGTTTGTATAAATACAATGGTTTCAATTAAAGTATGTTGAGGATATATCTTTTGGATAACACCGAATAGTACCTATCGAAGATATACGCTATCAAAAAGTTGATATTTGCGGCGGCCGAAAAACTTGCAACAAACATCACAGCGGTACTGCAGCCTGCAGCCTGCAGCACCACCACTCGAATAGGCCACTTGCTTGGATTTCATAACGACTTGGAAAAAATCATGTTGATAGATATTTTTATCAAGATTACGAAAACGTTAGTAAAATTTAACACTGCAGCACCACCACTCGAATAGATGAAATTGCTGCAAACCAATCCCAGGATTGAAACTAAAAAAATTTTTAAGAAATGTACAGTTTTTTTTTTATTTTTAAATAAATAAATCCATTATTTGGGCCTGTGACGTCACTACATGAAAATGTCCCGTCTCCGAAAATGTTCCTATTAATTTTGTAAAATTCCACACTGATTTTTTTTATTTATTTATTTATTTCTATGTATTACAGTATTTAACTATTAATTAACATATTTTACATAATAGATAAATTTTGAAAACATTTTTACATAATATATTTTACAATTTTATTATGTTGGGTTTGCGAAGGTGAAACATTATATGGCAACACTTTGATTTCAGGCGAATTTTTGAATTTGACATTTAACGTTCACTAGATTTACTGTTTATTCTCTGCAAACTTTCCATTTGGTTTGACCTTTTGACAGGTGTTATGAAGAGAACCCCTTACATTTTAGATGTCAGTACGTGTTTTAGAGGTATAATGGTTATGGTGCTGATTTTAACAAAATCAAATTTTATAATATTCTTATTATTATTATAATTTACAAGTACAAGTATATTACATTGGATTTTATAATATAGACGTTGTACATTATAATGATTTATGATCAATAAGATGGATCAAGGAAAAAAATATTTACGAGATGTAATATTTTTGGAATGCCTCGTTATTCTCCTGTGCCATTCGTGTGGAAAACGTTATTTTTTTTCAAATGATTTTTGGCTATGTAATTATCGTTTTTTCGCACCTATAAAATTATGTCCCGTCTTTCCGGTTTATAAAAAATGGTCTGATTTTTCTAATTGAAATTTTCAAAAAATCTCCTGGTTTTCAAAAATACGATTAAAAAAAATACAGATTGTCTTAGAATATTTGCCTAAACCGGAATTTTTTTTTAAATGTGATGCATGTGGCCTATTGTGAATTGTACTGAATCGTGTCTCTTATGACGTCACCAGACACCATTGCGTACGTTTTAACCACGTTTACTTTGAAAACTCATAAGTTCGTAATTTTTTAGATATGGAAAAAACAATTTTGCTGTCATTACTATCTCTTTAAACGGGATAAATTTTCGTAAAAAAATGAATTCATTAGCAAAATAAGAACAATAGAAGGTATAATAAATCTTTAGGTTGGTAGGTACTTCATTATTTACTCAAATTCCGCAAATCTTAGTGAAATACAAATAAACCAGAAAGAATAGCCTTATCTCTTCTTAAGTGCCAAATTATGAAGCGGAGATGAATTTGTTCCCCGAACGTCATAATATCGACTGGAGGGTAATTTTTTCCCGCTTGCCGGTGACGGAGGGGTTAATAAAGAAAACAGTTCTCCCCGGAGTTACATACGTTTCGGCTTGGTGATATTTTGTCGCGGAAATAGTACTTCAGTCCATAAGCCGAATCGTAAAAGAAAAAGATTGCTTTCTGGAATTGCCCCGGGCGTATTAACATTGGCAGAGACTTGTCTCGGAACCGGGCGAAACGATTTCTTTATGTCTTGCGCTATAATTTAAGATGGCATAGGCTAATCTCTGGTTCAATTTAACTTCAATCGCTTTCTGGGGCGTATTTTTTTCTACGTGAGTCAATTGAAGGCATGTATTACATATATATTAAATTTGAAGTTTTATATCTATTGAGTGCTACAATATAGGATGTTCTAAAAGGAGCGCCGCCATTTTTATTATAAAGAGTGTTCTAAGAGGCAGTTCTAAAATATCAAATATGGCATCTGTCTACCGTACGATTACTAAATAACATGGAACACTGCACAAAAGAATAACGCTTTTATTGTTAAAACTCATTTTAAAAATGATGAAATTTTTTCTGAATCAGTTGATAATCTTCGTGGAATTTTCTTCGGAAAATATCTTTGGTCTTTTAGAAAAAAAATAGTTTTTTTTAGCATTAGTTTCATGCAGGAGGCATGTAGGAAAATAATTCCCCTCGGGACCTATGTCATCTTTGGGGGTGCTGGGTGGTGGGTCTTTTCAGGAAAGGATGTTCTGGTAAGGAAAAAGGTAGGAGCAATGGGTAGGAATCTTACTGTCGATTTGTTTAGGAGTGACGAGCGTACGAATCCATCCCCTCCCACTGCGGTTCAAGGTGATGTTCCGAGAGAGTCTTGCTGGAGAGTTCAAAACTCTCCCTCAACCAGTCTCTCCCGATCCGGCCTGCCACACATATAGTATCCGCCGACAAACCCAAAAAAGTACCAAAATTCGCAAACCCTGTGAACTCGGGTACCCCTACTAAGTCACCAAGTTTTCTTTCGAAAATTTTATAAATTTCGCTCTCATTGACATCCTGTAGAGGTAGATTTGAATTCTTTCAACAATTTTTTTTTTTAAAAGAAAGTGCAAAACACAAGATATTTTTTTCCCAACGTTCTACGTGCACCCTTCTAAAATATTTCCGTAATACGTATTTTACATTGTTACAACCGGCCATGTCTTAAGTCAGAATAATAGAAGAGTATGTATGAGAAGATGTATGAATGTGAAAGAGGCAAGGAGGGTATGCCAAGACCGAGTTGTTTGGCGGTCCGTCCTCTCTGCCTACTCATGCGGGGAAACGGCATGATGGTTAGTTACATTGTTACATCGTTTAAATTGATATTAAAATTGAATACAATGATGTAAATTTCGCCGATCAAGGCAGCACGCTCCATTTTTATACGGGTGTTAATGGACGTACTTGACTTACTTTAACCAGTAATTCCTGATATGATTTGGAGTAAAAACTATAAATAAAATTTTGGTCTCTGGTGATATTTTTGATGTTTTTCTTGGTAATCTTTTTTAATATTTAACGATTGGTACCCCCGGAAAACGTTCAACGTGTGCAGGAATTAGGGTTGCCAGACGTCCTTTGTTTTAAAGGATGTCCTGTATTTCAGACCCAAAAATTGATCTTGTCCTCATAATTTGAAATCTTCAATAGAGGACAATACTTTGTCCTTTAATTTGGAAAAAAATGAATCAGCGTGGTTTCTGTATATTAAAGCCTCTCCCGACGAAAATTATAGACGATAAGAAGTGTGAAAGTGTTCTTGAAAATTGGATTCAGATTCTCAAATCTACGGATGAATACAAGAATCTGCTAAAAATAATACAATACTATTTTCCATCCCAGTTTCTAACGCCCAAGCCGAAAGGATTTTTTCCTTGTGTACGAATACGTGGACCAAAAACCGAAATAAGTTACATATTGACACTGTAAAACCAGAACTACAAGTAAACTCGAACGTCCACATGAAATGCAAACAATTTTATAATTTCATTATAGAAAACGAAGAAGCTCTTAGAGCAGCCAAAAGTAATACGAAGTATACTTTTAAACGCAAAAAGACTAATTAACGTGGTACTACTTACTTGGCTTCGATTAACAACAAACTACGTTACATTGCTTATTAGCATTGTTTTTTTTTATTTTATTAATAAATGTCGCTACTGATACCATAACAGGATTTTATTAAAAAAATATTGATGTCCTTTATTTAATCGTATCAAATCCTCTAATACATAAAACGGGAGCTGGCAACCCTAGCAGGAATGCAACATAAAATGACAGCAGTAATGAGAAATTACGTACAATTTTTTTTATGAAATATAAATTTCAATGCATATTTTTCCACCTATCCCGATTAAAACCGATGTTTCTTGTGGTAACTAAGTTTAAAACTATTAATGTATTTTTCAAAATCTTGGCCTATTAAAAGTGCGGCGGCTTATGGAATATTTACCAAATAACTTTGAATAAACGTTTCAGAAAACTAAACATTTTTTTGTAAATTCCTTTAAAAACAGTAGTTACTTTATTTTCAATTGCCCAGTAAAAAAATCGTCTTAAATGCACGTTGTAAGAGACGCACTTATTTTCCTAGAAATATTTCGATAACGCAGATCGAAAGAGAAAAATAAACGTAGAAAAATGACATATTTAACAAATTTTTGTATTTCTTGTCCTTTACACCATTTCAAATTTCCGCTATCGACGTGGTTGAGATCACATCTGACAATAAAACGTAGTGTCGGTGGTTGTGAAAAGCTATTGTTAAGTTCTAAAATTCGTAATAATTTTGGTGTTTTGATATACAGACAGCAGTAAACACCGTAATACTGTCGGTAGTGCATATTTCGTGTCTCGGCAATCTCATTATTATAGCGCTGCATCATGAACATGGGGCTGGCTTAGAGCCAGATGACCTTAATCCTGTAGGTAATAACCTTCGCGTCACCACCACTGCTACCCTACTCCCTGCACCCTTCGCCCACCCCTTCTAGTACCCTGATGGGGTGGTGGAAGTGACTGCCGAGACAAAACGGCTGGAGCTAAAACAACTTTTCAACAAAGATGTCTTATAGATGATTAAGGAGGTTGGGAAAATACTAGTAACAAAATAACCAGTAGGTAAATAAGCATCTACAACACTAGATATATGTCCATAGGTAACTTTTTTCCACCTCAGACAAAGAAAATTTGGACGAGTATCTGGAAATAAATAACTAGTTGGTTATAAAGTGGTTCTTCAGTAGATGTAGTTTTTAGAGATTGATAGAGTTGCCTTAGAAAAATTAGATTTGGATAAATAGTCAAAAAAAATTACCCAGAAGTGGTATGTTTGCTTCAGTAAAAAGTGGCATTAGATAAAAATTTGGAGAATCAGCCATGACAAAATAACTAGAAGAAATATGCCCATAACAAAAAAAGTATTACAATGATACAAGCATAATAAGAATAGAGCACCGAAGTCGTGGATTAGAGAAAGAAAAATAGTAAGCAAGTATGAATATTTAGAGGGGAATGGGTTAACGTGAGAGGAAAAATGGTGTGATTACAGGCGATTTTAGAACAAGGGTTTATTCTCCAGAAATAAGGTCCTCTTACAGAAAATATGCATCTGATTTCTTACTAGTAAATATCTTATTTTAAATTCAACACCTTAAAAAAGGATACTTTGTATAAAGGTTGGAGCTATCAGTTGGAAATAAGTAACACTGTGATGAAATGAAACTAACTTTGTGTGGATACATCTCACCACATCATTTTACCTCATCTCATTCCCCTTTTCCCAGCGTTTTAGGTTTAGATGTTTATTGCATAATATAATAATAATAATCAATGACGCTCTCTGAAAGAATAAAAAGCAACTATCACGGCTATCGCCTTACTGGGAACATACAACAAATTTATGGATAGACGAAATACAAAGCGGTCGACTTAAAACAGGACTTCGCTGCACTCAGTCAATAAAGTATTTAACACACATAAAATTGAAATTAAAAGATGGAACTTGATATAAACATGTATTTATGTTATGGTTACAGAGCTGCATGTTCATTTTGTGAGTTGTGGATTTAGCAAATCTTTTTCTAGACATTTTAACGTTATTATGGAGGTCCGTTAAGAAAATGGTGCTTATAAAATAAACAAAACTTTATTTGACAGACTCTTTTGTCCCAGTCCGTTATGCTGGTGTCCCTCGGTGACAGAGGTGGCTGGCGACTGGTGGCTTGGTACAAGGCTCTCCCCTCGGCAAGGAGGATAAATGAGAAGAACGTGGAAGATCATGGACCAGATATCGCTGGTTGCAAAGGTTGGGATGGAAATTAAGGCATCTGTGATGAATGCAGCATTTCATGGGTAATTAATCAAGTCTCGAGAAGTTGTGTCTGCGAGCTGAACGTTTTGGCTTTTAGTACGTCGGGGTATGATGGTGAGTTATATTTTGTGTAGTATATGTCGGTGGTTTCAGAAAATGTTATTCTACCTCTCAGTTGGTTTGTTCCTGATATTAGAAAAAAAAAATAAAATTCTACACATAAATCAAATTATGCTTTGAGTGAAATAAGACAATAACTTTGTTTTTTAACCACGACATATTTAATTTTTATAATACCGATCGGTTTCGCTTTACTCAAGCTTCTTCAGGGTATAAAATTCAACTGAACAAAAATACACATAGTGTGAGCTTACATATACACATTTTTTTACATGAGCTCCACACAGGAGGCCCTGAGGAAAATAATTTCCCTCAGGGCCTATGTCATCTTTGGGGATGCTGTGTGGAGGGTTTTTTTAAGTAAAGGGAGGAGATGAGAGTTATAGGAAGGAAAAGGATTTAAGGGGTGTGTAGGAATCTGGGGTTCAGTATGTCCTGGTCATCCGCCTCCAAGACCTAGACAAACCTCACCCCATGAACCCGGGCACCCCTGCTAAATCTCCAAACGTAGCAAACCACTTGGGGTGACCTATGGCAGAGTTGTTGGTTATCCAATAAAGGTTCCCGGGGCAGCGGTACCCATTCCCGCCTCCCAAATTGGAAATATATATATAATGTGTCCAACAGCCCAATATTAGGAATATTCTCCATAAACTAGTAAAAACCCTTAATCACCTATTCAAATGACGATTTGTCATTAAATATCACCCGTCTCTTTCACTGTTCCGTTGTATTATGTTTTTGTCTCTTGCTTTATCTATATAAGCTCACACTATGTGTATTTTTGTTTAATTTTATATCAAAATATTTTTTTTAAATGTATTAAAAAAAAAAATAATAAAAAATAAAAAATAATTTTAAAAAAAATATGTTAAAATATATATTATTCTTTACATGATTAATGACAAATTAATTGTGAAATAACACAAATTAATCAAAGAAAGTGTTTTGGATTCGATCCCGCGACCTTCAAATTGCGAGTTAAGCCCTTATCCCTCGATCACGGTGAGGTGATCAAGGCTGGTGAGATTTTTTAATCAACACAACGCGACGCGCGACGGTTGAGTGGTATTTGATAGGATTATTGACTAGATCTGAATATTCAGTAAATGTTTTGGTTAACAACCCTACTTAGAGAAAGACAAACATCCTCGGGTTATGAATTACCTGACACTTTTAGATTTTTCCCTGGTGAAAGCAGGAAAAAATCAAGCTATTTTTGATGGTTCGACTACAATATTTTCTTTTCTTTATCATTTCATTCCTAATCAAAATTTAGTTCCAGAAATTTTTTTAAACTTTTTGATGATTGTTTGCCAACAGCCCAATGGAAGCCAGGCTAAAACTATAAACATCACTCGTGTACAGGACACCACATAATATACATTTTTTTCGGAACTAAGATTACAACGGCAGAGCAGTCCTGGTTTCTTCAAGTTAAAACACGAACAGTTAACAAAGAAAAAGCAACGCATTAACCAGCTGTTATCTTTTACTATACGTAGTTGTCTCGCAGACTTGAGACCAGAGACTCGTGAAGGAATTTTGTAAATGGTTCCTAAAGATGTGAAAAGTGGAACAAGGAACGAGCTAAGAATCTCTAGTCTATTTACAAAGACAAAGGAAATTGAGAACTCGACAAAAAGATGGAAGAAAGCCCCTTCCTTTCATAGACTGAATAATAGATACCGTGTATCTTTTTAAGAGCCTGGCGATTTTACAGCATTTTTTATGAATAATTTAGAGTTTCAAGTCCGAGGATGGAAAATTTTAAAAGTAAAGTTTTCCATACGGAGTTGATAGGCATATCTCGTTAATTATTAATGAAAATTTATGCTTGCGAAAGGTTGCCTTAGCCTTAAGCTTTTTATGTTACATTAATGCGCGTATTATCTGAAATGAAATAATACCTAAGGAAAATTGGGATTTGTTCGTAATAAAATACATGATATGCCTACAGTAGATTACTTTATAGCGTAATATGTTTGGCCTAAATAAAAAACGACTCGTTAAATTAGATAACTACAACAGCATAAAAATAAAGATCACAAAGAATAATTTTTTGGAAACTGATTTAATGTTTCAAATCTCCGTAGTTAAATTTCAATATAAGTCACGTCGATTTTACCTAAACTTTTCAGACGTAATAAGCTGTGTAAATATTTTAACGACTCCAAAGCGCTTTTGACAATTTTCGTTCGATTCTTTCCACTCACCTTTTGAAGTGAAAATAGTGCAGTAATCGTCATTTCCATTTCATCCGAAATTGACCGCTTTGATTATGACGTCACTTTTAAAAGCTTCTATTGGTTGAGATATGAAGCGGAAATTACGCTGGTCTGCGCTCATTGGTCTCTTTTCGAGTATTGGTTGAGATTGTTTTGATAAAGTTTCATTTCTACCGCGTGTAGTGTAAACTGCACTCGTTTTTTTTTTTGGGAAACCTTTTTTTTGGTTTGTTTGTTTGAATATTTTGTTTTTCCAATTATTTTGTTTAACTGTGTTAATAATGAATTGTAACAAATCATCCGAAAATATCACTCCCTGAAATTCAGTATCTCATCCAACCTATAAGCAATTTGCATTGTGCCTAAAAAGTTCCCCGTACATAAGGAAAGCCCCGAAGGCTTTTGGGAATTGTGTGCTTTCAGTCTGAGATATTGTTTGCGAAAGCTTTAGCCTTATTGAATTTATTTTCTACCGGAGCACACCATAAAAGTGCACAAACGTTTCGCTCTTACGGGATAATATGTTTTCTTTTCATTGCTTACAATAAAGGCGAGGTTTGTGTTCTTCAGACAGCTTTTAATCCAATATTAATGTAATTAAATTTGCATTTCACGTTTACGTCAAATGTGAACATTTGTTGTCGTTGTCTCTATTTCAAAATATAAGTTATATTAAAGAATTTACTTACCTCTAAAAAAGTGTGGCTAATAGCGGTGAAAAGATTTCTTTTTGTTAAAATCATTAAGTCAATATGATTACGCAAAGACTAGTAATTTTAATATTGTACCTACATTAATAAACTACTCCCAGCGAGAGATTTTAAGGCACCGTATACCCGCTCAAAAAGAAAAACGTGGAGAGCTATGTAAATGCGAATGTTAGAGAGAGAGCGCGCTAATATTAAAAGCGATAAAATTTGAGCGAAAATTGTTAAAATGTTTAATAAAAAACGACTCGTTTAAAATAGAGAAAAAATCTCGTGAGCAACATCTAAAATAGCACTTAAAGAAACACTGAGAATTTTTTCATAGGTATAACTACTAAAATAAGTTAATAAAACGTGTTTATAATAATTTTCGTCGCATACTTTGCGATTTTTTTGTATCGAGGGAATTTCATATAATTTACGTTTCGGCGTGGGGAACGTCTAGATATTATCTTCAAAAATAACATAAAAAACTTTAAAAGTGTTTAAGGAAAATATGTAATAAATCGGTAGAAATTCGGGATGGGCTGCTTAAGTGACGTCATCATTCAAGTATCGTATGTATTTTTCGTTTTCAAACAAGACGTGTGAGAAGAAAGAGGACGAATGTCGATGATGTCCATACGAGCTCTCGCTGGTAATTGATTTGATGAAATTATAGATTTCATAAAATTGAATGCATTCTCGGCGGCATTCAAAATTCAAACACGGAACCTACAAATGTCATCCCACCGAAGCGCAAAAAACGATTAAGGTTTTTTTACATTTCACGCAAGTCCGGCGTGGTGGGGTCAATTATTATTTAATTTTGACATGTATTGCCCACGAGGTGCCCATCCTATCCTATCTTTTCCTATTAATATTATAAAAGCGAAAGTTTGTATGGATGTATGTTTGGATGTATGTTTGTTATTCTTTCACACGAAAAATACTGATAAAAATTCTTTCACAAGAAAGCTACATTACTTGCGATTGGAGGTATGAATATGCTCTGGTGTTATGAAATTATTCATCATACGTTTTCTGTCCCTAACAAAATCGAGTTATTGCAAACGTCAGAAGAAAAGCAAAACAAACGGCTGCCGTGAAAACGATGTTGGCTTCGTAGTTAATATCTATCTCTAAAAATGTATCGCGGAAATGTGTGTGTGCGCACAACTTTCGAACGAAGCCGCGGGAAAAAGCTAGTTTATAATAAAAGTAAAAAATTCTCCGAATATATAATTGTTTTTCAAAATAACTCCGACACCGATTCCAAAATAATAATTGAATGTGGATATCAAATACAGTGGATATAGTATTTTTATAAGCTTTATACCCGATGTGTGAAATTGCGGCTTTATGGCGGTTTCCAATTGAGTATTCAAAATTATTTAATTCAATTTAAACATTTATGTCAGGTTGGTTTCCACAAATAATTTAATTGATCAAATTAAAAACGTTTAGTGAAACTTAGATCATTTAGTTTGTTTGCATTATGATAATCACTTATGAGTATATTTCATCACCACTTAATTAGTTAATTTGCCATAGTAAATTATATTATTATTATATGAAGTATGTTACAATAATATTACCATTTTTAGTTTGCGTAATGCTTAGTTTGATTGCCATCTCTGGTTTGGAGCCCATAACTACCCTTATTTTTTTCATTAGCTTCACTCGAGAGGCCCTCAGAAAAATAATTTCCCTCAGGGCCTATTTCGTCTTTGGGGATGCTGTGTGAAGGGTATTTTTAGAATAGAAAGGAGAGGAAGTTCTGGGAATTAAAAATGAATGAGGGATGGTCAGTGTGTTCAGGAGTGACGGAAGCATGAATCCACCAATCCCACTGCGGTGTAAGGCGACGCACGTTCCGGGAGATTCCTGCTGGAGAAATAAAAAGGTCTCCCTCAACTGCCTGTTGAGGTCGGCCTGCCACGCAGTTGGTGGAAAGGCGAACCCGCCGCCAAGACCAGGGCAAATCTCACCCCATAAACCGGTGAACCCCTACTAAGCCACCAAACTTCGTGAACCACTTGGGGTGATCTATGGCAGGTAAATTAATTACCTGAGCGCTCCACACGCTCTTCTGCCCGGTTCCGAGACTTTTCAACCCACGATAAAATAACACATCCTACGGATAAAACATCTACCACCAAAATATCAAATAATCTACGACAACCTAACCTAACCTAATCTTATACAAAAATAACACAGACATCCTGCAAAGTTGGATTAGGTTAGATTTAAGTAGATATTGTGTTGGGGGGGGGGGGGGGGGGATTTGTCCGTGGGATATTTTGTCGGGAATATTTTGTTGGGATATTTTTTCGGGGATGAAAATGCGCACCACCCTTCTTGTCCTATTCAAAGTGGATAAAAATAGCAAACATTTAACAAAATTCTTGCGTAAACGGACAATGTAATGATTACAAAAACATAACATCAAAAGTGGACATTTTCAATAGCGAGCTTAATACATATATATGTAAAAGTTAATGAAACATTGGTTTACGGACATGTCATGAGTAACTTTTCCGTTGTTGATACTATAATGAATTTAATTGTTTTATTTGCAACCTGTCTTCTCATTATATTCCTGTTTTTGTTTTATGTAATTTATTATGTTCTCTTAAATCAGTTCATTTCTTACACAACAAAGAAATCTATATAGGTTGTATTTTTGGTATAATGTAAAAAATGTGATTTTTTTTTAAATCGAATAAATCCTTGTGTTCTCATAATACGGTCATGAATTCATCCAGTTTGGTGGGTCTGTTTATAAATAAATAAAAAAACCTGCTTACTTCTTTAGTTTCATTGGCGTATTCTTGAATTTCTTTTAATAAAAATGCCACTAGCAAAACATCCCCCAAAAACACACAAACGGTTCAAGCATGAGTAGTTTTAAAAAAATCGTCTTCGTCATATTGCTAATCTTATATGATGGCTCTAAATTTAAAACGTGTCTCCACTATGAAAGATCTTGGTATTTTGTTTGATAGTAGGTTAACTTTTCATGCTCATATCATAATGACGTGTAGTACTTCACTGAGAATGTTGGGTTTCGTCCTACGCACTGCGAGAAACTTCAGAGACACCCGGGTTCTCACAGTACTATACAATGCTTTGGTTAGGAGTAGGCTTGAGAGTGGGTCGGTGGTTTGGAGCCCACACCAAGTGAAGTATTTCCTCATGTTGGAGAGAGTTCAGAAGAAATTTCTGAGATTTCTTTACCGGAGGAAATATGGCTACTATCCGTGGCTCTACGCCACCCACTTTCTCTTGGGCATGCTCGGTGTGAACCTTCTACGGGTCAGTAGGGATGTGCTCATTGTAACACATTTCTTCAGACTGATTCGTGGAAGGTTCGAAAAGTCAGCTATCATGGAGAGCATTAGTTTCTATGTTCCCGATGGTTATCTCCGTCATCGACAGCGTAGACTGTTTTATCTCCCGGCTTGCAGAACTAACTTGCCAATGGTTATGTGAGTCGGGAGAGCAATCTTGCTGTTGAACAGAATTAATTCGGATATCGACATATTAAGCGTCAGTGAAGCAGCCTTTAAAAGGCAAGCTCAATGAATGCTTATATAGCTTTTTTTGCCTACCATTTATATTTATATTTATGTTTAATTGTTACAAATGTTAATTTAACTGTTACAAATGTATTTTAAAAACGCATTAAAATTTTAAATTTTGTAATGTTTTCAAAGAATAAATAAATTGAATTGAATTAAATCGAATTGAATTGAATTGAATCTTAGCATATATTTCTAATATCACACATAGGTACGCTAATAGCAATCTTTACGTAGCTAAGTTATTGTCAGAATAAAAGATTTTGTCTTTACCATTCATTTCATTTTATACATCTTCATTTAGGGTTGTTCTCAAAAGGCGATGACCTGGCAAAGTAATTATTTTCTGCGAAATAAATATCAATGAATCTTTATTATAATAATAAATAGAGTAAGCTCGCCGCGATGAAGAAGTTTGTAATTACTCAGAGAGTTAAGCCAGAAACTGGCTGGAGTTTGAGGCCAAAGTTTTGTAAAAAGAAACGAAGCAATGAGAGTGATTATGGGTTTATTAAGTCCTCTTTAATACTTTTCCGCATAAAGAGAAGAGCGCAACATTAGGAAATTCTCAACTTCTTGTTTTATATTAGATGATGAAACGAAAAACGAAACTTACTTCAAGAACACAGTAATTGACTTCTAAATAATCTAATAACATTTTACTAAGCACCATTAAGCACTCTTGGTCGATAAAAATGGGTCTAATGATCTAAAATCAAAAATACCGATTGGAAATGTTAAAATGTTTTAAATAAAAATGTATAAACTATACTAACAGACAGAACAATTAGACATAATAGACCCGACAAAAATTAAAAACAACTTATATCATTGATGTACATAGCTATTCCAAATTCCTGTAATATTCAAAAATCTGTTTCTGAAAAAATAAGAAAATATACAGATTTAGGAAATGAGATTAAAAGAATTTGGCATTCTCAGACTATAAAAATATTACAATTTGTTATTTCGGCTACTGGCATTATACGAGTGCCTAGATCTCTCATTCAAAATTCAGGCTTATTAGATTTGTCAAAGAATTTATATGTAAAAATGCAAAAATCAGTAATTTTAAATTCGTGTAGGATTACGAAAGATTTTTTAAATATTTTTTATTGTGTTTTGAATTCTTTGAAACTATTATCAGGGTATTATAATCTAAGTAGCTAAATTCAGATACATACAATATATATATATATATATAAGTATGCACACGGAAACCAAAAAAAATATCAGAAAACTCATTGGATCTAGCAATGAACACCTTCGAGTGACAGATGCTCCCAGTTTCGCTCTGGTGAAAAATCTTTATTCAAAGTGGACTTGAAATGGCTTTAGTCGTGTTTGGTGACCAGATCTGCGAAGTAAGGAACTTCCCAACTATCGTACACTAGCAATAGTCCCATTGGCTTCGGGTATCTAAATTAGTACGATATAATGAATATGCTTATATACACCCAAATATACTTATTACTTAGATTGTGCGCAAAATATACCTTACTATTTTATGTACAATAAAATTACAAACATTAGTCAAAATATCGTAATAATTCCATTGCACGTATCAATCAACACGTAAAATACATTTTGACGGTTAGAATATCCCACATTAACTCACTCCTCATTAAAACTAATGCTTCATTATACCCGAAGAAAAACATCGTTGAAATATCAAAATGTTAATTAGAACTAGTGTCTGATTAGCATATTTTTATACGAGAAACCAAATTAAGCATATTTATGATAACGCATAACATTTACCTATTGACACATTCAAAACATGCTACCTGATAAATTCTAAATCGTTTCGAAAACGACCTCCCAATTCGATCGTCGTTTTTAATCGCTTCCGCTTTTTTATGTCACATAAAATTTAACTTTATCGTCAAACTGTTGAAAAGGCTCTGAATTTTAAATAAAGTGATAAAATTAATATTAGAGTCACTTTGTCTTTCTTACTTCGTTATCTGAACGCGTCGTTTCAATAAAAGGTTGAACAAATAATAATACTTATCTGTCATTTAAAATTATACACCATTTGGTTATCAATAATTAATTAATTGGATGTTTTGCCTTAATTTGATTCGAGTCAAAGGTTCGAATTGTTATCGGGAGACGTGGGTAAGAGGATAATTTTTCAATCTTTGATTTTTTTTTCGTAAATTAGTAAATTAGTAATGAAATAGGTCATGAGCGATTTTTTCCTCAGGACCTCCTGTGTGAAGCTATTGTAAAAAATGGTATGTAGGAGACGTAAAAAAATATTTATTAAATGTATTAAACATGTTCCCTTCTTTTAAACTTTAATGTCTCCTTCTAAACACACCACATTTTTCCAGATGTATATTATATTTTTAAACGTTACCATGCTTTTTTAAATATTCAAAGAAGCACCCTTTTGGAAAATATGTTTTTTAAACCCTGAACAAACCCGGACTAAAACGAAAAATACTCGAGAGTATTAAATAACCTACATCTCCTTTTAATTTAACCTTAATATTTTATTTCAACACTAGTTTGAGACATTTGTCTTTCGGAATGCCAAAAAGTATTACAAGTTTAAAAATTAAGCCTTATTTAATGGCTTTATTATTTATGCCACGTCCGCTACCTGATAAGAATGCTTGGTCCTTTGGGTCTTCGGGTGACTTCTTCTTCCTCCTCCACTTCTATCTGTAAACGTGCTTCCCTAAGTTATTTCGGTACCATTATGAAATTTAATAAACTCTTAATTTTTATCAACAATATTAATAATATATTCAAACAACGTGAATTTAAAAGAAAACACCCACTTTTAAAAAAAGACAAAAGGCTTAAAAGAAAATATACGTTCGCGGAATTGATCGTCATAACCGTTCGGGAAACAAAAAATGATTCCGTGTTGAATTCTCGGATTATCATTTAAGAAATTATACGGTTGTTATTAATAATATCTTTAATTAATTTATTTATATATATTTTTAATATATTATAATAAAACGAATATAAAACTTTATTCCAATTAATTTTATTTGACCGTAACCGGTTTCAGCTCGTTAAAGCCATCTTCAGACTGATACAAATAATTCTTAGCCTACGGTTTAAATACAAAACATATTGGGGAAGGGGAGAGGGGTGGTCTACAAGGATTTTAATCAATTAAATGAGTTTTATTATACTTGTTACTAAAACGTCTATTACTATAATTTCGATACAAAAATATGTAATTAGTTTAGACCATTTCCACTCCAATGTAAATATGTATCCCTTCAAAAAGCAATAAAAAATACCATACTTCATAAATATAATAACGATTTGACAATAAAATTGGGACATTAGTAACTCATATTACTTGCAAGTTTTTCCCTAATCATCATTGAATTGAGCTACAAACCCAAAGTAATTATCTTAGTGGAATTACCAAAATATTTAGAAATTCGACAGCCTACAACGACTTAGCAACAATTATAATAATTATAATTGATTAAAATCCTTGTTGACCACCCCTCTCCCCTTCCCCAATATGTTGTGTGTATAAACCGTAGACTAAGAATTATTTGTATCAGTCTGAAGATGGCTCTAACGAGCTGAAACCGGTTGCGGTCAAATAAAATTAAGTGGAATAAAGTTTTATATTCGTTTTATTATAATATATTATAACGGAATTCCAACATGAATTACCATTCTCAAAAATGGAAATATTATTTTTTTATTTATTTTGTACAAGATTATACATAATACATAATTTATGAAATGTTTTGACTGCCCAACTAGGAGGATTCTCGTTTTAGGACAGTCAAATATATCTAAGAGATTTGAAACTCTCGTGAACGTTCAAGTCAATCGGTAAAATGATTCGTTTAAAAGAAGCCAATAAAACACATTTTGCCTAAAGTTTCAATCAACCAGAGTGAGTTAACGTTTCTCAGCGTTTTCCGATTTTCTATCACCGCACTTATTCCTTCCGATTTCCCGTAACCCGTGCGGGGGTAGTAAGGGTAGTAGGGTTGATGGTTAGGTTAGGTTAGGGGACGGTGCGGGGTAGGGACCTACATCCGGCCGGACTTGTAATGGCGGCGTGTCAGGGGCGGCCACTTCCTGTAAGGATAAAATTCGCCTCAGTTTCCGGTTACACATGTCGGATATACCCTTTCCCGCCCGAAACTTTTTTCTCTCGCGCCAAAAAATCAAACATTCTCTTGCACATTATTCTACAGCGCCGAGCGTGTCACAGGATGCTGTAAACACACGGAACATAATATCACTCTCGGACAAATATTTTTTTTGTTGTTCTTAATTAATTAATTCTAATTATAAACGGTGTGTTTTAAATAACGGACTCGGCAAACAGAGTATGATTCTGTTTGCATAATACTCGATTCTGGCTGCTTTGTGTATATTTAGCGTTGACGTTAATACCATAAATATGTATCATGCTCACTAATTCATTCCTTCTTCTGACTTCTTTTCCTCCTGGAGGGTGGCTTTTGTGGGGCAATCTTTGCTCTGCGTACTGAAAACTGAAACAACTCTAATAACATATGTTTCAAGGTCCATGAGGTGTGTCTTCCACTGCTACGAATCTTACTCTGGTATGATATCGGCGTTTTATTTTTAAATTCAATTACATTAAGCTACGAGTACATTGCATGTTTCAAGTGCACGCGCATGCACGAGAATCAAGTGCTTATAAAGCTTGGTTTGGTATTTTAGTAGGTTACCACAAAAAATAATGCAGTGGGTACCTCATAAAAATAGTTGATAAAAAAATATCTCTTAACATATATAATATCTCTTAAAACGCACCCCGCGGTCTGAATCTGAAGGTTGCGGGTTTAAATCCCGGCGTGCAGTTAATTTTATTTGATTGTGTTGTGTTATTTCACAATTTCATCCTTGAAAAATACGTCTACGCTCTCTGCGTCACTCATATTTGCATCTGGTGGTGTTTACCCCTCAGGCCTCAAGCCTTTTTTATCGAAAGATCAAAATATTTCCGCTTTGCTATAACATCCAAATAAATGGATTATTTTTTAACGCAATCGAAAACTAAAAATTGTTTTAGAAATGTAAAAGAAAAGCTTTCAAATTTTATAATTCAAAATAAACATGTAATTTGTAAAATATACATTTTTTTAATACAAACATAAAAAAGTTTTAAAAATGGCACACTTCACGTTTTTTCTAACTAAAATTACTGTTAACAAAAATAAAACATGGAGATATTTTATTAGGCAAATGGATTCTAAGCGTTATCGTTAACTCACTTTTTTGTCGTTACATGCAAAAATAACAAAAAATAAAATTCCCAAAGTTTAGTATATTTTTTTCAAATTGCGGTAGGCAACTTTTGTTACATACAGGTGCATTTTTTATTATTTTGCCATTAACTTTTAGACTTGAATACAAAGCCATAATAGTAAGGGAGACACAACGATTTCTACGAAACCTACACGAGTTTTTTCGAAAATCGAACAAATTAACCTGAGGGGTTAAATCCGTATCACCCTGGTGTAAGACCAACATTCAGAATTGAAACGTTGCCATGTATTTCCCCGCCTTCCTCTTCCCCATCTCCTTCCCGTTCACATTATCTGGGGATGTCATAGTCTCACTGGCCCAAGTGGATGGGAGTTGGGACTCTAGCTCGGTATTCATGTTTAAATAACTAACTAATCATCATGCCGTTTCCCCGCAGGGGTAGGCAGAGAAGACGGACCGCCAAACAACTCAGCCTTGGAACAGTATTTGCCTCACTCACATTCACCATCGTCTCATACATACTCTTTTATTGTTCTGACTTTTGACATGGCCCGACTCAAGTATCTGATTCACTTGATCGTGTCATGTCTTCCTCATGCTGCCCCGACTTCTTCTACCATTCACATTTCCGTCAAATATTCTTCTTACACTACTTTTTTCGTCTATTCGCTCTACAAGCCCAAATCATCTGAGGGTCCCTTTTTAATATTTCTCATTATGCTTACATCTGCCTTACATTATTTGCGGATATCCACATTTCTCACACCATCATACATGGTTTAACCATACATACGCCTCAGGGATCTCATTTCAACAGCATTCAGTTTACTTTCATCTTTCCTCTGCCAGTTCCATGCCTCACTGCCATACATCAGGATAGATACCAGGACTCTATTGTGGACTTCTAGCTTCGCTTCTTTTGAAATTTTTTTATTAACGCCAATGGCATTCAGTCCTCCATTAGTGGAATTAGCGGCACTTTCAATATCCCTATCAGCCTTCTCGTCTCTTGTAAATATACCACCCACATACACAAACTCATCCACCAGCTCCAATTATTCATCATTCACAACTATATTGTATACTGGTTTCGTACTCTCTCACCACAAACACCAATCACCAATGTTTAAATAATTTCTAAAATTAAAAAAATTCTCTCTGTGTAATCAGAAGGTTGCGTGTTCAGATCACGTCGGGGTCACCACATTTATGGGAGTTGTTTTACACTATCATAATAATTATTAAATCTATTCTAATATGTAGGGTTCTGTTAAAATAAAATAAGAAGATTGGTACTCACTTGGTTTATTGACAAATAACAATTACTAAGTAATAATTAACAGAGATGTTGCTTGGTGCACGTATTGTCACGGAGTGACAGGCCGTGCCGCGTCTCTCCCCACCTCGCGTCCCAACGGTGGTGGGAGTATCGACACTCCACAAGTCATTTCACCATAGTCTACAATTCCATCGAAACATGAACAAAACTATGGGACATAAAAATGTTCACAACTCCAGAATTCATAAAAATAAAATTGTTGTTTAACAAAAAACTCCTGAATGAAAACAACCCAATGAATTTTCCATCGCATATTAAAAAACTTTAAGAATATATTTGATTAAACCAGAAGCAGCATCCAAACTTGAGATTAGTATCATGTACCACCCTACTTACTTGCATCCTTCAAGTACCGGGTTTATCGTGGAAAATTAATACTTAGATACTGCGAGGAACAAGGAACAAGGAACAAGGAACAAGGAATGAAGGAATACTTGAAAACTTTGAAACAGAGGAAATGATTTACCTTTCTCCCTTCACAGCGGGATTACAACGGGGAAATTACGCTGAAACTTTCATTACTTTGTGAATGAATACGTTTATTGAGGAACTTCATGCATTTTATTAATTAAACAATCATTTTAAATACATAAAGTGCTCCGGGAGCCATTGCTTACTCTTGCGAACACTTTCGTGCCTTAAAATTTGAAGGATGCCTCTGAAATTTTAAGATGCGTTAATCTGTCATTAATATTTTTAATGAACTATAGCAAAAAAAACGGTTTATCATAATTATAGGATTTGTGAAGCTGATGGTACTTATAAGAATATATTTGCATAAGGATCATTGCATTTCAAAAGAAGAAAATTGCAATAAAAAACACATAAATTTGTTTAAGACCACTTTTATTTTAAAACACTCTACCGGTTGCAGAAGCACACTTCCTTCGTTATATTATAACTAATATTCTCCTGACGAAGGAAGGGTGCTTCTGAAACCGGTAGAGTGTTTTAAAATAAAAGTGGTCTTAAACAAATTTATTTGTTTTTTATTGTAAATTATGGCGAGCCACAAAGTTAGTGCTTTTTACCAAGAAGAAAATTGCCTTCCAAATGTTGGATATGCATCCTAAGAAGCTATATCAAACGGTTAAACAAAACAAATACATATTTCGATTGTAGAATTAAACTAAAAAAACTAACTAACCATCACGCTGTTTCTCCGCAAGAGTAGGCAGAGAGGACGGACCGCTAAACAACTCGGTCTTCGCACACACTCCTTGCCTCGTTCACTTTCATACATCGTTACATGATCTTCTATTATTCCGACTCTTCACATGGCCCGACTCAAGTATCTGATTCACTTCGTCGTGCCATGTCTTGCTCGGGCGTCCCCGACTTCTTCTACCATTCACATTTACGTCATATATTCTCATTATACTACTTCTCATTATAAATTTCTCGTTCATTCGCTCTACATTGAAGAATTATGATAAATAAAATAAATTTGGTTGATGTGATTTACACTTATAAGTTCCAATTTCTAAAATTAATAATTCACTGAACTTCAATAAATTTACTCGGTGAACGTATTTCAAAAGAAACTATTGAAATACGGCGTACGCTTACCATTTTAGAATATTTTTAAACATGCTGATAGAACCATGTGCAACCAGCTAGGGTATAATAATTCATTGCATAAGGTTCTAACTACATTTCCTTCTGCCATTTCAAACTTGGGCCACCCGCCATACCAATTTATATTTTCCATTAAAACATGATAAAACAAAACACTTTTTCAAGAGTGTACCTCAAAATCAACAATTGTTAAATAAATTACGACAAGTTCGCAAATTTTGACACCTCAGAACATGGTTAGGCGAAGTTAGAACTCTTTACAATGAAAGTAACGAACTACAATGCGCCTCATAACCTCACACCGATCAACTGTCAGATACAACAAAACGGAAATTACAATAAGTTCAAAGTGACGTAAGAACCTAGTAAAATAAATGATGCTTGATGTTAGAACTTCGTCACATAAGTAGCTACCGAAATACTATACGCATTAGGGATGCAACGACATATCGGAAAACCGATAAATATCGATATATCGACCCCTAAAAATTTCGATATTTATCGATATCGATGATAAGCCGATATCGATATATCAATATCGAAAAACACAATATATCATATCGAAATTTTGAAAAATCCTCCCAAATTAAAATACCCACAAAATTGGGTAAAAAAAGGTAAGAAAAAAACTGACGGTGACGACGAGCTTACGTTATATCTTTCTGCTCCTGTAAATACTCTAAAAGTAAACATTGTTGAAATCTTGAAGAGATGTAAGGTGTACATGCCAATCTTTTTAAAGTGGCATTAAGTCATCTACCAATTGTGGCAACAAGTGTTCCTTCTGAAAGTCGTTTTTCAAAGTAAGGAGTCACTATAATTCAAAACAGAAACCGGCTACATATAAGCTGACTGTCAAGGTTTCAATTTTTAAGTTTAATACTGGAATTAATTTTTTTAAATATATTTATGTGAAAAAAACACATTTTATGTATCTATCCAAATTTTGTGATTATTCAAATAGGTAAGTCTAAAAAATTATATACATGTATAATCGTTAAACGTTTGATATAACTTAACTACATTGGATTTCTGCGTTTAAAAAAAAAAATATCGATATATCGGCCTACTAGATCTATATATCAATATCGACTTAATTCGATGTATATCGACTTCGATATGTCTAACTAACCATCACGCCGTTTCCCCGCAGGGGTAGGCAGAGAGGATGGACCGCCTAACAACTCGGTCTTGGCACACACTCTGTGCCTCACTCACATTCATACATCGTCTCATACATTCTCTTATATTATTCTGACTTTTGACATGGTCCGACTCAAGTACCTGATTCACTAACTTGATCGTTTCATGTCTTCCTCGGGCGTCCCCGACTTCTTTTACCTTATTTTATCATATGTCGATATTTTTAAAAACCTTGTATCCCTAATACGGATGGTTCTGAATTTATTTTGGTTATAGAAATGAACAAAAGAAATGGTTTTCATTTTTTAAAATTTATTTATTATAATAATAATAATATTTGGATGATTTATATAGCGCCGTTTTTGTGAAAAATCACCTCAAGGGCGCTGAATCACCTCAAGGGCGCTTATTGTTGTTATTCACCCGTAGGGGCTTTTACATACATTAGAAAATAATATTTAAGATATCGAGGATTACACGTGCATAGAATTTATACCAAAAGTTATAAGAGTGAAAAAACTTTTAAGGATATACAAGAAGTTTTTAAAGAAAAAAAAACACTTGTATAATCTTGTGGAAAACCGTGAAATATTTTAAACAATGTAATATTTAACAATAACATAGAACAAAATATAATATAAACATTACAATAACAAATCAAATCGTTAAATATATTATACCCAAAGATATTCAAATACAGAATAGATATGCTATGGTGCGGACTCCGGACGTCGCCGGACTACGGTCTAATTAGCGTAGTTTTCATACAAAAAGAATTTGTTCATTTTGTTGATTTTTTGAAAATGTGCATTAATATTGGTTAACAATATATTTTGAATAAGGAAAGAATTCGTTCATTTAGTTTAACGTTCGTTTGGTATATTCGTTAATTATTTGTTCTTTTAGTTTATTTGTTAATTGGTAAACAATATCGGCGACACCCGGAAGCGCAGACCCACATAGTAAAAACAGCAGAGAGCACATCTACTTATATTTCAATATCTTTGATTATACCCATGTTACAATAATTTGTAGGATTCCAAAAAGTGTTGGTTTAAATTGCATTTTAGAATGTAAAGGGAATCAGCGAATACATCTACAATACCACCAAACTTGTTGCCTAAATAATGCATCCTATTGGTGTGAGTTTGATTGATAGTTAGTTGTGTATGTGTTGCAAAAGAATGTTATATTTTATTTATTTATTTATTTATTTATTTATTGATTTATTGTGAAAAACAGTATAATCCATTTACATTTCACAAATAACAGTTTATAAATTACAGTTTATAATAAGTAAGTATATACATTTATTTGCATGGGTAAGTACATCAATACTATCTGATTAGCCAGATTTGGTAAATAGTATGCTTATTGCTGTCTTAAATTCTCCTTCGTTCAAATTGAAAATGTCAATCACAGAAGAAATGTGATTTAACAAAGTAGTTATTCTCCCCAAAGGCATGATCATTGGTAGGTTGGTCCTGCCCCTTGGAAAAATAAATAATCTGTGCTGTCTAGCTCTGATGAAATTATCAGGGACATAAAAAGAAATTCGTTCCAGAATATCTGGATTGCAAATGTGCCCATTTAGCAGCTTGTGCGCCACTAACACCATTGCAATATTTCTCCTGACGTCTAGACGTTCTATCCCCAGCATTCCAGCGAGAAAATCAGAGGGATACAATAAAGGGTAATATCCGAACTCTCGCATGTAGAGGTATCGCATAAACTTTTTTTGCACCTTTTCTACATCATTTGAGTAAAGGGTATCTTCGGGTCCCCATATTATCGATCCACTCTCAAGAATGCTGCGAACCAGAGTAAAATAAAGCATTTTTATGACTGCCGTATTCGTAAAAGATTTCGAATTACATATAACAAAACCCAGCATTCGCATTGCAGAGTTGCACACCGAATCGATATGAGTTCGAAAAGTCAGACGTGTGTCAAAAATGATTCCTAAATCCTTCGTTATCGAGATATGTTTTATAGAGGTACCAGACATTTTATAGTTAAAATATAAAGTACGCTTTGCCCTTGTAATGCACATAATTGTACACTTACTACTGTTAAAAAGAAGTTTATTTTGATGACTCCACTCTACTATACCGTCGATATCGTTTTGTAGACGAATGGAGTCTTCATTTGTCGTTATACAGGTGTATAGTTTAATGTCATCCGCAAATAACAAAAATTTTACAAATCTTATAAACAACCCTATGTCATTAATAAACAATAAAAATAAAAGTGGTCCTAAATTAGACCCTTGAGGGACCCCAGAAGTTGTGGCGTAGAGTTTCGATGTGAACTGCCCGTAAACAACGTATTGTTTTCTGTTAGACAAATAATTATGAAAGAACAAAAGCAGCATGTATGAGAAGCCGAAGCTTTCAAGTTTATTCAGTAATATGAGGTGATCTACTTTGTCAAAAGCTTTCGCAAAATCATTATATGAGACATCTACTTGTTCGTTGTTGTCCAATATATTTGAGACGTAATCCGTAAATACCATTAAGTTGGTCGTCGTAGACCTGCCCTCTCTAAACCCATGCTGCTGGTTTATGAGAAATGGTTCTACTTTATAGTATATACGTTTTTGTATTACGAGTTCAAATAATTTGGCCGGTGCCGAAAGAATATTATATTTTGTCTAGTATTCCTTGTCGGTACATGAAGTTTAATAGTAGCAACGATGGCAGGGCTGTCCATTAGGTTGTTCATAATTCTGTACAATAAAATTAGGTCTGAAATGATTCTTCTGTCAGACAGCGTAATTAAATTTAGTCGATTCATTAAACTTAAATAATTAATGTTTTCTATTGGAATTTTGAGTTTTTGAAATTTAAGTACCTAAGAAATTTGTGTTGAACTCGTTCTATTTTGTTAGAGTGTACTTTATAGAAAGGGGACCAAATAGGTGAATTATATTCTACTTGACATCAACTAATGAAATGTAGAGTGTTTTCATGCAATCCAAGGACTTAAAATCAGTTAGGGTTCTACAAAGGAAGCCAAGAATCTTTAAAGCCTTATTAGTTATATTATCTGTATGTGGTGTGAATGTTAAGTTTGAATCGAATATAACTCCCAAGTCGCGAATTGGTAATACTGGTGTTAATTTAACATTATTTAAATTATATTCATGTAAAATATGAGAATGAGTTCTGGAAAATCGTATTACTTGACATTTCTCAGTATTCAAAAATAACATATTTTGTTCGCACCATTTAAAAAATTCATCTAAATTAGCTTGTAAAATTAGGCAATCATATATATTTCGTATTGTTTTAAACAATTTTAGATCATCTGCAAAAAGTAGGATATATATATTATATACATATTGTCATTAAAAAACACCTTATCCAACTGAAGTGACGAATTAATATAGCAGCGTTTTATTCTTAGCCAACGATGGAGTAATGAAACAAATGACAATAATACGAAAATCATGAAAATGTTGAAGGAATTCAATATCGTGTTATTTAAACACATTATTTACATATATACTTTATTTTTAATCCACGAAATAAATAATTTCCATGTCTACATCAATAATTAACGGAATGTTTTAGAAAAAATTAAAACTTGCTGCACAAACACAAAAAAAATAAGACTCCTTTTCAAAAAAAAAACAGAGTTAAAAGTCGTTGGTGTACGGAGTAAATAAGATATTTGTTGAATTGCCAAAGAAAAGAATAGAAAAAAATGTTAAACAAATTCGTATTAATAATGTTTTTTATAAATAATATATGTATATTTGAATGAGGATTGTCTTAGGTAACACGATCGTTCAAATTGATTAATCAGACATAAATATTAAGTTTTTAGATAATGAGGAAAGGAACATTCAAATGCTCACCATAAATCAAATATTATTTACACTCGTCTTTGTTTTAAATATTAAATACGCTATACAATAACACCGGGAGGCTTAACGGTCCGGTAAATTAGTACGACATTTTGAAATATCTTACTAGTGACCAAAAAACCTCAACATTTTGTTTAATTTACCACAAGTTTTTCAGCTTTACATATATATAGTGGTGTATACTGCATACGAATAATCTGAGTGTTGTAACAGATAGAGTGAACACTTCTACATATAACTGCATTCTCAACAGAAATTTACATTTTTCAGAGATGTCTGGTTAACCACAAAAAAATACATATGTACATTATACGTGTTCAAAACGTACATGAACCACAGTTTATTAGTGAGAATGTGAACCAAACATTTAAATGGATCCGAAGTTTGTTTTGCAAAAACTAAATGCACGTGCATATTTTAACAGCTCTTCGGGAATGCAAGAAAACTAAGGCACAATTAAAAAATATTTCTCCAGACTTCTAGACGTTGTTTTCTTTTTACTTTTATAATATGACACTTCCCGCCCGTCTAGAGATGAATAATTGTAAAATGCCATTTTTAAAACGGCTCCCTTCAATATCAGAATGAGTAGGATGGAAAAATGATCTTAGTATCTCGTATCACCAAAAAAACGGTAGAGAAACATTACCTTTTTAGCCATGATTGGATGTTTTTTACGCGTTTAGCTGTCAAGGTGTTTTATGTTATTGGCCCTTATCGTATTACAGAGCTGTAGAGGATGTAGGCATTTTTTTTTTTACATGTGCTCCTCACAGGAGGCCCTGAAGAAAATAATTTCCATCAGGGCCTATATCATCCTTGGGGATGCTGTGTGGAGGGGTTTTTTAAGGAAATGAAGGAAAGAAGAGTTTTGGGAAGGAAAAGTGTTTAAGGGGTGGGTAGGAATCTGGGGTTCAGTGTGTCCTGGTCATCCGCCTCCTGGACCTAGACAAACCTCACCCCATGTACCCGGGCACCCCTGCTAAATCACCAAATGTACCGAACCTCTTGGGGTGACCTATGGCAGAGGTGTTAGTTATCCAATAAAGGTTCCCGGGGTGGCGGTACCCATTTCCGCCTCCCAAATTGGGCCACACTTTTTTTTCAATTGCATTGCATTGTGATTTCCCTAAGGGAATCACACTTTTTTTATTCATTTGCTTTACATTAGTCATTGAGAGGTTGATTGCATTTTTTGGTCACAAGTTTTTGTCAAATAACATCAACATTACTATGGTATTTTTTTTACATGAGCTCCACACAGGAGGCCCTGAGGAAAATGATTTCCCTCAAGGCCTATGTCATCTTTCGGGATGCCGTGTGGAGGGTTTTTTAAGCGAAGGAGGGGAGAGTTCTGGGAAGGAAAAGGGATTAGGGGGTGGGTAGGAATCTGGGATTCAGTGTGTCCTGGTCATCCGCCTCCAAGACCTAGACAAACCTCACCCCATGAAGGATTATACATGTAGTTTCAACATCCTTCAACAGCTGTCGTTAGTGTAGATAGTTGTGTGTAGTTTTGAGGTTTATCAACAGATGTCAGATACATAAGTAGTACCTCAGAGAGCGTCGACTATCGTCGTTCGTATCTAATGGACGAACGGTTACGGAAATAGCCGATAATACAGTGCTCTAGCAGAATTACTTAGATCATCCAATAAGACGGACGGATGGTCTAGTTAAATGTGCATTACAATCCGTACGATTACGTAAATGAAGTAACTTTTCATCTCGATGAACCTCGATTTATGTTGGAGTTTTCCCTAACACATTTCAATAACCTCAATCGCTAGGAATGAAGAATATCACAATTGTATAGAAGTGAAAATAGATTATTCCAGAAGTATAAGTATAAACAATTTTCCTTTCCTTGAGGTGATTTTCACAAGCTAACTACATATTTATCCGTAGTGACAATAGACCGCCCAACGACTATGTCATGGCAGACACCCATACCTACGTTCATTTTTCTAGGCACTCTTCTGTTATTCTGACTCTTGACATGCCAGGACAAAATCATTTGAATCATTTGATCGTACCACGTCTTCCCCGGGCACCCTTATCACCTTCTGGCACAAGTTTTCATTACAGAAAAAAATACACTTTCACGTATTTAACTAATACATTTTGCATTACATTTAAATACATTACATAACAATATTATTCACTTTCGTTATTTTGTTGAATAAATATAATTATTATTTTTATTTTTAATTTTTAACTTAATGAGTAAAACCTCAAATTGTAATATTTAAATAAATGAAGACAATATAAGCGAAATTCGATCGAAAATCTGGAAACAGAAAAATCAGAAAAACATATTGACACCTCTGGGACTCGAACCCAGGACCTCTTGCTTTCCGGGCAAGAGGTCTTGGGTTTTTTTTTCCTTAGCGCGTTTGCCCGGAAAGCAAGAGGTCCTGGGTTCGAGTCCCAGAGGTGTCAATATGTTTTTCTGATTTTTCTGTTTCCAGATTTTCGATCGAATTTCGCTTATATTGTCTTCATTTATTTAAATATTACAATTTGAGGTTTTACTCATTAAGTTAAAAATTAAAAATAAAAATATTCATCCTAGACTTGCAGATAAGTCGATAGATGTCGCATATTAAATAATTATTATTTTTTAAATGTAACAAGTCTTTTTCTCATGTTTAGTGTTGTCTGGAAGGCAATTGTATAAATTGCCCCATTGGTAACCAACGGATTGCTTACCGTAGTGAGTACGTGTGGAGTTTAAATGTTTCGTATTGTCGTGTCATTGGGACGTTTTAACGAATTCTGTGTTTGTGTGTATAAGTTTATTATTTATTTTGTATATAAGGAGACGTACATAGTTTACTTAATGTTGACAGTTTTGTTTTGAAGTGAAACTTCTTTGGCCCCGCTAGCGATTTATAATTCAGATGAAACGGAAATGCGTCACAAAAATTTATTATTTGACGGGTCCTCGGTTCTAATATAATGCGGTGAATTCGCGCGTCGGCGCGGGCCTTCGATAGCGCAGTCGGCAAGGCGCTCGACAAGTCTCAGCGGCCAGAGAGACAGACATCAAGCGAACAGAGGCTCGAATCCTACGAAATCCAAAAAAAACATTTTTATTTTTGTGAAATCAATATCCAATCTTCAAACCACTTTAAAATAAAAAGGCGAAAGAAAAGAAAGCGGCATCTAACGACTTTCTAATTTCACTTCTACTGCATGTGAATTGCACATTCTGATTTTTTTTACACTGCCTTTCATGCGCTCGATCATTTAAAAACATTTAAGCATCCCATTTTTTAAATTCAAAGTTACAATAAATATAATTACTTCACAACGTATCCTCTGTTTTGTTACGTTTCACTGCTTCTAACGCGTGATACAAATGTGTCAAATTGCGAGGTGGGGATCGTTCGTCATTAATCTAACAGATGGCGCCAGCATCGCTTGTTGTTAATTAATTCCCGCCGTGATGTATTACGGCCGTGCTGCGCTGATGTTATGTCAGCTGACTATGACTAGCACTACCTCTGGGCCAAGTGGTTCATGTCAATGGAGCTTTATGAGGCGATTCCGAAACTGCAAGAAGTGTAGGTACGTGGCTGAAAGAATATCACACTACTGGATAAGATGTCATTAGGAAGTATGAATTTACCGTTGACAAACCGAGCTTTAGTGGTTTAACGGGACTTTATTGTGATATATTATGAAACATTAGAAAAAAAAGATCTAATACCTGAAAAAAAAATAAAACACTAGTAAGCAAAATCCTTTTAAGCTGATTTTCATACAATTTCCCTTGAGAGGAAGTTTTGGGAAAGAAAATGGTACGAGGGGTGGCTAGGACTCTGTGGGTCGGTGTGTCCATGAGTGACGGACGTATGCATCCATTCCTCCCACTGCGGTGCAAGGCGATGGGACAGGAGAGTCCGGCTGGATAAATCAAAAGGTCTCTCTCAACCAGTCTCATCTGATCCGGCCCGACACGCGGAATAGTAGTTGGGCAAAAGCATCCACCTCAACCCATGAACCCGGGCACCCCTGCCAAGTCACCAAACGTATCGAACCACTTGGGATGACCTACGGCAGGGGTGTTGGTTGTCCATTAAGTGATTATTGGGGGGGCGCTGGCGGTACCCATATCCGCCTCCAAAATGGAAATTAAAATTAAGAAGATCGCATTACTTGATATGACTTCATTAGTCATAAAGAAGTTCGAATTTACAGTTGAAAAATCGCCCTCCAGGAGCTTAAAGGGACTTTATTTTAATATAATGAAAAATTTGAAAAAATAAATTAATGCAAAATTATAATTGTAAAAAGAGAATTTTAAAATACAAATAAGCAAAATAAGGCAGGTTGAAAAGATCACCCTACTGAACATGACGTCATTAAGGCTCTGCAACCGGGTTCGAAAAGAAGAAGATGGAGAGATACGAAATTACGAATGTTAGAGGAGAGCGCTAACATTTACAGCGACAAAATCGATGCGAAAATTGCGAAAATGTTTAATAAAACTCGACTTGTTTAAAATAGAGCAAAAATCTCGCGGGCATTGTCTTAAACAGCATTTAAAGAAACACTGTGAATATTTTCATACATATAACTTGTATAATACCTCAAACAAACGTGTTTATAATAATTTTTGAAACATACATTTTTTTTCTATCGAGGGAATCATTACATAGTATAAAATGAAGTTGCTCAAAATGTATGTGGGAATCATTACATAGTATAAAATGAAGTTGCTCAAAATGTATGTGCGCATAGATCTTTTGAACTACGCAACGGATTTTCATGCGGTTTTCACCAATAGATAGAGTGATTCAAGAGGAAGTACATATATAATATAATTATATGTGTAATACGTGCTTATTATAGTAGAGAAAGGCTGAGATATTCTAATATTCAATTCAGGCAGCGGGCAGCGGGCAGCTGGCAAGCGGGTGGTGTGGATTTTATAAAGGTTGTGTAATGGCGTTGTGTTTCGTTAGCCACAGCAACGTGTGGCCGGGTCTGCTAGTTTTATATAATTTGCGTTTCAGCGCGGGCAATGTCTAGATATTATCTTCAAGAATAACATAAATTTTTTAAGAGCTTTATAACTGACCGTAAGGGAATTATGTAAGAAATCGGTTGAATATCGGGTTGCGGGCCCTTAAGAAATACATGTTTTCTGTTGACAAACTGCTCTCTGGTACGAGAAAATTAATATGACTTTATTGTAATATATTACGAAATATTAAAGAAATACAAATAATATAATTCTATGTTTAAAAAAAAAAAGTAGGTACTTAAAGTTTTTCTTAAAATTTGTGTAATAAATACCTTTTACAATAATTGATATTGCGTAATTGATATTGGATCTTTCAGAATAATAGAGGAGTATGTATGAGACGATGTATGAATGTGAATGAAGCAAAGAGTGTGTACCTAGACCAAATTGTTTGGCGGTGCGTCCTCTCTGTCTAGTTGATTATTTAGTTAGCTGGTATCGCGGTTCTCAAGAAAGTCGCGATAAAACAGCGCTAAAATTTGGGAAGCGGGTTAAGGATCCGCCGCCGCCCCGGGAACCATTTATTGAATGATCAATACCCCTGCTATAGGTTACCCCAAGTGGCTCGCTACTTTTGGTGACTTAGAAGGGGTGCCCGGGATCATGGTGTGAGGTTTGTATAGGTCTAAGCGGCGGATGCTTTCGCCCACATACTGGTTATGTATTTATATGCCCCAGCGCTAAAGCATTTATCTCAAATATTCGGCAATTAATCAACAGTCGAATGATTTATGAATTACTGTTCAAATATAATAATTCTGAAAACAATACCAGTTATTTATAATTATTATTTATTTATTTTATTCTGATTCTTCATAAAACATTCACCCTATTCCAAAGAAGGGTGACCGCTCCAACCTAGCCAACTACCGCCCCATAGCGATCACATCAGTTCTGTCTAAGGTGATGGAACGTGTGATCAACGACAAACTGCTCACATACCTCGAAAAGAACAAAATTATTAACGACCGTCAGTACGGATTCCGGCGGAACCGCTCGCGCGGTGATCTGCTCGCATATGTGACGCATGTTTGGGGGCGATGCCTGGAACGTTTCGGTTAGACCCAAACGGTTGTACTGGATATTTCCAAGGCCTTTGACCGGGTTTGGCACCGAGGGCTTGTCAACAAACTGTCTTCTTACGGACTTCCCGCATCCTTGTGTACGTGGATTGCCGACTTTTTGAGGGAGAAGTTGATTCAGGCGGTTGCTGACGGTTTCACCTCTTCCTGGCATTCGATAAATACTGGCGTCCCACAGGGATCTGTTCCGTCACCGACTTTGTTTCTGTTGCACATCAATGACCTCTTGTCATGTGCACCGATTCATTGTTACGCGGATGACAGTACAGTCCATGATAGCTTTTTGTTTGACAAGCCCCTAAACGGCACACAAACTCCAATAGCTCGGAGGGCTTTGAAGCAAATAATGGACGGTTACCTCGAGAGTGTTTTCTCTTGGGGTAAGAATAACCTCGTCGAATTTAATGTTTCAAAGACCCAATCATGTTTGATAACGTCTAAAAGGGATCGAAATGAAAATCTAATCGCCTTCAACGGAAGCAATCTTCCGAACAGGACCTCCATCGATATGCTTGGTGCAAATTTGGGAGGCGGGAATGGGTACCGCCGCCCCGGGAACCTTTATTGGATAACCAACACCTCTGCCATAGGTCACCCCAAGTGGTTCGCTACGTTTGGTGATTTAGCAGGGGTGCCCGGGTTCATGGGGTGAGTTTTGTCTAGGTCTTGGAGGCGGATGACCAGGACATAATGAACCCAAGATTCCTACCCACCCCTTAAACCCTTTTCCTTCCCAGAACTCTCCTCTCCTTCCTTTCCTTAAAAACACCCTCCACACAGAAACATAGGTGAGCATAAAGATGACATAGGCCCTGAGGGAAACTATGTTCCTCAGGGCCTCCTGTGTGGAGCTCATGTAAAAAAAAAAAAAAAAAAACTCTAAGTGACCAGCTCAGGTACGGGGGGGCTCCATCGAAACCAGAGTTAAGTTAGCCTCTTAGAAACTGGGCGTGCTGTACAGGGCCCGCAGAGACTTTAATAGTACACAACTGCTAACCCTGTACAAATCGCAAGTGCGCCCCACGGTTGAATTTGGCAGCCACCTCTGGTCTGGAGCTCCAAAATACCTGAAAAATACCCTCGACTCTGTGCAGAATGTGTTGATAGATTCTCCCATCTTAACAGACGGACTGCAATCTTTAGAGCACAGGCGTCAGGTAGGAATGCTGTCCTTGTTCTACCGGTATTACAATGGAAGATGCTCCGAGGAACTAGCATCATTGATCCCCTCAGCACCGGTGCGTAAAACAGTAGTACGGCGGTAGACGGAAAACACGCCAAACACGCGCCCAACATTTGTACACGGTTGACATTAGTCACATGAGAACGGGTCGTTTCTATGACTCGTTCTTGAGTTCAACGGCTCGGCTGTGGAACGATTTGCCGGCCTGTGTTTCCTCCCTCCTACAACATGGGTCTCTTCAAGACCCTTGTTCACTCCTTCCTTTCCTCAAAAAGACCCTCCACACAGCATCTTCAAAGACGACATAGGCCCTGAGGGAAGTTATTTTCCTCAGGGCCTCTTGTGTGGAGTTAATGTAAAAAAAAAAAAAACAGTAATGTTCTAAAAAATTAAAGAGAAGATTACGATTTTTAAAAAAAATTTCTAATTTTCATAAGCTCCACATAGGAGGCCCTGAGGAAAATAATTTCCCTCAGGGCCTATGTCATCTTTGGGGATGCTGTGTGGAGGGTTTTTTTCGGAAAGGAAGGAGAGGAGAGTTCTAGTAAGGAAAAGGGTTTGAAAGGTGGTTAGGAATCTGGGGTTCATTGTGTCCTGGTCATCCACCTCCAAGACCTAGACAAACCTCACCCCATGAACCCGGGCATCCCTGCTAAATCACCAAACGTAGCGAACCACTTGAGGGCGGCGGTACCCATTCCCGCCTCAAAAATTGCCCTTGGGGGGCAGTTTAACTATGTTGTCACGTATGTTAAGAGATAGTTTGGTTTGAGATAGTGTTGGTCAGAAGGGGTCCAAATAAAGGAACTATATTCCAAGATGCTGCGGACAAATGCTCATATCTCATATCTCCAACGGCACCATTTTAGCAACGTTAGTAATTACTTTCGATCTCACCAAACTGAACAAAGAAAGTCAGTAAGGTATTTTCATTTTGGATTTTTTCAAGAGCCTTGTCTGGTCTTTGCCCTATCTGCTCAAAGAACACTTCGTCTTATATTCTACGTTGTCTGATGATGTTAATTAATAGATAATGCTATAATTAGTCGGGGAATTAGGGGTGTCCTTGGTAGGGTTGGGGTGATGGGGTGCGGCGGCCAGGGGTCGGTTGTCAGACACACGCTGTGCAAAGTGATTAATGTGCATGTTCGCCGGGAGATTCGCCAACCTTCATCTGGCGACCCCTTACAATCGGATTTCTATATATTTTTCCTACATCGATCTATGTATAATTTATACTGTATAATATCATGTATTGCACCACCATGAACGTAGTTCTCATATCCGTGTGATATTGATTTTAGATTTGCAGTGAAGCGAACACTTATCCGGAGATTTTTTCTCTCGGATCGAGATTAAAAGAAATACCTAAGTGTGCAGAAGCAGACTGATTTGATGATGAAGTTGAGTTAGTCTATAGCACTAGCGTTTCAAAATCGATGCGAAAAGCTTGCGTAAAATAGTAGAGTTTTAATACTAAGAGCATGTGGATGAGTTTTGTTCTTGGGAATTATGTTTGGGACGGAAGGTTGGTAAGGATGTTGACAAAAGGATGAACATATGAAATTCAGTAATTAGTGGTGGACTAAATGCACTACTGATAATTAAGTTTTGTGGATGAAATGTCAAACAGAAAGCACCATCAAATACATCAAATCAAAATTTCATTTCAATTTTTTTTTTACATTATCTCCACACAGGAGGCCCTAAGAAAAATAATTTTACTCAGAGCCTATGTCATCTTTGGGGATGCTGTGTAGAGAGCATTTTTAGGGAAAGGGAGGAGAGGAAGTTCTGGGAAGGAAAAAATAGGAGGGCTGGGTAAGAATCTGTGAGGCAGTGTGTACAGGAGAGTCGAACCTATGAATCCATCCTGTCCACTACGGTGCAAGGCAATGTTTTATAGAGAGTCCTGCTGGAGAGGTCAAAAGATCTCCCCTCAACCAGTCTCTCCCGATCCGGCCTGCCATGCAGCCAAGATCGGGCCAAACCTCACCCTATGAACCCGAGCACCCATGCTAAGTCACCAAACTTAGAAAAACCACTTGGGTTGACCTATGGCAGAGGTGTTGGTTATCCAATAAATGGTTCCCGGGGTGGCGGTACCCATACCCACCTCTCGAATCGAATAACAGAACATTATATATGAAATGATGTAAGTCTAATTGTATGTATGCCGGCGTAGTCCAGTGGTAAGACTCTTGACTGGCACTCCGAAGGTCGCGGGATCGAATCCCGGGCGTGGCAAATAAATTTTATTTGATTAATTTGTGTTATTTCACAATTTATTCATTAAAAATAATATGGTATATTTGCTGCACGTTCCAGAGTGGTAGATACTTTCAGTATCGCCCTGATGTAAGACCACCATTCAGAATTGAAACGTTGCTTGAAATGGCTTTAGCCGTGTTTGGTGACCAGATCTGAATAGCCAGGTACTTCCTCACCTTCCTCTTCCCTATCTCCTTCCCCTCCCCACCTTCAGCCTCACAAAATACCCCAATTGGGGATATCATAGTCCCACTGGCTCCAGACGGGAGCAGTTGGGGACTCTTGTGCGGTATTCATGTAAAAAAAAAAAAAAATGTGAATCCGGAGGTCGCGAGTTAAAATCCCGGCGTGCGCAAGTAATTTTATTTAATTGTTTTGTGCTGTTTCCAATTTATTCATTAAAAATACTCTCGTCAATTAACTACAATCGTAAAAGATACTCTCACTATCGCTCCTAAGTAAGAGCAGCATTCAGATTTAAACATTGTCGGTATCCATGATTCGTGACCAGATCTGAATGCGGTATTCGTATTGAAAAAAAACTGCTTGTTGGATGGTTAGAAATTTATCAGTTCACTTTTAATGTGGATTGTGGTATTTATGATTTGATAAATATTGTTGGATTTAAATTTTATAAAATTATCAAAACTTTTCTTTGACATTTTACCAACATTGAACTCGCGGTGCTTTGATTAGGGACTTTACCCTCCGAAAGGTCACAGAAACTTTAAAAATAGGAATTAGTTTTATTTTTTTAATAAACTAATTAGAAAAACAATAACAGTTGAAAAATAATTTAAATTTCTTGTTTTTAACAGTAAATTAGCAAGATAAATTAAAACTCGTAATATAACATTAGCAACATTAGCAACATGCCACCTGCCAATTTTTAAAACCCTCTGTGCAGAAATTATGAAGATGAACATTCTGAAAACTGTAGATTTATGTGTTAGGATAATAACAAATCTCAATGTGTTAGGCGGTTTGGGTACCGCCGCCCCGGGTACCTTTTATTGGATAACCAATACCTCTGCCATAGGTCACCCTAAGTGGTTCGCCACGTTTGGAGAATGTGTCTGCCCATCTGTGACGGGCTGGACCAAGAGAGACTTATTGAGGGAGACCTTTTGACCTCTCCAGCTGGACACGGCAGTTAGAGGGGTGAATTCATACGTCCGTCACACCTGGACACATTAACCCCCAGATTCCTATCCACCCCTTATACCATTTTCCTTCCCAGAACTTCCTTTCCTTAAAAAGACCCTCCACACAACATCTATGAAGATGACATTGCCCCGTATTGAAATTATATCTACCTCCTTCTTTAGCCAACATTTTGGACAGTTTTCTAAGTGTCCTTCATCGGGGCAGATGTGTGATGCTGGACATGCCTTAATGTTGAACACTGCAACGCTGTTCGAAACGATATCTAAAGAATGAGGTAGCGCAACAGGACATAATACCCCAAAAATAAATAACGATAATACTTCTCTGGTCGTGAACATCTAAAATCATACCAGTAGCCAGTAGTGATGGAATTTAACTATTTTATCACTGTGGTTTTACCTACAAATGAGAAGGATCCATCACGACAAATAAAATAGTTGGTTTTTAAAGGCTGAATAAAATCAGTCCGCAAATAACCCACCGGGAGACGTGTGATGTCCCATTCCACCCACTCCCATCTTCTGTATTCATGAGAACTCAATCAACACCCCACACTCATTAGTCCCTGTGATAAAGTTCTAATACAACCTTTTGTTCAACGAGCCACACGCCAAATATAAAAGACACAGATCAGAAGGCGGTCCTCACATCTTTTAAGCAGGGCTACGATTTCATGTAGCGAGGAAACATCGAAGTTGCCAATTACGAGTACCGTATTGAAAAGTATGGATGATAATTTTGATGTCAAAGGTCGGTAGTAACGTTGATACATTACGTGTATCAATTACAAAAGGCTTAATGACAAGAATTGCCAAAGACTTTTGTAATATATCTACTTTCTCCGTGATGTGCCCTATCAGGTCCCCCCGACGTTAGCGATCACTCTGAAAAAGTCTCTCTATCTTGCGCTGCCCGGGATAGCTCCTCCACACTTCTAATGCCGGTCCACTATCCTACATTTCGCAGCCAAGACATTTGACTCCTACCAAGCCCTCGGCGACCCCCTATCTTGCCTTTCAATACCGATTGGAGCAAGTAATACTTCTCCCCTCGAAGTATGTGACCCAGATATGAAATTTTCCTGACTTTCACCAATGTAAGCAGCTCTTTATCTGCTCCAGCCCGCTTGAGAATTTCTGTGTTGGTGATCATGTCGGTCTACTTTAATTTTTTATCTACTTCAAATGTTTTAATACATCTTTAGTTCGGAGTCAAATTGAGTATAACTCACCTATTTGGTCACTACATATAAGGTTCACTCAGATTCCGTTGAAAAAAATAATTGCTGCATTCACCTGCAGTTTCAATTCTCGTAATAACCGAATTCGCGATATTTTAACTATTTCTATTTTTGAAACTGCCAATTCATGGTGAAATTTAATAATATACTATAATAAAACAAATATGAAACATATTTCCACTTTAACTTATTTGACCGTAACCTTACTTCAATATTCCCTGAACAATATTGATGTAAGCTACAAACCCAAAGTATTTATGCCTACTGGGAATAACCAAAATAGTTAGAAATTAGACAGTAATAGACGTTTTACTAACAAGTGTAATAAAACCCATATAATTGAATTAAATTCATATTGACCACCCCGCTTCCCCTCACCCCTGTGTTATGTATATAAACCGTAGGTTAAGAATAATTTGTACCAGTCTGAAGTTGTCTTTAATAATCTGAAACCGGTTACGGTCAAATAAACAAGCGGAAAAAGATTAATATTTCTTTTAATATAATATATTAACTATTTCTGATCTGTTAAGACCAAAGATATTCAATATCTTTGGTTAAGACTGTTATCAGACTTTATATTCGATATTATGGAACACAATAATACTACGAGTACTTCTGCTGCAAGTGCACCGCTTGGAAAAAACATCGAAATAAAGGAGGCAACCACAAAGTTTTCTTTAAAAATCTTTATTTTATTTATGTTTTATGAATTTCATAATAAATCATTGACGTTAAAATAAAGGAAGTTTGTCACAGCCCTGCTTTACATCGGTCCGTATAAATATTTGGCGGGAGATGTATGGTGATGCGGGCGGAAGTGACTTCCGGTACTTCCGGTCCCCGGCGGTGAGTTAGCATCCAATTTCCGATAGGACGAGTCCTCCGATGGAGCCTTCCGGGCAAAGAGTTTGAAGATTAAATAATGTCTGGAGACCTCGGCCCGTAAAATTATTTACCACGCTCGGGTTACATTTCAAGTTTGGGCTCCTAAATCGAGGAGGTTCTGCAGTTCAGCAATTTATTTTCGGACAAATAATTCTACTTTTTTTAATTTTTTTCTGTAGATGTAGTTATTAACCAGTGTGTTATTATTTAAAGTGAGATTCTAACACTGTAGTAGATATATTATCTCAGTATTGGCCTATCATATACCGAGTGTCAATCACATTACTAACTGGAAACTCTTAACGTTGCTTTCATAATAATAATAGTTTATTCCAGAATGTATGCAGTTATGCAGGGGTAGTGCAATGCAATACATTCCATATTTCGAAATATCAAAAGAAAGAAAAATAATAAGGTGAGGTAAAAGTAAATAACAACATCTAAATAAATTAAAATAAAACAAATACGCGTGAAAAACATGAGAATTGAAACTCAAAAAAAAAATTAAACACTAAAATGAATGCAAGCAAGCCATTTACGGAGGGTATTTCATTGTTATATGTGAACATCACACAGTATTAACTGCTAGTGGAACTAACGCATTGCCAGGAGGAGTACAAGGCTGATATCTGGTCACTAAACACGAATTAAGCCATTCTAATCAACGTTTCGAATTGAATTGTGTTTTTTCACCAGGGTGATACTGACAGTGTCTACTGATTCAACTGGCTTAAGGCGTGATAATTGATCGATTTTGGATACAGCCAATTTGCAAAACATCCTCTTTCCCTAATCCTTCCCTTTTTCTGATTCAGCCTTACAATATTCCCCAAACTGGATATGGCATAGTCTAAGAAATTCACGACTCTGGTATGATAGTCACATAAAAACATCACCTTTCAAATTCTAAATCTAAAGCTTTTAGACTGTAATACATACCCTGTAAGTTCCCCGAAGTATTTTTCGGATATGTGAGTTTGTTCAAACATTTTAAACTGTTACCAGGTATGACCTGTAACTAGCTGTAAACGTATTATCGATTTCAAAAGAATCATTCTTCATCATTCAATTCAATTATGTATGTTATAGTATTTACATAGAACAGCTTATTACTGATGCAGTCATAGTGCTTTTATCAACTACAATAATACTTCCACTCCTCTGCAAACCGAAATCACAAAAATCTTCAGGCTGGGACAAAAAACATCCGATAAAACCACGAGATCCATTATAGCTACATTCATAAACACTCAAGCACGAGACGTCTGGTTAGACAAAATCAAAACATATATGAAATCCACTAACAGCAACTCGAACAAGCTTAACACAGCAGATCTAGGATACTCGCAGGAAAGAAATCGAATCTACATTTCGGAACACTTAACTCCAAAATGCAAATTTCTACTGGCCCAGACAAAAAAATTTGCTAGAGATCATCACTTCAAATATACATGGGTGAAATCAGGTCGTATTTTACTCAGGCAGACCGATGACTCGAATATAATAACAATCCGCAATGACATAGATATCGCACGAGTAAAACGCCAAATAATATGACTAAGGACACAAAGTATGCCTAACTCTAACTCTAATCACCAGCTACTCCATTATAGTATAATGAAAAATAAAAATCTCATTATCATATTTTCTCATCACCCACTCTACTTCTTTAATGCACATTATAGTAAAATTGATATTATTTGTACCACTTATAATTCTGCAGGTTTAATTATTATGATATGTTCTAAAGAGATATCAAATTTTTCCTCTACATATGAGAATCCACACCTAATAAATATGCTTGTATTATGTTTCCCCACTATGCAGCCGTACTCACTCCCAAGTATTGATATACTATATCTTATTATCCACCCAAATCATATCTTAATTAATAATATTATTCCTATCTTGCCTATCATAAAATCCATTACTATAATAAGTATGACACGTATTTGTAACTTTTTAAATCCAACGTACCCCGAATTATTTTTTCCTAGCTTTGCCAGCACTGTAAACTTCTTTATTTATACCTTTTTCATTATATACAAATTCACAAAAACAGCATATAGAAGCCACAATACTTACATATTCTCAAAATATTACATATTGAAAAGATTTTTCCATTACAACAATCCTTACCTAAACTTCACTTATAATCTTGAAATAACAAAGTATAAACTACTTACTATTGCTATTAACTCTCAGTATCAGAAAATTATCACTTATATCAATATAAATGTCATTGAACTCTGGAACTGTATCATAACTATGAACATATATTGGAAAAAATTCTCATTACAACTACCGCTTTTAAAAACCTGTGGTACCACTTACTCAAATAATTTCTATCATCTTAACATCCTCATTCATAAATACAAAATTAGTATAATTATAACCACAAGTGAAACTAACCTTTTGCATCTCATTGTTTATAACCATAACAAATTACATGCATTCCACATACCTTCTACACCAACGCTGAAGGATTGTATCCTTACTTGTCTAATTCCACTTATACATGTAATCCATTCCATTCTTATAATCATATTAATAACCTGCTATGATTCCTATTCTTGCTTCATATATAAAGTTATAATCATACATACAAATTTCATACTTTCAATGCACTTAATATACTTTATGATTGTAGATCTCCTATGTATTTTTACTTGTCTAATTATTGTTATTCTTTCAAACACAGAAGACACTATGCACCTGCAAAGACACATAACGAATAATAAATGTCTTGGTCTTACAATATACTTATACATTAACCTATCTTACCCAGTCGTTGATGAACTCAAACACCCACCATACACAGATGCCCATAATGGACCCAATTAACCCAATTGATAACTTTCTTAATATCACGGCACATACGACAAACAACACAAATGCATTAAAAAAATTTATCTCCAAACCAGAAGCTCTAAGAGTATTTGCCATGAATATCCGTAGCCTCAACAAAAACTTTGATAACCTACTTGTTCAACTTACTGACATAGGAAATGAATTTGACATCATTGTTCTGTCAGAGTGCTGGATTAACGTTAATTACATCCCGAAATTATTAAACAACTACTCTGTGTACAACACGTCTCAGCACAGGTCCCAATCCGATGGGGTCATAGTTTATGTCAAGTCTAACCTAAAACATGCAGTATCTGAAATTTCAGTCGACCATGCAAATTGTCTTAATATCTCAATCGATAACTTAAATATACTCGCAATATACCGACCCCCAAAGTCCAACAATGTCACGCCTTTTCTCTACTCTCTCGAAAAAAATATCGATGAAAAAACTAAGGATCTCATCATAATCGGTGACATAAATATAGACATCCTAAATGAATCCAGCCCCCACGCTACAAATTACCTAAACCTAATGGCACTGCATGGCCTTATACCACACATCAACACACCTACACGAGTCACCCTCACTACTAAGACATGCATAGATCATATTATGGTTAGATCAAAGCGAACCGCTAAATCAGCTGTATTCGAATCCACTGTAACTGACCATTACTCAACCATTCTCGAACTACACAACTCAAAATCTACTCCCCCTAAGTCCAGTAATCCTTCCCATAAAACTGTTAATATGGTTCATTTGATAAAGTATGTTGAAGAAGAAAAATGGGAATCTACCCTGCTTTCTGAAAATGTCAACGACGCTCTTGAAAATTTCTCTGCATCACTAACTGCCCACATTAACCACGCTACTTTCCCCATTATAATGGCATCGAACAAAAAAAAGAAACTAAAACCATGGATTACAAATGGCCTTATCTTCTGTATACGTAAAAGAGACAGACTCCATAAACAATCCGTAAACAACCCAGACCCTCAACTCTTGCGCTTCTATAAAAAATATCGTAACATTTGCAATAATCTCATAACAATAACCAAACAAAACTATTACAAAAAAAAAATTGAAGAATCGGGATATGACAGTAAAATAATCTGGAACGTAGTCAATGACATCTCAGAAAACAATAAAACCTCATTCAAAATGCAATCACTCGCCATAAATGGGAAAAATATCCAAGTCCATGATGACCCAAAAACCTTAGCTGATCATGCCAACCATTTTTTCAGTAACATCGGCACGAACTTAGCCAACAAAATTCTAAAAGCAACAAACAAAACACAAAATCTCTTAACCTCACGGGTAAGACAACAGAGCTCTTTGCACCCGGAACTAATCCTAGCCCCTACCTCCAATAAAGAAATAGTTGACACAATACTCACCATTAAAACAAACAGTGCTGCTGGTAATGACAATATTTCTCCTTATATAATAAAACACATAGTTCACTTTATTACAATGCCGTTAAAACATATCGTTAACCTAAGCTTTAAAAGCGGTTCTTTCCCACACCGACTAAAACATGCAACAGTTATCCCAATCTATAAAGGTGGCGATAAAACAAATATTGAAAACTATAGACCCATTTCTTTGCTAAGTGTCCTGTCAAAAATCATTGAAAAAATTGTTAAAAGTAGACTTGTCTCCCATCTTGAAACCCAGAAGTTTCTCTCGCCTAATCAGTTTGGCTTTCAAAATAATTTAAATACAGAATCTGCAATCTTAGACTTGACGAATAAGATCACTAACAGCCTGGACGAAGGTGATTCCTGCCTAGCCATATTCCTAGACTTAGCCAAAGCATTTGATACGGTTTCCCACCCCATACTTCTAGAAAGACTATCTCAAATAGGCATCCGAGGTAGAACTCTTAACTGGTTCTCATCATACCTAACCGACAGATCGCAAGCTGTGAAAATTAACAACATAACAAGTAACCCCTTACCAATCCACTTCGGAGTCCCACAAGGAAGTGTTCTAGGCCCTATTCTGTTCCTCATCTACATCAACAATCTCTGTAACCTTCCCATAACCGGGAAACTAATATCTTTTGCAGATGACACTGTACTGATAACTAGACACAAAACCTGGAAAGGAGCATTCGACATAGCTCAAAACGACATACGCCAGATAAAGAAATGGTTAGATGATAATCTCCTAACCCTTAATGCTGGAAAAACAAAATTCTTAACCTTCAGTCTTTCTGCTGCAACCCAACCTACCAATAATCAGAATATAATAATTCACTCCTGTCTAAGAACTTGCACTTCCTGTAATTGCCCAAACTTGGAACACGCCACCCACATAAAATATCTGGGGGTCATCATTGATCAACACCTTCGTTGGGATCAGCACTTGGCCAGTCTAACCACACGCATCCGCAAACTCTCTTATGTCTTCCGAACCCTAAGAAATATCCTTACTACCTCAACTCTTAAAACTGTTTACTACGCTCTCTGCCAATCTCTATTAGCATACGGCATTATAACTTGGGGTGGCTGTGCACAATCTATCATCGAACCTCTACTAAAAGCCCAAAAAATGGTAATACGTGTCATTAACAAGCGACCGACAAGATACCCCTCCAAACGACTCCTCATCGAGTATAACGTCTTAAACATACGGCAACTCCATTTAAAATTTATGCTAATACATTTCCTGTTCAAATACAAAAACAAAACTCTCTTACAACACAACTACACCACCAGAACAATAACCAACAGACACTACAATGTACCTACACTACACACCACGTCAGCTCAAAGACAATTTTTCTTCCTAGCTCCTAAAATCTTTAACCTTATCCCTGAAAACTTAAAAACGTTGAGTCAACCCCATTCCTTTAAAAAACAAATTACGAAATGGATCCTTACACATGGGATACATTACAATTTTAACACCCATTCACTCTACACTCTATCGATTTAATCACTTTTCAGACAAAACATAATATATCTCTATTTTCTAAATTAGCGGCATGTATGTACAAGATTATTTAGTATGATCTATATCTAACAACTCCTCAAATTTCTCATTTTATAATAATTCTCTAACTTCTCCATCTTCTTCTTGTAACCCAATCTAACTATAAGTATATCATTTTCTTACTATAGAGCAGGCAAAACATAAAATATCTTTATTTACTATCTAAGCAGCATTATATGTATAAGACTGATTACTGTGAACTATATATATATCAATAATTCCTTAATTTACTAAAAATTTCAATCTATACTAACGAATGTATATCCACTAACTGTAAACTTCACCCGCCATAACACAGGGTCATCCCTAGCATGGAGGGTGAAATATCACAAAAAACTATATGTACTGTTGATAATTCATGTATTAAATAAATAAATAAATAAATAAATAAATAAATTTCCTTTCCCAGGATTCAAAGACACAAGTACTCGCTACAAGCTACTACGTTAGCCCTGTCGTAGTTACGAACAGGTTCTATGTCTGGGCATTTTGTTCTGAGGAAAATATCGCCCAAGGCTTTGCCGGACATTTCCCATGACAAAAACAAACCGGCAGTACCTACATCCACATATAGATGGCAGCAGAAAAGCGACGGCGGGAAATGGTCCGAGTTTCCCTTCCGCGACGTATTTCACATTCCAAGACATGTGTTTGACTCAAACAGTCGAAAGAAGAAAGGCATGACAGTGGAATGTACCCAGCCCCAACGCATTCGCGAACTTCAGCTGTGGACGACAAAGGTTGGGATTCCAACAAAACATACATTTTTAAACAGACTGTGAAGATAGGCGATAGGCGAAGAGCTATTTTTCTTAATTTTGTTTTCAAAACAACTAAGCATTGCTGCAATTTTTTTTTGTATACAGCTCTCCTAGCTGAAAATCGTGGTGATTTTCTGACGAAAAAAAATTAATCGGAGTAGTGCAAATTTTTTCAAGCTAGAAAAAATTCTCGAAATTGTGTAGAAACTTCCAGAAAAACAGCATTACAATGAACAAAACTGTCGATAATTATCATAGATTTTTTTAATGATGTTAAGTACCTAAGTAATACAAAACTGTTACAAAAATGAAAAAAGTAAGTATTGTGCGAAATAAGTTGATGTGGCATAACAATTGCATAAGATTTATTCTTATTTTTAGCGTTATTTTGGTGTTCTTTTTGCCATTTACAAACAATTGCCATTTTTACTTAATCTCAACAGGAAAAAACGTGTTTTTAATTAATACTATTTTAATAGGTTTTCAGTGTAGTCTTCGTGATTCTAGTATTGCTTGTACACCAATCAGATATTTTTGTTGGGGAAAATATCGTTTATTTAAAAAGATGTATATTTAAGACTCTTTATTTTGTAACATGGCAATAAAAGCATCCATGTGAAATAAAGCCTTGGATGTTGCAGGTTGAGCGAATGCTTCTGAGGCGAATGTGGCCCTTCCTGATTACGGTGAGAAGCCTTCGGATCCGGATATGGCGAGGGGATGGTAATTTCACAAAGCGAAAATTTCTAAAACAACTGCTACACTGCCGCCGCCTAGCGCCCGACAGCCAAACTAACTCTGGAAATAAAGACTGAGTTTCATACGAGAGATGTGAATCGTGCTTAAATTTTACATTACACTGGGATAATCGGTGTAAATATAGCCGACTGTTAATTTAGGAAGCACGTTATGAAAATTCAACTAAAATGCTGCTTTTGGTTTTCACAGGAGTGCTATTTTTGTAAAGAAAATTATTTATAATTAGAATTTTTAAAGAATACAAGTATTTCCAGATTGTTGTGAAGAAGCATTCTCGGGCTGAAATACTGTTTAAAAATATTAAATATGATGGTGGTAGAGTCGTAGGAGTATCAAAGGGTGTCGGGTTATTCGGAACCTGACAAAACCGAGAAGACAAGACTTCGGCACAAAGCCGAGAAGAGTGGAGGAAGATCCACCAGGGGTTGTAGAGCCAATAGTGATGATGATGATGATTCGGAATCTGGGAAAGCTTCACCTTTCTTACAATCAATTAAAGTTCCCTTTTTTTTCTTGACAATTTAATGAGTAAAACCTCAATTTGTAGTATTTAAAAAAAAAAAATTTATTCAATGCCGGCAACCCGGCCGTTTATTGTAATAATAATATCTTATACAAACAAGTTAGAAGCCCGCCTCACTAGACTAAGTCTGTTCCGAGGCGGGTACATATCGTATATATATATCGGAATCATATATATATATGATTCCGAGGTATATATATGATATGGTTCCGAGGCGGGTACATATATATATATGTATTGATTGATTGAAGACAATATTAATGACTCTCAAACGAAAAATTATAAAAGCAGCAATCTTTTATCTTTCATTCATCCAAAATCATTATTATTGCCAACTTCATCTGTTCGGCGTAAGAGAAATTCTAGGAAAATTATAAATCGTTTGCTTTCCTCAAGCCGTAAGAGGAGCTTCCTAGTGCAATTTATGGTTATGTTCAAACGACCCATATAATATATTCATATTATTTGTGCATAATTTACGAGCATCTCTCAGGATAGAGGTTAGCGAATTACCCAAACAATAATGTTTACACTCAAACATGTGCCCGAGGCTAACTGAACTCTCGCGCGGACCCAAAATACCCGTGTTTTCGTCTGTTTCCCTGATGAATTTTAATTAAAAAATAGCTTGAGGTCGATATTCACTAAATTATATTCAATTATTCCTTCGGTCATCCCCTACTTCTTTTATTACCTGCCAACTCCCAGAGACGCTTAATCAAAACGATGATTGATGACTCGGCTGTCGGAAAGTCATCGAGCAAAAAGTGTTTCGGCGGAATTTGTGATTGGAATGTTCTGGTTTTTTTCAAAATTTATTCTCTGCCACTCTAGAAATTTGTCACACACATTTTAAGGACATTCTGAGAATTCGATTACATATTTGCAGACGCGTGGATTATTTGTGACAAGGTAGTAATGATTGGCTTCAATAAAACTTATTTTGCAAAGTCAAAGGAAGAGATCAATCATTTGCTAGCTGAGACCTTAAACTTTGCAAAATAAAGATTTTCAAATTATAATTATGATAGAAGGGGGAATAAATGCAATGTTAACCTAAAACAATTAATAATTTAGTACCAGAAATTACCATTAAGTTATAAAATTTAATAGACATATATTCGCCAAGAGAGTTTTCAAACCAATATTTCTCGAGTTCATTTTAAAAGCTTAAAATATGTGACTGGCAAACGATCACAAATCTCAGGGAATAATAACGCCACAATTCGAAAATTGAATCAGCCGGCGGAATGGAGCGAGAGCATTTGCAAATAATATTCCTTCGCAAAGGTCTAATTCTCAACCACCCAGAAATTAATTCTGGCATAGGTACATTACAGTATTTTGAGTCTCTTCCATGATCACTTGTAACGTTAGTTACGAATAATAATTGTAACTTGTACTTTTCTTCGTATTTAATGGGCAGAGTTTTTATTTTGTTTTTCTGGCACCTCACAATAGCAACGACTTTTTGAAAACCCTCTCTAAAGGTTCGTTGTATGGTGGACATTTTTAGTTTGGGGGGGGAGGGTTGTATGTAAAATGCTAGTCAAGCGTTATTAGTACTAGAATGCATTGAATGCACGTGTTTGTTTTTTAAGGACAAAACTCTCAATTTTGTAAACTTGTGGCGTTTCAGAAACTTCTTATTTTATCAATCTTGCTAGTATTTTTGTACGTTCCTAATTTTTGCATCTGTCCTAAAAATACTATATTTAAAAAAACGAGTGTGCTTTAGACCACACAACAGAAGTAAAACTTCTGCTCCATCTATGTGATTGGAAGAGAGAAAAAGAAAATGTGCGCGCGCACTGCTCTTACTTGCTCCTACAGTGTGATACAGACAAAAGGCCTGTATTGTGTGACGTAACTGGCTATGAGAGAAAGAGAGAAAGAAAATGTGTGCTCGCACCTCTCTCTTGCCCCTACAGTAATATACGAAGCGTAACTCTCTCTTTTTTAATCTTCACTAACTTATATCTCCCTCTCAACTACCGTTCGCCTCGCTTTTCGTAACGCTCTCGTCACGCATTCCCCAGCTTACTCCCCAAGTCAAGCGTGCGTAAAGAAGTTTTACTTCAAAATTTTAATTTAATTTAATTGTAATAATTAATTCTAGTTTTTTATGTATTTTAGTTGATTATTTATTTTATTTTTATTTCTATTATCGCTTATGTCTTTTATATTTGTTTGTTCTATTTACTTTTTTTACTTTATCTGTTGTGTAAATATGTACAACTTTATGGGACGTGTGGGATTGCACTATCCTCCCCACATCCTGGAATAAACATTATTATTATTATATTATTATTAGTTTTTATTATTGTGACAGCTATTTCTGCGAACGAGTTCATTTTCAAACTCTGGTTAAATCACTTTGAGGCGACTTATTTTATGTGATTCTAATTTTATATTTTGAAGGAAATTGATCTATTACCGGTTAAAGTGATTTACTGTGAAAATAATTGCGACAATAGATTCTCTATTTTGCGGGGAACTTTGAAATCTATTTTCCGCTCATTAAATGTTAATATGTTCTTAATTGTTTAATAATGACGCGACTGATTGTTGACATATTTAAATGTGTTATATTGTTTATGTTTTGTAAACATACTGAGAAGGGGAAATAAATAATTTTCCATTCTTGTTTAATAAGTGTTATATTAGGATCATTTGTTCGTTTATTAATTTCTAATTGTTCAAGAAAATTTCACCTGAGACCCTTTATTCCTATGTGTAATGGTTTAGGCTAGTTGTTTTTATTTATTTATTTATTTAACGCCCAAACGGCTTTTACGTGTCTAGTATAATTAATTAAATTTTAACAGATAAAGAAATAATTAAAATAAAATTAGATAAAAAAGCACACAAGTCATAAAAATACAAAAATACAGCGATTTCATGGGTTCACAAAAATACAGATAAGTTTAGGAATAGTTTTGGAATAAGTTTTTTAGGAGATCAACAAAATTCGCCAAGTTTATGTTAAATATGTCAACATCATCTAAGTACTGATGTGTGAAATCGTTGTTTCGGTAAGTGTTCAATGTAGTTCCGCTTATACCTGCTACAGTAGAATAGTGTATTTTGACGTGCAGTTACTGTCGGTGTTCGTAAGTTTATGAGTTGCAGGAGTTCACAACAGTCATATTTAGAGTTAAGTATTGTGAATAAAAATGTTAAGTCGTTTATTTTACGTCTGTCTTGTGTGTGTATTTTTAGAATATTTAATAATAAATTATATTTTAAATGAAACGTGATTATTCACTAAGAGATGTTTTACGAATTTTGAAGAACATTTAAAAAAAATGCCAAATGACAGGGAAAAGGTTGGATTAACTGCGTGGAAGAGGATTGGAGCGCGATGAAAAGGCCGGAGGGCGGGATGCGAACTGTCGGGGACATGAGCAGATGATGAGAATTTGTGAAAGAGGTAAAATCGCACGTTGGGATGTAGGGCCGTGATGGTGATGATTCTATAACAGTAGTTCTGTAATACCGGTTGGCATGAGGGATGTGACTTTTACATAAATAATTAAAATAACTAAATTATGACTTTTTTTAAATAATCAACAGAAATTACAAATTGGTCGTTGATTCTGTTGACTTCATCTAGTGACAAGTTTGATTAGAAACTTCAACTAAACTGCTTTCAAAGCAGAAAAGAAATGTTATCGTGGACGCACAGATGGTGTTAATGTCATGTTTTGTTTATAAACGTCATGGAGATTCGCGCTCCGGATTCCAGACTAACGACTACGCGTAGCAAAGCTGCGAATGAAAAAATCGGCAGTGTAAAGAAATCGATTACTTATTAATAGATTATTTAGAAAATTAAAATCGATTAATGAAATCGATTTTTAACCGATTAATAGTTGGCATGTCATAGGTACAAAATTAAAATACAATGTTCTCTTATTTTAAGCACATTGAGTCAGAATAGTGCACCGGAACACCGCCTTCTCAAATTGCACTCTAATGTCCAGAATAAATTAGGGAGTCCCATTCATTTCTCGCGAATGCATCTGGAGGCATGCCAGAAGGTGTTCCGCGGCGTTTGTCGCCATTCTGGATTTATTGTTTATGGTCCTCGTGATTTATGGGAGAATAATAAGCAACACTGCCTCGGTGCCGCCGCCAGCCCTTGCCTCGCTTTTCCTTGTACCTGTCCCTGCCTGACCTGTTAATTAGTTACAATGCGCCCCCGTCAATCACATAAGATGAAATGGCCCGAGGGAACTGCGGGAACTATGGGAATGTCTGCGATTCATAACTATTTGTGGATTCATTATATTGCAAGTGTGAAACTTATTGAATACGTGTGCAGAAAAATTGTAATTAATTTTTTTTTAATACTAATATCGGTGTGTGGTGTGTTTGTCTGACTTTTTGTAATTCCGGTTCAATGAACTGAGATTTGCTTTGAATTTAAATGTCATCAAACCGAAGGCATTACCAAACAGTATCTGCTAGCTTTGACCCTAAAACAAATACCTAATGGTGAATAGTGATGTCATAAAACAATAGGTTTTTCGGAAGTGGTGTCAACAACGTTTTAAAATAATTCTAAAATGCACGTCCTTAATTTATACATACCTGTAATTAATTTATGCTTTATTGGTTGTGTAGTTTTTTTTTTTTTTTTTAAGTGAATACCGCACAAGAATCTCAACTGTTCCCGTCTGGAGCCAGTGAGATTATGGCATCCCCAATTGGGGTATGTTGTGAGGCTGAAGGTAGTGGGGAGGGAAAGGAGGTGGGGAAGAGGAAGGTTGGGAAGTACCTGGCTATTCAGATCTGGTCACTAAACACGGCGAAAGCCATTTTGAAGCAACGTTTCAATTCTGAATGGTGGTCTTACACCAGGGCGATACTGATAGTATCTTCCACTCTGGAACATGCCGCAAATATACTATATATTATTTTAAATGAATTAATTGAGGAAATTTTAAATGAGCAAATTTTCGGGGTACGATTCTCGTTTTTCTTTTTCTCAAATCTACATTATTTATTTATAAATTTATTTACCATTTTATTTAATATCTCTTGGTTTTCGAGGGTTTGCGCTGGTTTTACATAATAATAAAAAAAAAAAACAATTTATTCAATTGATTTGGTTTGACAATTTGGTTTTCGTTCTCTCAACCCGTCAAGTCTATTTGTTCGGTTTCCGAAACAATTCATGCAGGTCTCATAGAAATCGTTGTATCTCCCTTACCCTCATGGTTAGAAATAAAATTTAAACGGTTATGAATTGTTTGAAATTTGATTGTTAGAAAGACTTTATATTCGAATGTAAAAGTTAACCCTCATATAAATAAAATGTACACCTCTATGTATCTATTATATTCTTGGGGTAATGTTTGTCCAGGTCTTGATGGCGGGTGCGTCGGCCCACCTTCTGCGTGGCGGGCCGGATTGGGAGATGCTGGTTGAGGGAGACCCTTTACAACCGGTTACCGCTGTCCGGGCCGCTCGGTAGTACAGGGGCCCGACCCTCAGGCTCACGACTGAGGGTGGGCTGCCCCATCAACGAGTGTAAAAACCCCGCCGCTGCTGTTGTGCCGGTTCGTGACCGGAGGGGACCCAGCAGTAGCGTTTGGGGCGCATTGGGTGACCTCTCCAGCCGGACTCTCCCTTCCCATCGCCTTGCACCGCAGTGGGTGGGTTGGATACATACGTCCGTCACTCCTGGAAACTCTGAACCCCAGCATCCTACCCACCCCTTTACCTTTTCCCTCCCAGACCTTCCTTCCTCTCATATCACACTTAAATAACCCTACAAATAAAATCATGAATATACAACCATCAACAATTAAGTCATTTCAGTGGCGAGGAGTAGGCGTCCCCGGTGCGGGCCAAAACTGTTGGTGAATTACACCAACATTCGCGGCCTGCACACCAATTTAAACTCTGTCCACCACCATCTTTTTTCTCAACGCCCCAACCTACTTTTCCTGTCTGAAACACAGATAGCTGAGCCCGTAGACGCCTCCTATCTGGACTGCCCGGGCTTCATCCTCGCAGGCAAGTTCAGACCTAAGGGAGGTGTCTGTCTCTATAGTCGAGCTGACGTCAACTGTGTGCGACTGTTGAATCTGGAAAACTCCAGATTCGACGTAATGTGGGTACGCGTCAATCTTGCCAGTACGGTAAGATTCTACGCGTGTTTATACCGCTCACCGAACCTTAGCGAATCAGACACGTACGAGCTCTTCAAATACTTAAGCGACACTATTTATGACCTCTTGCCCCGCTCCCCTACGGCAGAGTTTATGGTCGTGGGGGACTTCAATGTTCATAACGAACCTTGGTTGAAGTTCTCAGGATCAACAAACTCGGCTGGACGCCAAGCGTAATCCTTTGCCCTTTGCTACGGATTGGAGCAAATGGTTCAGGAGCCCACAAGGGTTCCTGATGTCCAGACTCACCGTTCCAATCTATTAGACCTATTTTGAACTACTGTGCCACATGGTTACAAGATTGAAGTCACAGCGCCTTTAGGATCGTCCGACCACTGCCTGGTGACAACATCAATCCCTGTAAACTTCAGACCACCAAACGAGAGGCTGAAGAGAAAAGAATGGCACTATAGGTCAGCAGATTGGTTCGGTCTGCCGGCACATTTTAATGCTTTCCCGTGGTCAGCTGTCTGTTTTCGGACTTCGGATCCCTCAAGATGTGCCCAGGAAATTGGTGAAGTCATCACATCCGCGATGGATGGCTTCATCCAATCTACTGTTAAGGAAACTGGTGTAGGCTCAAAGCCATGGTTCAGTCGACAATGCGCTGAAGCAGTGCGACGAAAAAACGCGGCTAACCGAGCCTACAACACATCTAGAACATCCGAAGATAGAACAGCTTACAACAAAATGGCAAAGGAAACCAAAAGAATCATAAATAGGTCAAAATTTAAGCACGACCAGCAGATCAGCAGAAAGCTGGCTGCATGCCCGCATGGCAGCAGGCAATTCTGGTCGCTTACGGGCTCAATAGGTCGTCGCAATTTCTGCAAATCCAGTCTGCCGCCTCTTACCAGACCTGACGGTTCACTAGCAAACACCGACACCAAATAGGCTAACTTATTAGGTAAAATGTTTGCGGTTAACTCAACCCTCGATGACCAAGGTGCTGTCCCGACATCGGTTCCTCACTGCGGTTTTCATATGAAAAAGCTGAGGATCCGGCATCGGGAAGTACTCCATGTTTTACAAGGGCTTGAAAGTTAGTGGGCCTGACGGAAAACCTGCCCTGGTACTGCAGAGGTGCGCTGCAGAAATAGCTCCAATTTTGACGAAGCTTTTTAAAATGTGCCTAAACACTGGCTCTGTGCCCTTTGGTTAGAAAAAAGCGGTTATCCATCATATTCCAAAGAAGGGTGACCGCTCTAACCCGGCCAACTACCGCCCCATAGCGATCACATCAGTTCTGACTAAGGTGATGGAACGTGTGATCAACGACAAACTGCTCCCATACCTCGAGAAGAACAAAATTATTAACGACCGTCAATACGGATTCCGGCGGAACCGCTCGTGCGGTGATCTTCTCGCATATGTGACGCATGTTTGGGGGCGATACCTGGAACGTTTCGGTGAGACCCAAATGGTTGCACTGGACATTTCCAAGGCCTTTGACCGGGTTTAGCATCGAGGACTTGTTAACAAACTGCCTTCTTACGGACTTCCCGCATCCTTATGTACGTGGATTGCCGAATTCTTGAGGGAGAGGTCGATTCAGACGGTAGCCGATGGTTTCACCTCTTCCTTTCACCCGCTAGCGTCCCACAGGGATCGTTTCTGTCTCCGACTTTGTTTTTGTTGCATAACAACGACCTTTTGTCATGTGCGCCAATTCATTGTTACGCGGATGACAGTACAGTTCATGATAGCTTTTTATTTGACAAGCCCCCAAAGCCCCCAAGTATGACTTTGAAGCAAAGAATGGACGGTTACCTCGAGAGTGTTTTCTCTTGGGGTAAAAATAATCTCGTTGAATTTAATGTTTCAAAGACCCAATCTTGTCTGATTACGTCTAAAAGGGATCTAAATGAAAATCTAGTCTCTTTCAACGGAAGTAATCTTCCGAACAGGCCCTCCTTCCTCAGGTATGGGGGCTCCATCGAAGCCAGAGTAAAGTTAGCCTCCCAGAAACTGGGCGTACTGTATAGGGCCCGCAGATACTTTAATAGTGCACAACTGCTGTACAAATCGCAAGTTTTTTTTTTTTTTTTTAAGTATGTTTATTCAGTTTTTATCTTACAAAACTGATCAATCAGTTTGATTGTAAGAAATCAGTGCGCCCCACGGTTGAATTTGGCAGCCACCTCTGGTCTGGAGCTCCAAAATACCTGAAAAATACCCTCGATTGTGCAGAAACGGGCGGTCTGCTTGATAGATTCTCCCATCTTAACAGACGGATTGCAATCTTTAGATCACAGGCGTCGGGTGGGAATGCTATCCTTGTTCTACCGGTATTACAATGGAAGACGCTCCGAGGAACTAGCATCATTGATCCCTTCGGGATCGGTGCATAGTCGGGAAACATGCCAAACGCGTGCCCAACATTTGTACACGGTTGACATTTGTCACATGAGAACGGGTCGTTTCTTCGACTCGTTCTTATGTTCAACAGCTCGGCTGTGGAATTATTTGCCGGCCTCTGTGTTTCCTCCTTCCTACAACATTCCTTCCTCTCCTCAAAAATACCGTCCATAGGGCATCCCAGATGACATAGGCCCTGAGGGAAATTATTTTCCTCGAGGCCTCCTGTGTGGAGTTAATGTAAAAAAAAAAATCTAAAGATCCGACCGCAATTTAAAAAAAAAAGAACGAAACCTAGCGAATTTTTTAATTAATTATTTTTACATGATACAACAAAAAGTGAGTTGAAGATAACGTTTATGATACATTTACCCAAAAAAATTGTGTACCTACTTTTATTTATTTTTTCGTTTACCGTAATTTTAGGTATACAAAACGTAATGAAAGCCATTTTTAAAACTTTTTTTCGTTTGGATAAAAAAAATTATATTTCAAAAGTTATATGTTTATTTCTAATTATAAAATTTGAAAGCGTATTCTAACACCTTTACAAAACAGTTTTTTTTGTTTTCGGATACATTCAGAAATATTCAATTTATTTGAATTTTTTGAAATATTTTGAACCTCTGGAAAACACGGTCGAGGCTTGAGGGGTTAGATCCAAAATTTTCATCTTATTAGTCTTCTATTCTGATCTAATATGGTTTACCAGTCAACGCATCGTAAACAATTATTATTAAATAAATTAGATGTGCTAAAATAAATAAATATCTTTCTTCTTCTAATATTCTTCAATGCTTCTGTTTTTAATTTCAGATTTCCGATACAACAGAGAAATGTATCGACATAAACACCCTTTGCCCACAGATCGCTGTTTTCCATGCTTTTGTGAAAATGGTAATGCATGGTAAATAAAGACATTTACCCAACAAAGACGTCTCGTATCATTGAACGCCACAATGTTGGCTGGGTCGGCTGCTCTTTCGTGCAGTATTTTCTGCTTCAAAATACCAATAAACTTTCAGAGCAAAAAAGCCCGCCGTATTTTCACCACCTGTATATTAATATCCTGAGTGACTATTATTATGTATAATGGATATTCTGCTGTAAATATGAATAAAGTTGGACTTCAATTGAAATAAATGAATAATATTTTATAAAATTGGTTCACATCGTGATAGATAAATGCTTTTTTAAAATGTTGTAAAATATCGTAACATAAAATAAAGCGATAAGTAAGCAAATATCGTACAAGAGTACCAACTGCTCCGTCTGGAGTCTGGCGGTAATGAGGAGTGAAAGGAGATGAGGAAGAGGAAGGTGATGGGGAAGAGGAAGTTGAAGAAGTACCTCGCTGTACAGATCTGATCACCAAACACGACTAAGGCCATTTCAAGCAACGTTTCTATTAGTAATGGTGGTCTTACACCAAGGCGATACTGAGAGTATCTTTCACTCTGGGACGTGCCGCAAATATACTTTATATTATATGATTTTTTGTACTAATAACTAAAGTACTTAAAAATAACAAAATCCTACTGATTTAGGTAAATATTGAGATCTTAATTAATTTCAACGTATTATGATAAATGAATGCATTTAAGTACCCTAACATAAACTAACTGCATTTTTGTTTTACCGATGACGATTTAAAGTGTGATTCTTGGATTAGATTATAGATTTCGCTATACTTTTACGTCAATGTGGTTGCTAGTGTCGAGACTGTCGAGGGCCTTTAAGTAGTCAATCTACTAATTGACCACTTGGTGACAATGCAAAATTTTACTTATTAAAGATGCATAACAAGCTCAAGAGAATTTCGGTCAAACTAAAAACTTACCTTTTTCAGCTTCCTAAAATTCAATTAATTAACTGAAATTTTTGTTTTCGTTTAAAAAAATTAAAATTTATTTCTTCGTCTCATTAAAATAATATTACTCATTTAGAATTTTTCACCTGAAAGTATGTCTAATTAAATGACGATTCACATTTACGATGAAATTATTTTTATCATTATCCCTAATGAAAATGCTTGTGGATTGTAACGTTGACACCAAAGATGAGAATTTCATTAAAAACCTGTATTGGTTCCAAACAGCAGAACAAAGACATGGGAATGAGAGATCTAATGCAATTGCCATTCAGCGTGGAGTACGACAAGGCTGTATCCTGTCGCCACTATTGTTTAATTTCTATTCCAACTATGTCTTTAAAAGAGCCCTAAGTAATACTGAGAAGGGTCTGAAGATCAACGGAGTTGTCATTAATAACATAAGATACGCAGATGATACTGTATTACTAGCTGACTGTATCGATGACCTCCAAGACCTATTAAATCTTGTTAATAATGCTGGTGAGCAACTGGGCCTAACAATCAACGTCAATAAAACTAAATGGATGTCATTTGGACGATTAGATCACTCTGAATCAGTGATACAGTTAAATGGTTGCAATGTCAAAAAGGTGGAAAGATTTAGATAACTCGGCAGTATTCTCACGGAGACTCTTGACCCAGATGTGGAGGTTAGATGCAGAATTGAAGCAGCAAGAACTGCGTTCATTAAAATGAAATCCCTCTTCTGCAATGACAATATCAGCTTAAAACTAAGGCAGAGAATGCTAAAATGTTATGTGTGGTCGGTCTTGCTCTATGGATGCGAAACAAGGACCTTGAAAGTAAATACAATGATCAGGTTAGAGACTTTTGAAATGTGGCTTCACCGGAGAATGCTCAAGGTCCCATGGACCGATATGATCACCAACACAGAAATTCTCAGGCGGGCTAGAGCAGATAGATAACTGCTTACATTAATAAAAATCAGGAAAATTTCATATCTGGGTCATATACTTCGAGGGGAGAAGTATCACTTGCTCCATTTGATATTGAAAGGCAAGATAGAGGGTCGCTGAGGGCCTGGTAGGAGACAAATGTCTTGGCTGCGTAATATACGAAAGTGGACCGGCATTAGAAGTGTGGAGGAGCTATTCCGGGCAGCGCAAGACAGAGAGACATTCTCAAGAGTGATCGCCAACGTCGGGGGGACCTGATACGGCACACAAAGAAGAAGAATCCCTCAACTGTACCACACCCCACTAAAGTTACCTGCCAGTTATGGTCCAGTATAATATTATTATATACCTTTACTTGTACACAATTATATAAATTATATTTATGTAGGTTCATTTTAACGCAGCACGACGCTAATTGTTGTGGATAGTTTTTATTAATATTTTACATATATATTTTTTAATAGTTTTGACTATTATAATTTTTTTCTATTATATCATATTGAACAGATATCGTTTTTATCTTATTGACAGATGATGGTGGATGCATAGGGATGGTGGGCATACAGTTTTTATCTTATTGACTGATGATGGTGGATTCATAGGGATGGTGGGAATATAGTCTTCATCTTATAATAGATGATGGTAGATGCATAGGGATGGTGGGGGTATAGTTTTTTTTATCTTATTGATAGATGATGGTGGATGCATGGGGATGGTGGGCGTATAGTTTTTATCTTATTGACTGATGATGGTGGATGTATAGGGATGTTGGGCATATAGTTTTTTTATCTTATTGACTGATGATGGTGGATATATAGGGATGGTGTGCATGTAGTTTTTATCTTATTGACTGATGGTGGTGGATATATAGGGATGGTGTGCATGCAGTTTTTATCTTATTGACTGATGATGGTGAATATATCGGGATGGTGGGCATGTAGTTTTTATCTTGTTGGCGGATAAATTGGTGGTGTAGGATAAACTCTGTTTTCCTTATGTTATTAAAGACTGTGTATAATTTTTTGAAAAAAAAATGTGCAGTGCGTTTGAGGTGATTTTTCACAAAACCAAAGAAAGGAAACGTACGCGAACTGGCATTTCTGTTTAAAAAAATCATGAAAGAAACGAGGTGTAAGCTTATAAATATATTAAAATCCAAATTTGTTCCAGTGTAGTCTATTGAACAAGTAGTATGTCGTACATTTACGCTGGTTGACTGCTAGGAGCAGTAGCAGTGAGCAGCAGTACTAGTAGCAAGTAGCAACACCCTACGCGATTGCCAAGCCAAGTGCACATTAAGAATGCAGCTTTATTGCTATCACCGCAGTTCAATAATTCTTCCGGAATCCGGGACTTGTAACTTGTTACTTGCGGTGGATTGAAAGTTTCCTTAATGTGTTCGGTGAATAAATCTGAATAATGTTGGTGGTTCTGTGACGGAAAACTTATATTTTCAGGCGTTGTTATCGAAGGGGGAATATTTATGTGCTACAGAATTTATTTATTTACTAGCAGTTAAAAATCCGCTCGGCAGGTTTTCGCTCCTGGGCTTTTACCTGAATTATACCTGCCAGGAGCATGTCCTCATGCGACCTGCTAACGTAAGTGGCGCTATCCTTTGACGAATTCTTGAATTCGAATCTGAATTACAACGGTAGCCTTGTTTAAAATTTCACGTACACATATGTTTATATGGTGCGGCGCGTACGGGGCGACGTCAGACATGTACTCGAAGGGTTCTTAAATTTCAACCGCGCAGATGCAAGGCTGTTAATACTGTTTGATTAATTTTAAAAATAATTACGTTTGAGTACTCACAGATCAATTCCTCCTGTTACCATTATTATAAGTGAAAAATGTGAGAGATGACTGACTAGCTAGCTGAGGATTAAACCTGTGATACCTGGTTGGGAAACCAATGATGCTTTGAACCACTCAGCCAACAACAATAAATTATATTTTTTCAACAAATCAATAGTGAACAATTTGAGACAGAGAATTTCACATTGCTTCGATTGAAATCAAAATAATAATAACGGAAATTTACATCCATTCAAGCGTAAGGTGTAAAAAATATGTAAACGTTTGGTGTCTATTCCAAAAATGTATCAATCGCGTTAGCTATTGTATTATTTTCCCTCATTTCAGCATGTCTGGCACATCTGTTGACAATATACACAGAATTATCGTAATTGCGATCAGGCGCATATTTTTCAACAATGGGCCACTTTCGGAAAATTCAAGAAAACTCAAGAAAAGTCCGGAACGTTCCCAACGTTCTGGTGTTGCCACTGGCTATTAGCACATTGGAAAACGCTTCACTTATCTGTGCGACTTGATTCCACCGAGGACGCCCGCGCCGTCTCCATTCGTACCACATGCAAAATGCAAAATACTCGTACCCTCATCCTACTTACACGCTATCGGCTCACTCAAGTGGCGCACTCTACGAAGTGATAAGTGGAAGATTTTTTGCGTTTTTTCACACGTGTGAAATGTGTTATATTTTATGAAACACGTGCGAAGTGTTGAATCTGGCCTACTGGGAAGATAGATAAGAGTTTTATCACTCGCTTGAACTAGCTCAAAAGATAAATGGCCAATTTCCGACATAGGTACTTACATACATGAGAGTTTTGGAGACCGACAAAGGGTGTCGCAAGCGTTATTTCACATATTTTTCGATCGTATCAGCTAAGAAGGAACATATTATTTGTTTACGGCGTATAGTGCTGAGAGCTGTAATAATGCGAACTGAAACAATCAATATAAATACATATCACCTTGAAGGGGAACAGCTCGGCGGCCTTTTTCATACAAATCTTAAATTTGGATTTGAGACCAAAATACCCAAGCAAACTGAAAAATCATATTTTAAAGGGAAAACTTTTTCACCGTTGTGATTTGAAACTCAAACTAAACTAAACTAAAAAGAGACAAACACATACATCTTTAGGATTTAGCCTGCGAGAGAATGAGATGGTATAATCGTGCTTCTCTCTCTCCTCTTTGTGCGGTGCTTCGTAGCCGATCGGTCTCATCTTAGTGCGATGCTTCGAAGACTTCCCACTCTTGTCTACTTTAGATTTCTCCAGGTTTCACTTCGACCGCGTGTGAATTGCATACTCTTTTTTTATCAAAAAGCAAAACGAATTTCTAGTATGGACATGTGCTAGGTACTTTATTTGTTTGTGTTTTTAAATTATAAAGTATAAGCCATTAAAAAAAATAATTTTCATGATTTCAGAACCAACTTTGGTTAACGATAATGTTGAGATAATGATTTTTCAAAAAGTAATTTGTAAATATGATGGAATATATAAGATCAAATAATAATAAAAAAGAAAACAATTTTATGGTCATAAATTTAAATTACAAATGACTGATTACACAAATTTGTCTAATATCCATTAAAATTTTGGCCCATAAAAGAACCCTTCTTTACGATTTCTTATTCAATTATTTCATTATACATTATTAACACAGCAGATTCCAACAAGATGGCTTTTTGTAATCATTATAATTAACCCCCCCCAAAAAACAAATTTTCCTGTAGAATCAGGCAAAATAGAGGTTTCGATGGTCATAAATAAAAAATAAAACAATAAAAAATAATCTCTTTCTTAATCTTACTCATCACGCTTACATCAGCCTTGCATTCTTCGCGGATCTCCTCATTTCTCACACGATCGTACATGGTTTTACCACACATACGCCTCAGGGATCTCATTTCTACAGCATTCAGTCTACTTTCATCCTTCCTCTGCCAGTTCCATGCCTGACTGCCATACATCAGGGTAGGTACCAGCACTCCATTATGGACGGCTAACTTCGCTTCTTTGGAGAGTTTTTTGTTGGCGCCAACGGCGTTCAGTCCTTCATTAATAGCATTTACCCTTCTTTCGATATCTATGTTAGCCCTTCCATCTCTCGTAAACATACTTCCCAAGTACACAAACTCATCCACCTGCTCCAAGTACTCATCATTCACAACTATGTTGCATATTGTTTTCATACTCTCTCTTTCAAATACCATGACTTTAGACTTACTTACATTCATCATTAACTCATTCTTCATACATACTTCGTTCATCCTAGACACGAGAGACTGTAGATCTTCCATATTGTTAGAAATCAGCACTGCATCATCAGCATACAACAGGCAACATACTTCAAGATTACTCAATTTCGCGCCCAATCCCATCTTTTTCAATTCTTGCATACAAATATCCATGTATAGATTGAATAACCACTGTGACATTACGCAGCCTTGTTTAACGCCTTTTGTGATGTCAAACCATCCCGTAAAATTGCCGTTCACTCTAATACATGCAACGCTTCCCTCATACAGAGACGCAATTGCCTGTATGAGATTCGTACTCACTCCATACTTGGACAACACCTTCCATAGCTTTTTCCTGTCAACTCGGTCGTATGCTTTTTGTAGATCTACAAAGGCACAGAAAAGTTTCTGGACGCTCAGATGGTTTGGGCATGTAGAGCGAATGAACGAGGAAAGGAGTGTAAGGAGGATATATGACGCAAATGTGAATGGAAGAAGAAGTTGGGGACGCCCGAGGAAGACATGGCACGACCAAGTGAATCAGATACTTGAGTCGGGTCATGTGAAGAGTCGGAATAATAGAAGAGCATGTATGAGACGATGTATGAATGTGAACGAGGCAAGGAGTGTGTGCCAAGATCGAGTTGTTTGGCGGTCCGTCCTCTCTGCCTACCCCTGCGGGGAACCGGAGTGATGGTTAGTTAGTTAAATAAAAATAAAATTGTACCTGTACAGTGCATTTGATGTACCTTTTGATATAAAAAGTAAATATTCAGTTTTGTAGGGTATTTTTACCTCAAATATGTTTTGTATGAAGAAGGCGGCGCAGCCGTACTATTTTCTTGTATGAGTATGTATTCCTAACGGAGATCTCGGGATAAAAATTAAGTGATCATTTTAATTCCTCATAAGTTTTTCATGTAAAAATATCATCGGCCTCCGATTACGCAATTTCCTCAAGAATGAAATTGTCTATCTTCCTATTACAGTTAGTCAAGAATGCGACATTATCCATATCTCTATATAAAAATTTGCACTTTTGTAATCGTGCTAGCGGGGATTCCGAATAGGGGAAGAGCTAATGCGTGGCTCCTCGTTTCTTGGAAATTAAGTCACAAAGTATAATATCGCTTGATGGGAGAGCATTGCGCTCTCTGGGTAAAACATTTTTACAAACACAATGATTTTGTTCTTTTCTGTTCGCCTATTTCGTTCGCATCACCAAGTAGAGTATTAATCAATGCCCAAGTGTTAATTTAATTAAATCATGGTTTAAAAATTTCGAAAAAACCTGCTGGAAAACAAAGAGGGCGGCCATGGAAAAAAGAAAATTGTTAAATAAATTTTCCCTAACAGACTGATCTCGCGCAGAGCAGATATTCCATGGACTCCCCGCAGCCCGGATCTATTCCCAGCTGATTTTTTTTTTGGATATATTTGTGTAAAAATATACATATAAATATGTTTTACCGTACAAGTCGAGTCTACGTAAATAAAAATAAACCAACGAATATACTCCAATTAAAGGAGAACATCCATGAAGAAATGGTCGACATACCCCGAGATTTGTATCGAAAGTTTTCGAAAATCTAAGGGCCTGATTTGAGATGGCGGCCATTGTGACGAAATTGGAAGTGCTGCCATCTATATTATTAATACGTTAAAAAGCTACTTTTGTAATTCGGTTTCGAACTCAAGAATTATTACATTATGACGTCGTTGCCTATCGCGGTTACTTTGTCCCGGTGACTAGCTGTCACTGGATCACAGTGGAACCGACGAACCAGCTATTTTTGGAACCAGTTACTATCGTAATTATAAAATGGTCGCCAACACTCAAACCGTGCAAAGCCCAATCAAATGCCGCCCGTAGGGCCTAGCAGCAAAAATCGGCGGAGCGGGTTTTTAACTGCTAGTTTTTTCATGATTATTTCAAAAGTGCAAATGTTTATGGCCCACCCTATATATTTATAATTTTAAATTTTAAATTTTAAATGCATTTTAAATCAACACCGATTTCTCCTGAAATACTGACCACCGTTGTATTCTAAAAGCTCATACATACTTTTGATATCTTAATTTATATGTGAGATGGGGTAGTCATGAGATAAGCAGAATTGGTTAGGAGATGCCGGGAGTGGAAGATAGAGAGGATTCAGAGGATAAGGTGGTAGGCGGTGGTGGGAGGAGGGAGGTGGGCGTGGTAATGAGAAGATAGTTGAAGAAAGAAGGAGGCTCAAGGGTTGCAAAATCATAATAAAGAATAATATGGGAAGGGTTTTGCATTAGCCCCAGCATTATGCCTTTTTGCGTTTAATATTGTCATCTGGCTCGCATTGAAATTATAAGGCTTTATAGGATGTGAAATAGCGGAGAAAAAAACTAAATCTTATTTTAAGTTTTTTCATAAAATGCACCTTTCTGAAGGCGGCCGTGGCAATATAATCCCAAAAAGAAACCATTCAGAAATACAGAAAAAATAAGAGATAAGAAACTGAAACAAGTAAATAAATAATGGGTTTGCACACCTAAAGGCGAGTCCAGAGCTCAAACATTTGCCGTGACAGTCCCTCAAACATCACATCAACATTTTTTGTTTTCTGTCTCCTGCGTTTGTTGAAACACGGTTCAAAGATTGGGGTGAAGTTGGCACGGTCCACACAATTTGACAAGTGGTCTGAGGTACGGACCTGTCCACGCATACGCAATTAACACTTGACGTTTGACGTTTTTGGCGTTTATGTTAAAGTTATAATGCGTTCTGATGGTAAAAGAGATGCATCAGGGAGAAAACACAGATATTTTAATAGATAATTATATTTATCTGGAAAGATTTTCGACTAATATCGATTATTGCAGGACCTAAAGTTGCCTTTTAAATATTTCCAGTGCGTAAATATTTACGTAAACGTCAAAAACAGAATAATTTTATTAATATTTCATATTGTATTGTAATTTTATTATCAAATATATTTATTATTATATTATATTTAGGTATAATAATATTTTAAACTCATGATTACGCTCGCTCATTGCATATAAGCACAAAAAGCCGTTCCGTTTATTCTATATACTCTTACGGGCTCTTGTCAAAAAATTAATCATTCCCCCCGCCGCCTGCCTTCCCGCTTCACCCGGGATGGAATGTTGATGGTAAGGGTCGACCGAGATCTCGGTCTCGGTCTCGGCATTCTCGGCTACAAATTCTACCGAGAACTCTGTCTCGGTTCTCGGCGAAAAATCGCCGAGATTCTCGGCCATAACCGAGACCGTTGTAAGTAGGTACGGTATAATATAGGATAATGGGATTCAAATCTACTGCGCGTGTTCACATTCGTCACTTGGTGTCAGTGCGTGAGAGAGCTGTCTATTGTGATGAAAGTTTTTTATCAGCACCGCCTACTAGTGTAGCAAGTGAACAGCTCTTTAACAGAGCTGGTCAATTATACAACATTAGGCGACACTCTTTGAAGGGTGAAAACGCAGAAAAACTGCTTTTTATGTGCTATAACATCATGTTGTTTAATTTTGATTATTAAAACTATTTAAAAACAAATTATAATTACATTCTTAAAAATACCTTATTATGCAAAAACAGAGCATTTTCATTTTTTTTTTCAGTTTATCTATTCTCGGTCTCGGCCGAGAACGACAAACCTGTCTCGGTCTACCCTTAGTTGATGGAATGTTTTCCGTCGAACATAGGAAGCTCGAAACACAACAAAAATTGTCAATATTTATGATGTTAATGATAAACATTGGATGTTGTTATGGGACTGTCAAGGCAAATGTTGAAGCTATGGACACCGCTTTATATCTACAAGTCATAGGCGTCTCGTGGTTAATTGAAGAGTGTATTATACTATACCAATATATCCTGGTGCAGATCCACCTTTTAATTCATTTATAATATTTGTGATTTGTAGTTACTGGTTGGAAAGCTGACAGGTTATTTTGTTTAAGACAATCCTTCTAGAAATTATCTATTTTATAATTTTCATCGAACCGTGTAGCTAAATTTTGTCCGACGTTGGCGAAATATTTATTAACGGCATTATTAGCATATTTTGTCGGTTCCCTTATGTCAACAGAGTGTTTTCCGATATAAATTTTTTTAATTAGAGTTTTTTTGTTTTTTCTACTATTTATTTCATTTATTGTTTTCCAAATGTGTTTTGCATTTTGTTTAGCCAGGTCAATTTCATTTTTGTGATAGTTTTCTTTAGTTATTTTTATTAAAGAGGTTAATTTGTTCCTATATTTTTTGTAGTATGTAAATATTTTTTTATCTAAGGGAAATTTCTTTATCAGGCCATATAATTCTTCTTTTTTTCTAATAGACACGACTAAGCCATGTGAAATCCATGGTTTTATTTTTTCCAATTTTGTTTTAATGTGTAGGCATAGTTTTAATATCAGTCGATGCTGTAATATAATTGTTGAGAATATTATTAAAAATATTTGCGCATGTTTCAGCACATGTAGATTCTAATACGGGTTTCCACGTTTCCGCACTTATTTTTATATTTAATTTATTATGGTGGAGTGACTTTTTTGTAAAAGTATTGCTTTCTGAAATTTTGTGTTTATTAATATTAAGTTGTTGTATAGAGATGCAAGTGTATAGTATAATGGCTGAGCTCTATTCTCAAAAAGCGATGGATGCAAATCGTGCAACGACCCTGATTATTATTAGTGATTAGATTACTTTAATATTATTAACCGGTAAGTGGTTGAGTGGGCATCGCTTGGGTCCCACCCGGGCGTCGCGTGTTCGAATCCTCGGCTGGCTACGTCCTCCATCACAACACAAGCAACATTTTCGATTTTCTGTGGTGGTAGTAGGAGATATTCAAACATTACTGTGTTATTCGTAACCCGGGAATGTTTGACTTTCTTTTTAAAACTAATATATATATATATATATATGTTATGATTAAGGTTTTCACGGGTGTAAGATGTAGAACAATTTTCTCGGTTTACCCGCGTAACGTAGTCCTTAAAAGGACTTTTTAACTCCTGACGTTTCGGACAGATCACACTGTCCATCTTCAGAGGCCTTATGTCTTGAGTTTTTGTCTCAAACTGATAGCTTTCGCATGTCTGTTCGGTCCAAAAGCTAAAACTTAAGTGAGTGCAAGTCACTTCTTATGTCTAGAACGAAGTACCCGGGTTGCAGGTGATTGATGGTGGAGGGGGTGGGGGGCGGGGCTGACAGTAGATACCTGATTGGTAAAGCTAATTGGAGACACTACTGGTAATTTTGGAAATGCCGTTTTTGGGGTATTTTCATCGATTAAGACTTTCCAGGTGTTGGGAATTGAATACTAGAAATTCAATACTAGGAATTGAATACTAGAAATTCAATACTAGGAATTGAATACTAGAAATTCAATACTAGGAATATTGAGAATACAGAAATTGAAAACTAGGAATATGAATACTAGAAATGACGCAATCAGAATTCCCAACACCTGGAAAGTCTTAATCGATGAAAATACCCCAAAAACGGCATTTCCAAAATTACCAGTAGTGTCTCCAATTAGCTTTACCAATCAGGTATCTACTGTCAGCCCCGCCCCCCACCCCCTCCACCATCAATCACCTGCAACCCGGGTACTTCGTTCTAGACATAAGAAGTGACTTGCACTCACTTAAGTTTTAGCTTTTGGACCGAACAGACATGCGAAAGCTATCAGTTTGAGACAAAAACTCAAGACATAAGGCCTCTGAAGATGGACAGTGTGATCTGTCCGAAACGTCAGGAGTTAAAAAGTCCTTTTAAGGACTACGTTACGCGGGTAAACCGAGAAAATTGTTCTACATATATATATATATATATATACCAGGGTCAGCGTATTATTAAAGAATCTGTAGAGTACAGCTTCTGAGAGGCTAACTTGACTCTGGCTTCAATGGACGACATGGAACCATGAAGGAATATTATATAAAAATTAGTATTAAAAAAGAGCTAGGTATATATACCTAGGTATATATACCTAGCTCTTTTTTTACAAATCGCAAGTGCACCCCACTGTTGAATTTGGCAGCCACTCCTGGTCATACCTGACAAAAACACTTAACTCTGTGCAGAAACTGGCGGTCCATTTTAGAGATTCCAGACGTCAGGTAGGAATAGGCGTCAGGTAGGACGTCAGTAGGTCCTTGTTCTACCGGTATTACAATGGAAGATACTCCGACAAACTGGAACGCGTCATTGATCCCTTCGGCACCGATGCCTAGTCGGGAAAAACGCCGAACGTGCGCCCAACAAATATGTGAAACACTTTCTTGAGTCCAACAACTCGGCTGTGGAATGATTTGTCGACCTCTGTGTTTCCTCCCTCCTACAACCTGGGTCTCTTCAAGACTCATGATCACTCGTTCCTCTCCTCAAAAAGACTCCACATAGACTCCACTCTGGAATTAAATTTATTTAAAAAAAATCTTATAGCAAAAACCTTCGATTCTTTAGAAAGGTGTTACCGCGGGTGAAGAGAAAAATACTTTTCTTGGAAAGCATATTATCGTTCCGTTGTTGTAATTCTACCAACATTACTATCCCCAGTAAGAACATGGTTGTATAGTTTTCCAAATGGCCACACAAAAAAAAAACAGACTATAAATATCACAGTACAAAAACTTTTTTTTCCATTACGATACGAAAGTACATTTAAGATTAATTTCATCTTATTGTATTGATATACAAAAAAATCGTCTCTTCGTTTCCGTCCAGTCCGCAGGAAATCAATTCCGGCCGGAAGTGTTCTCGGAAATAGAACGGCTTGACAATAATAATAATTCTCCAGCATTCAAACCGTTCCAGTCCATCGGCGTGGAACGACATGATGGAATAAAACACATAGCTTCACTCCATCGAATCGGTTTGCCAAGTGCAATAAAAGTTTCTCTAACTTAATTTCTCCCCTATTTGTGACGTCACCCCGCGACGCCACCACCCCGCTCCCGACCCGCCCCCCCTCCTTCCAAGGCAATAACAGTCACTTGCAAATGTCGTGAAATATGATTTGTACACATTTTAATGATGTCAAGCTTCTGGAATCTGGCGATCGTGGGTTCCTTTTCCTTTCTCCACTGCTTCTCTATACCCTGTGCCCCGTGCCCCGTGCCCCGTGCCCCGTGCCCCGTGCCCCGTGCCCCATGCCCTGGCCAGTCGGGTAATAATAATTGCTTTTTGAAAGCGGGGACATTTTATTATTAAAATTCTGCCCCGTTTGAAGATTGACGGGCTGGCACTTAAAGGGTTATCCCTTTATAATTGCCGGAGCTGGAATAAAATATTTTTTGACAATGTTTTCAAATTAAAACGTTTCGTGAGGAAGCTTTAGGGCCGCCGCTGAGGACTTTTAATTGATGTTGCTCGTTTGCTTTTTAAGACGGAGGAAATGGAAGCAACAAAAACATCGCTAATACACAGACATTGTTGTTTCGCCTCACCCCCCATCGTTTCATCTTTCGTGTTTCTTAAGATTGAATGTTTTACGAGAAAGTTTTATCTGACATGAAATCGAGATTTTATGAATGAACACTTAAAGCGAACACAATTTGGAAAATATTTTGTTTTTAAATATTATAACAGAAATACTATTTCATAAGAAATTTATTAAAGGTTATAACTTTTAATAACCCTTCTTCAAGTAAAATCTAGTTTAAATAAAGTAGGTACAATAGTAAGTTTTAGATTCTATGAAATGCTTAATCATGCGTAGTATTTTAGGAGAAAACCACGTAATTCCATAATATTGTTAAACTCGTTGCTTTCTTGTAAGGAAAATCCTTTTTTTTTATTTTCGAACCCATTGAATTATTTGCCCAAAACTCATTCTCTTTACCCGTGATTAAACAGTTTTGTTTGAACTGAAAGCCGCCACACTCTCCAAATTAGTTAATGTAGATATTACCTAACTCCGGCTTCTTAAGCGTATCCGAGCCAAGTTGATTGCGAAGCAATATTACTTAGTGAAATATTAAACTCAATAATCAAACTTCTGAAACTGTAGCGCAACTCGTTTGTTTGTATTCGCGAACATCTGTTCGAATGAATTAAAATCCATTCAAAATCGATTGATTTATTAATTAAAATTCCCCAAACTTCAAATGTCTTTCATGTTATGAAAATTATTGCGTCGAGGAAATTAATTCCAACACTCGCAAAGTGTGAAGAATTCTCAAAGTGCGTAGGAATTTCAAGGGGAAGGTTTCAAAGTTGTGCAATAATAGGAAATCCTTTGCTATTTAACGAACTGAGAAATTTACTAGAAATTATCATTACTGTAACAAAGGACCGCCGAAATACAATTATGAGAATTTTGACGTTAAAACTGATTACATAATAAATGATTATTATATCAGAAAACACATTCGGGGTAGGCTGCTAACTTTGTATACATTATTTAGGTAATTTACTTAATAACCCATTTCTTAGAACTTCAATCGTGGCTGTAACTGTTAGTAGTAACCGCATAGCTAAGTGTAAAGGGGCCTGGGTTTAAAGGTCTAAGGTAAACCAATAACTTGTTTACTTGGCGCTTTATACTTAACATGGTACTGATTATTACACGCAAAATTAATTATTGTAACATTACTTGAGTTGCCTACAGCAAGGGCGTGATAAAGCGTTGATTATAAGGTATACTTAAAATGGCTGACGGTGGAATGAACACGAGCATACATTTGAGCACATTGTTGTTAAAAATTTATTCATTTATTTATGCTTAGTTTTTATAGATGTTCTCACGTCAGAATAATCCAGTTAAAAAAAACTCAATCAATACACAAATAGATACGAACAATTACAAAAATCTAATCATACAAATGATACATTTGCATACTTCTAAATAAAGACTTAAAAACAAAAACAAAACAAGTAAAAATACAAAATTATATAAAAGCTCACTCAAATGACAAATAATACAAACCTAGGCAATATACGCCAGAGACACAAAAGACACAAGAGATACAAGAGACACAAGATACACAAGAGACACAGGAGACACAAGACACAAAAGAGACAAGAGAATCAAGAGACACAAGAGACAAGAGACACAAGAGACACAAGAGACACAAGAGACACAAGAGACACAAGAGACACAAGAGACACAAGAGACACAAGAGACACAAGAGACACAAGAGACACAAGAGTAGACACAAGAGATACAAGTGACACAAGAGACACAAGTGGCACAAGAGACCCAAGAAACATAAAAAACACAAGAAACACAATAGATACAAGAAACACGAGAGACAAAGAGAGACGAGAGACACGAGAGACACAAGAGACACAAGAGACACAAGAGATACAAGAGACACAAGAGACACAAAACACACGAGAGACTTAAATAGAAACAAGTGATACATAACATAATTGACACAACATAATTTTTAGCAACCGCAGAACAATTTTTCTGAATCTATCTATATTATCGATGAAATCTTATTATATGGTATACACATTTGGATCAGAAGGCAATTCATTTACCAAATATTTTATTTTGGCATAACAAACTATCTCAGCCGCTTTCACCAAGCAATGCTGAGCGAATAATGTATTATGATTCCATAATTCAATTTTGTACCTAACTCCCATGCTGTGTCAAAAAACATATTTATCCGCATTGCGCACGTTTAAATAAATTTTAACAAAACACTCAACCGTGGTGAAAAGATGCATTTAATTAGGTACTATAATAGTTACTATAATTAGTTTTGTAATAATTACAAAACTAATTACAAATTTCAGTACCTGTAAATTTATTATTTCGTATCCAATGCACCTTCCACGCAATATAATAAACCTAACCCGCAACGGTGTAGACGCCCGGGCGGTAAATCACCAACACATTATTTACTATATTTATTTTTCGTTCATATTTTGTACCATCCTTATTAACCCTTCGGGCGCTATGCCTTTTGGTATTTCAGTGTTTATGTACGTGCGTATGAAACGGGCCTAGCTTTATTTATTAGGGACAGTTTTGTGTGGTAGCCACGTACAACGACCAAAGAGTACTATCGTTGAGACCTCTCCCTCCTTGGCACAAACGACGCATTTGTCAGAAAGAGAGGTAACAGCAGAGCTCTCGGCGGTAGTATCATAGAGCCGACGATAACCCATTCGAGCCCGACAGCTTGGAATCGCCATAAAAGTCCCGCCTAAATAACAGTTATAGTTTTAATAATAACATCGATTTAGTAGCCCGGTTTTGTGCTCGTGTTTCAGAATAAATCAGGAAAGCATTTGTTAAGCTTGTATTTAATTTCTTTTCGGGTTGTAACGGTATTATTGCAATAGTTTTCAATTTGTACGAAACTTTAACTTATGTGTTAGAAACTTTCGCCACATTTGACACCCATCAAATCGTTACTTAACATATTTTAGATCAGGTTATTTCAGTCTTTTGACACCAATTAATGTTCATCATACCCTCGATCAGCGCCATTTTGATTATTTGACATTTGAACTGCCTCCATTAAACGCCGATTTTCGGCGCGTTTCGGGTTTAGAATAAATAAATTGTCAACTAAAATAAATTTAAAATAAAATAAAATAAATACATATTAATTAATAAATAAATTTATAAAAAGTCAATAGTTCCATATGAATAAATTCGGACATATTTATCCGCGACTCCATTTAGCTATCCAGACTACAAACCAATTCTTTGAATTAGTTAAAGATAATATTGTTAATTCTAAAATTTGAAATATGAGATTGACAAATATGACGCTTTGACAGAAGGTAGCAATGGCGAAATTGGTTAACGCGCCCATCACGGTTAAACGAGAGGTCTCGGCTTAATTCCCAGTTGCGACCATTATCTTTTTCTATTTTTCTTGTTCTCTTTGTGTCTTGTTCTCTTTCATATATTCGTTTAAATTATTATTGTTGTCTTCTTCTTCAATGATATATTAAATTGTGATCTGCTGACTAATATGACAACGTAAGCATTATAATTGAAAGATGATCATACCTTGTTCATATTTCTATTTTTGAGACTAACAATTCACGGTGGAATTCCGTTATAATATATTAAAACGAATATAAAACTTTATTCCACTTTATTTTAGTTGACCGCAACCGGTTTCAGCTCGTTAGAGCCGTCTTCTTGTACCAGTCTGAAGATGGCTCTAACGAGCTGAAACCGGTTACGGTAAAAAAAAAAGGTGGAATAAAGTTTTGTATTAGTTTTATTACAATATATACCATGTTCAATTGAGAATTTAATGATCGACGCATTGATGGACATCAATTGTATCTAGGGAATGCAATCCCGGTATACCGGGATCCCGAAATACCGAGATCCCGCAGACATTTTGCGGGATCCCGCTGGACTGGCGGGATTACAGAGAAGCGTAGTTCATACATGTTACTCTGCGCGTGGCGGAGGTTTTGATAAAGAAGGAAATGTATTACTTCGAGTCCGATGGATTAAAAGGCGCGTACCTTCAATAATGACTATTGTGCCAACCAGCGTGGAAGCTGAACAAGCTTTTTCAGCCACTGGCTACCTTGTGTCCAATATCAGAAGCCGTTTATCAGACGACGTAATTAATACTTTAACTTTTTTACGAAGCCATTTCCAAAATAATGTTTAAACTTATGATGCTTATTGTACAAGAATATTGTTTATCGTGTAAACGTTATTATTTAAATTTAAGTTGTTATGTAAACTTATGTCTTATCTTATTCTTTGCCAATTTATGACTTAAACTTTACCTATGTCTAACTAAAGGTATATTAATAAACCATTTAAAATGTCCCAAAGAACTTGTTTGATTAGGTATAAATTTAAAACTCAAAAAAAAGGTTGGTATATCGAGGTATTAGGTCTTTATTATACGATTGATTGGATACCTAAGTCCACCCTGCTGGATCCAGCAAATACCTGGATCCAGCGGGACTAAGATTATTCAGTCCCGCAAATACCGGATTTGACATGGTCTTGCGGGATTGCATTCCCTAATTGTATCGAACGTTTGATACAACTCACCCCAAAATAAATCAATTTTTTCAATACTTAAAGGAAAATGTTTTAGTGAAATAAAACAATTACTATGTTTATAACCACGATTCTTTGCAAAGGAATGCGGTCCGTCTGATTGACGACTTATTGTTAACATACCGGTCGCCATCTCTAGTGCACAGATGCAATGCGGGCATGCCGCGTCTATTCTGCATGTATTTTATTGGAGCCTGCTCTAAGGAGCTAGCAGCATTGACCACCGATGCACCGGTGCTATGCGTCGAACTCGATGGACACGAGCAGAACACCTCAACACAGCAAATCCTGTGAACGGGTCGTTTCTCCGGCTCATTTTCGTGTAATTCGGCTCACGTGTGGAACGAGCTACCGGCTTCTGTTTTTCCTCCTTCATATACTTGAGCCCCGCATAAATAAAACCCTTCCTACAATCCCTCCCTTATTCTGCCACACAACTCTGCCTTCCCGGGTGGCGTCATAGTTCCCCTGCCTTTACACCGTACATCAAATATATGTTGCGTGTTCTTATAGTGTAAGAAAAACGTAACATACTAGCTGATCCGACAAACGTTGTTCTGCCGTATAAATTATTTCTACTGAATATTTTAATGAATGTATTGTAAGTGTGTGGGGATGGGATCTATGACAGAAAGAGGAATAGAGCGTTGTAGACGATGACCGCCGATAAAAACAAAAAACACTAACTAAAGTAGGAAAAAATCAATATGAATTTCGAAGAGCAATTGAGTGCACGATTTTTTTTGTCAGTCTGTCTTTAGCCAACACAAATAATCCCGATGGTTTGCCCACGCGATAAAATGATGCCGAATGAAATATCAAAATTACGCGACGCTTCTCGTGAATTTCTTGCTCATATGCATCAAATATGCATTAAAAAAATTCAAGATCAAGCCTTTTCGGAAGAGTGCGACCAGAAACACCGTGACACGAGATTTTTTATATATAAGATAATAAAATAACAGTGAGAACTTCAGTGCAATTCGACAAAGTTGGAACTGATTGTGTCAAGTATTCAGACAAACGATTAAGTTCCTCTATAATATATCCGAGATGGTTCAATAAAGAACTTGTTCAATTAACTGCCCTTAAAAAGTTTTACATAAGAAATATAAAGAAGATAGGTCTTTATCAAATTATATTGAATTTAAAAACATTAGAAAAGATTGCAAAATCTTATCAAAAATTTGCTACGATTCTTTTATTAATAATTTTGAAACTTCAATAAATCATTACGTACTTTGTTCATTAAATTTAATAAAATTATCTGATCGTAGAATCATTTCCGATTTAACCTGTTTGTATAAAATCATTAATTCTATGTTTGATATCCCTGATTTATTATACGAAATCTCTTTTCATACTCCAGGCAGGTCAGTCACAAGACAGTACCTACCATATTATTGTAGCAATTCTAAGTCAACAAGCCAATATTACACTCCTATGCGACGGATACAACAGCTTGGAAACAAATACTCCGATGTTGTTGATATATTTAGTACATCAATTTTTTTAAGAAAATAGGAATATTCCATTAAGAGTTGGAGCCACTTCCGTCGGCATCTCGCAAACGGACTTGTCCCTGGCTAGCATAAATACCACGTTTTAATGAACTTTCTATTCCGTTCCGCGGCGATGACGCCACTGCTTGTCACGATTATTTTGTACTGGTGAAAGTTAGTGGTGCTGGCGACACGGTATAGCTTCGAAGTAAATAAGCACACACTTCACGACTAAAAATTACACATCTACCGGATCTGCCGGATCTGCCTTGATGATGGACACTGCAACGATTTCCGAAACGTTGGCTTAAGAAGGAGGTAGCGCAACACGGCATAACACCCCAAAAACAAATAACGAAAATCAATTTTATTGTATAAGCATACCATATTGGAAGTTTTTTTCATCAAATAGCTATGATAAAGCTATTAAAATTTTATCGGCTGAAAGAAAAAAACTATTTCGGGTTTTTTATATTTTGAACCTACATATTGTGTGGTTTAAATTCAATACCTAATATTTTTACTTTGTATTTATTTTTGTGCAAGTGTTTTAAACAGTAGTTTCCTGCACTATTTACTAGTATAATTTCGTTAATATTGTTATATATATATGTATGTAAAAGCCTGAATAGGCGTAAATAAATAGATATAATACGAGTATTTAAATTGTCGTTTTCAAAATTGTAACTAATGTGTCAAACAAGTGATAAAGTTCCTACCGATCAAATAATATTTTACCAGAAAAGTATTATAATTCTACAATATTTATTTATTTTTTAAAAGAATCACAACATTCCTGGTTTAGGGAAAAACCAGACAATAATTTTGAAAGTATCCTACTTCTGTCACAGTAAGTGGAAAATGTTACATGAATTGTGTTGGGGGACTTGGCCAGGAGTTGAGAACTGACGACACGGCTGGGTGGGACACAAGGTGGCAATGGCGAACTCCTAATATGAAATTCCTACTTCTTTTGTTTAAATTTCTTAGGATGGGTTGTTGCACAGAACGTGAAAATTAACTTAAAATATTTTATGAATTCTTCAAATTTTTTAAACAACCATCCTAACTAAGGGAACGTACCCATACTACGTGACACGTTTAGGGAGGGGGGGTCTTCATAATGTCACGCTTGGTACAAATGAGCGGCGGCGGGCTTAGGTTTTTGGTCAACCGGGGGGGGGGGGGGGGGGGGGTTAAAAATTGCAAAAAGTTGGTCACGTAGTATGGGTACGTTCCTTAATTAGATTTACTACTTATATTATCTCGTGATTTTTCACAGGTTTTTTTTACATTAGCTCCACACTGGAGGCACTTAGGAAAATAATTTCTTCAGGGCCTATGTCATCTTAGTGGATGTTTTGTGGAGGGTTTTATAAGGAAATGAAGGGGAGGAAGTTCTGGGAAAGAAAAAGGTATGAGGGGTGGGTAAGAATCTGAGGGTCAATGTGTCGGTGTGAATGACGGACATAAAATTCGATTCCTCCAACTGCGGTGCAAAGCGATGGGTCTAGAGAGTCTGGTCGGAGAGGTCAAAAGGTCTCCCTCAAACAGTTTCTCTCGATTTGAGCCGCCACTAATTAGATGGGCAAGATCGTCCACCGCCAAAGCCTAGACAAACCTCATCCGTTTGAATAAGGCACCTCTGCGAAGATACCAAACGTATCGAATGGCAAAGGTGGTGGTTATCGAAAAACTTTTTTATTTTTTCTATTTGAATACCTCACAAGAGTCCCAGCTACTCCCGTCTGGAGCCAGTGAGTCTATTGCATCCCCATTTGGGGTAGGTATGTTGTGAGGTTGAGGTGGGGAAGGGAAGGAGATCGGGAAGAGGAAGGGAAGTACCTGGCTATTCAGAACTGGTCACCAAACACAGCTAAAGTCATTTTTTAAAGTTTTATTTATTCATTGAATTGTTTATTACATGAATTGGGGATTTTTCGACCACCATGCTAGGCACATGCCCGTGTTGTGGTGGTCGATTTTCTATACATTACAATAACATAATGCAATATAAAAAATGTGGGAGAATATAAAAAAATATATGTAAAATAATATAATTTGAAAGAATATTAAAGAATACAAAATAATATGAAAGAATTAAAAGTAATATAAAAGATTTGGAAGAATATAGTAGAATAGAAAATAATATGAATAGCATTGAACATAGAAATCATATACATGAAAGAATATAAAAATAATGTGATTATAAAATTTGTAGCATTTGAAGCAACGTTTCAATTCTGAATGTTTCTTTTACACTAGGGCAATACTAAGAGTATCTTTCACTCTGGAACGTGCCGCAAATATACCTACTATAAATTATTTGAAATGCATTAATCGTGATTAATAAAATAAAACTTATTTGCCCACCCCGGGATTCGGATTGCGAGTCAAAGCCTAGACCTTGCTGGCCGTCAAATGGTTCACTCGCCTACCAAGTCTGCGCTAGTTACTAAATAATTTCCATAAAATCTGAAAGACTTCAAAGCAAAATTTCTTAAACAGCAAAATGCGGTGCTCCAACAGTAGCCAATATTCAAAGGATTGGTGGTAACAAAACCACATTATTATTATTTAACCTTCTCGAACAAGAAATAGAGTGAAGTAAAGTCGTTTTGGGTATCGTAAAGAAATATATTTGATATTTTACGCGTTTCTATCAGAAAGACAGATGGTGCCTTAACGGCGTGATATATCTCTAAGTTCAGACCTTTTTTATAAATCAAATCTAAATGGGCAATCTAAATTTCTACCCGATAAAAAGAGCGATCATAAAACTTTTATCGACCGCCCGACTATCAACCGAAATACACTTGTACTATTTTTATTTTAACACTTATTCGAATGGAGATGAATGGCTATTGCGGGCATTTGTTCCGGATTTAAATTATACTCTATTGTACTTCTCATTGAACTTTTTTTAATATCGTCCCTTCGTGTGTTACTTTTGTAATTAAAGTTTTAGGTAAAACTGTTTAAAGTGCACTTTTTATATTAAAAAAAAAACAATATTTTTTATCTATTATACAGGGTGTCCGGGGGTAAAGTACATTAACTTTGGAAGGTGATTCTATGACGGTAGTAGTAAAAAAGATTAACAACATTTTCTAACATTTCACCTTTTTTTTACCATTCAAAAAGACATACTACTAAAAATCCTTAGTGTGAGATACAAACTTACCCGATAAATTTGTTGTGAGCTTGCCGGGCGCGATTGTGGCAACGGAAAATAATAATGCTGGCCGCGCACCTTAAACTTGGAATTTCGAAAAAAGTTATATTTTTTACTTATACTATCATGCAAATCAATGCTAACCTGAAGTTAATAATAATAATAATAACGTAGTATTTATATAGCGCAGTTTTGTGATATTTCACTTCAAGTGCGCTTAATTATAATAAACTTTACTTTAAACTTAATTATAATAAACTTAATGCACTTTACCTTCAGACCCTCTAAATATCTACTATATTTGATTGAAAACATACTCGTAGATCAAACAATTAAGAGTTACCTTTTTACGGATAAATGGATACATAAAATATCATTAATTCGCAATACTCGTACAATGATGTTGCTAACTTAATAAAGTTGAGTTTATGAGAAAACCCGTTTTATAGATATAATGACGTCAGAGCTTTAGGTCAGGTCTGAAGAGCCTGGTAGGCACTATTCAATTTTTAAACTTCCCCCTTTATTTTTTTAACCTACTCCGCACAGGAGACCCAGAGGAAGACTATTTTCCTCGGGGCCAATGACATCTTTGAGTGTGGAGTATGAAGGTATTTTTAAGGAGATGACTTCTAGGAAGACAAAGGGAATGATGGATGGGTAATGGTTAGGAATCTGGGAGTCAGTGTGTTCAGGGGTGACGGACGTATGAATCAGTCTCTCCTACTGCAGTACAAGGAGATCGGTTCTGCGAGTTCAAATGATGGTCTCCTTTAATCGGCTTCTCCCGATCTATTCCGCCACCCATATGATAGGCAAACGCCTCCACCGCAAAAAATGGACGAACCCCTCCCCATAAACAAAAGCACCCTGGCTAAGTCACCAAACTTACTACGAACCACTAAGAGTGGCCTCTTTCTCACTTCACTGCTTTAAGATGCCTCAAAGTGCCCACCAGTATTCATACAAGTAGTGCCATTAGATGTCTACAGACTGGCCGCATAATGCACGCAAGCCGCTCCCAACTAGCAAATGAATATTTAAGAAATCAAAAGACGAATTAAAGTTATGAAATCAATTGAAACAACATATAATAATGTATACCGGCCTTACGAACAATGCTGAGTATTTATTAATTAAATCCGGGGGCAACCATGTACTTCGCAAATATTACACTTTTTTGTTATTAAATTTAAGAATTAATAAGTTAAGGTGGATGAGCTCTGCGGTGAAACGGTAGAAGCGAGGACTGTGGGAATATTTTATTCAAGCCGTTTAAAAAAAACGTCAAAACTCTTGTTAGTTCGCAAAACAGGTCAATAAAATAACCGAAATTAAGTAGGCAGGCAACTTAATTTTTTCTTAGTCCCAACATGTTTTTTTTTTCAGCAATAATTTATGAATGTTCGCCATAAATCCTCGAGCAATCTACCCAAACCATCTCAACATTTTTAGTGACAACCGACTATTTTTCAAAATTTTAAAATACCTGCAGGCAAAGGCACCCACGTCCAAATTATTGTAAGATGTTTTCTCAAATGGCCCAAGACTTGAATTATTTAATCTTCGTTAAAGGTGCTACGAGTATAAATTAATGTTTAAGCGAAAAGTGCCGAATTCTAATATATTGACATCGTTAATATTTTATTAACTGCCTTGTGAACAGGTAGCCTTGTTTAAAACCGCATTCAGTTAACACGAATAAAAAAACTAAATCAAAATTGCAAAACGAAGTCAAAACCGAACTTCAAAAGCGCAGTAAAAATAATATCAAATCACCGCTGTATCGTTTTTGTTTGATGTTATTTTTATTGACTACGTTATTTTGGACTGTTATTGTTAGTCTTGTTTTGAACTGTTATTTTTATGTTTAAATGCACAAAATACTTTATTGGTAAGTTAAGTTATTCAGTCAATATTATTTTATGGTTTTGCATTGACTTTTATACACACCAGTACGACAGAAGTGGTTGTCATTTGAAATTCAAATCTGACGTAAAATTTCATTTTATACTTACAAAATTTCAAACAGACAACACTAATTGTAGGTAATGTCATTTTTACTGGTCGTTCTTCTATGAATTTCTGCACATTTCATTTTTTTTTCAACGAGTAATAACGTTCGGAAACGGCAAATATATGTGTTGATTAAATTGGTTTATGGTGCAGGCATTTAAAAAATTGAATTTTTTTGTAGAATTGTTGTTTTTGCAGAGGAATATTACAAACTCGAGCGCAATGTGACAGAATCTAATTCTCTCGTTTGTCAATTTAAAGTTGTTATACTGCAAGCCGAGCATTTGAAACACCTACACATTTTTTTATAAAACCAAGATTATTCGTATTTCATACAGGTAGACTTCATTTGCATGACGGCTCAAATTCGTTTAAGAATTACAATTAAAACCTTTTCAAGTAATGTTATTATGTCTAAATAAAATACTCGTAACTATTTTTCAAATACTGCTTTTCACGTTTAAAATTTGATTTGAATGGCAATAAGTAGGTATAAAAATATCGGTCGATATAAAAAAAAATATTGTTTTAATAATTAAAACATCGTGTCAATTATCTGCATCATCCGAAAATACTTATAAAAAAGTTTATACTGCATTTTCTTCGGATTTGTATGTTAGGTTATTAGTTATTACGCACTTTTGTTACGACAATACCAGTAATAAAAAGGTATATCAGGTTTTAGTAAAAAGGTACATATATTGTATTTCACATCGCTCAGTGGCCGAGTCAGCATCGCGTTTGGGTCCCACCCAGGCATTGTGTGTTCAATTCCTCTATCACAACACGAGCAACATTTTCCGCTAACTGTGGTGGTGTGAGAGATTTTCAAATATTGTCAGGTTATTCGTAACCCGGGAATGTTGGTCTTTCTTTGAACAATATATACAATAAAGTGATTTTTAGGATGGTTTTTTAGTTACAGCCAATTTGTGCGTATCCACCTTTTCTGAACCATTGGCAATACAATACCTGGTAGCCAGTAAGCAATTTCACGAAGAATTATTGACTTGCAGACAATAACAAAACAATTTGATGCTAGATTATGTTCCTACATTATTAAATAGTTGTAGTTGTAATCATATGTAATATAAATATGTTGCACGAGACGCGGAAGTATGTAGGAAATAGGGATCGTAGATAAACTTCCCTAAACATTGTTTTAAATTATAATGTCACATCACAAAGTATCTGCTCCATACGAACAATTTTTTTTTTAATTTATGACATTTATTACACGTTACATAGTTTTTGGGCTCTGGCGATTACCCTAAGCTCGTGCCCATATTTTGGTAGACGCAAAAGTATTGCTAAATCTGAAATTCAACCGAAGATAAGCAATGAATCGAAAAAAAATCTAGCACCTCTGTCGTTAATACAATTTTTTTATATTATTTTAAAGATATAACCAATATTTGTGTACGATATTAAAATGTGTTACTTTGTATTGAAATATTAGAAAGATTAATATACTTATCGTCTTTTTTATATAGCCTTACCCTCATCAGATCTACGATGTGACTAGACACACTTATGGTTGCTTTAAATTCTTGTATTCCATCAAAACCTTGTTCAGAAATCATCTTCCTGGTGTAAGTTTTAGTGCAATTTGTCTGCTATTCAGGTGTAGTTAGTTTGTATGACCCTTCCAATCTCTTATTTTATTTTTATTGTTTCTCAATTCGTTTGATATGGTGGGGGCCAGGCCCTCCCTCTAAAATGAAAAAAATATATATGTATATAGAATATTTTTTCAAGAAGAAGTGAAGCATATATGCAATGTTAGTTGGATAATAGTCTATAAACAAATGTAATAAATACATTATAAATTAATGTAACAAATTATAAATTAGAACACGGAAATCAATAGTATTTGCGCTATAGTAGCACGCCTGCATTTTCTAATCTACCGCCACCACAAGCTGCGCTACTGTTATATTAATATAACAGTTAGCAGTCATATCTAAATTGGAGTGTAAAGATCTTGGTGTTTACCTTGATGGAAAACTTATATTTAAAAAGCACATTGACTCAAGCGTTCACTTGAAAGGGCAGGTCATTTAAAATGCTTGGTTTTGTTCTTCGTATAAGTAAAGTGTTCAGTAACCCGCGTACAATAGTAATGTTATATTTTGCGTTAGTCAGAAGTACACCGGAATATGCCTCGCTAATTTGGAACCCGCAGTACAAAGTATACATGGATAGCATAGAACATATTCAAATCAAATTTATAAAATATCTTACCTTCAAATTCAACAATAACTTTGAATGCACATTTCAAACTTTGCAACAAAGGCGACCAATAGCTGATTTGACATTTATACACAAAATTTTAAATAATAACATTGACTGTACTGAACTTCTTAACTAACTAACTAACTAACCATCACGCCGTTTCCCCGCGGGAGTAGGCAGAGAGGACGAACCGTCAAACAACTCGATCTTGGCACACACTCCTTGCCTCGTTCACAATCATACATCGTCTCATACATGCTCTTCTATTATTCCGACTCTTCACATGGCCCGACTCAAGTATCTGATTCACTTGGTCGTGCCATGTCTTCCTCGGGCGTCCCCGATTTCTTCTTCCATTCACATTTGCTTCATTTATTCTCCTTACACTCATTTCCTCGTTCATTGAACTTTTTTCCCTTGTTAATTTTAACATTCCTTTAAGACGTACACGCCATGCAGAATTATTCCACACGTTTAATTACAAGACAAATGCAGCAAGTAATTCGCCAATCAATCGTGCTCTTCATATGTTCAATAATATTAATATTGATCTAAATTCTAACATCGACATTTTCTCCGATTCACTGCCTAAATTTAAAAAGATCATCATGTCAATAATATAATTTGTTCAAAGCACATACATACATACTCACACATACACACACACACCCTCACACACCTTCCCACTACGCACATCACCCGGTAATTACTTAATATACACTAAATAAGACACTACAAAGAAACACATCATCGGTACCCACCATGAATATACTTAATAATTGTGAATTGTTTTCACCACTTATTATTTTCACAATAATGTAATGTTTGTTTCTGTTTATAAATAAAAAAATAAAAAATAACTTAGGTATGCCTCATACGTCATTAGTCATTGTCATTACATATGTCTGGCCGTGTTGTAGGTAGCTTGAAAACGAGCTAATGGGTCCAAGTGGTTTGATAAGGTGAGATTTGTATTGGATACTTCACAAGTATCATTATTGTTCACAATAACAAAGTTAACAACACGATAGAACTTATGACTAACTTGTGACTGTGACTGGCGACTATTCTAATGTTAGGATAAGAGAAAGAGATTAACCAAATACAATTACATTTTATACTATGCAGTCATTCTATCCCACTCTAGGAGTCAAGTTATCACTTTTTTAAATCCACCGTTTGGGCGATTTATGGATTAAATCATCGATTTAATCACAAATGTCGGTATAGATCACATGAATTCAGTCGATAATTTACAAGGCCGTTAACATTACATTAAAGTTAAATAATATTAAATTAATACTCTAGAACCGCTGATTTCGAAAATGGATACCACGAAGATCGTAATCTAAACCGTTTTAAGGTACTTGAACAAATTTGAATGTATTATCATTTTTATTCGTGGCAGAGGACATTTATAGCGATCCCCGTGGAGTTAGAATGACCGGAACGTCTTGGATACCTCCCTCTCCCTTCCACTTCTACCAATCTACATAGTTATCGTCAATAAACCAATAAGTCTATGTTATTTATTGGTGAAATTCTTATTTATTGCAGGAAGTATCTGCTTAACCCTTTGTATTTTTAGAACAATGTTCATGTTGCTTTTTTATAACACGAATTTATTGTTCTATGGGAAATATCGGGTGAAGTGTGTTATTTATTGCTTATTTTATCGATGCTTTCTTGAGTGAACTTTTACATAATGTAGCTACTTCTATTGTTATTATTACTACTGAACATTTTAAGAGGAAACCCGGTCATCGAGAAATTTTAACAAAGGGTATTTTACCAATTTTTTTCTGAAAATGTTGCTCTTACCTACTCCCCCGAGTACTCGGTGAAAGGGACAAATGCCATCAAGCTGATAATACTTAAATAAAATCATCAAAATCGAGGGTATGTTTTCATGTTTCTCCTTCAAAACTGGATCATTCTTTAAGATTTTTTTACTAACTGTATTAGAAGATAATTCTCTAATATTTAAAAAAAAATCTTTTTCTAATTTCTAGCATACACTAGTAATTTGACATTATCATTGGAAATAAAACAGTAACTTTGTGTGTAACACTTCCATTTTTAGATAATAATTAAGTAATAAATATAAAAAAGTGATGTTAAAAGAGTTATTGCATTATTTTAAATAATTAAATTATTATAACCAAAAGTGCTTTATTTATTTTTATCAAGTTTAATTTGTAGAACTCCATTTTAATTTTAATTTTTTTATTATATAATCAATAATATTATTATTAAATTAATAAAAACAGTTTATTTTCAAACAAGTTCTGCTGTGTAATTATTATTACGCGTGACAGCTGTTTCGCCTTCTGAAGGCATTATCAAACTGTTTGATAATGCTTTCAGAAGGCGAAACAGCTGTCACGCTTATTTAAAATTAAAAGTGCTTTACGTGATCGAATGTGTTTTTGTCAAATATACTTTATGGTTGTTTTTAACGGAAAACGGGCAACAACTGTTGAAACACTTTTTTTATGAACTATATCTGCTTAACCTTCATGCTTCACTTTTTAATACAATACTACTGTAACTTCAAGACTAACTTTATTTATCTTGAGACCGTAACAAAAAATCAACTAACTTGTATGTGTCACTTTGTTACTACAATATTTTCAAAGATACATACCTATATTTTTAAACTTTCTCTTTGAAATTTACATTTTTAACTTGTACCACCCACTTATTGGTGTAATTTAGCACTTTAGTTTACATTACCCACACACGGCAGTGCCTTAGTTGGTTCCCATTATCTACCGTTGCCTTATATATATATTTTTTAACTATTTTTTACTTTGTTACATTACTTGAATCTTGTGTTATAATGTTATAGATATTTAGAAAATATGTAAAAAAATTACTTTTGAAATGTATCAAAATATAACGGGAAAAAGTAAAAGAAAAAAACTACGTAAAACTTCATCCCTCCTTTGAAATGTCATTAAAAGCGGTGGAAAAAACTTGGTTAAATTGGTTAAGATGTTGGGTTATGAGCTATTTAAAAAAAACTCGTGCAATTTCAAAGGAGTGTTCGAATGAAACTTTGTTGAGAAGTCATGGAACCATCTTAATACTAGGCAGCTCTCCATTTCTTTGTTTTAACTTTTAAAAGTGAGAAATCTTTTGATTTTGAATTGAAAAACCTTAAAATCTTGAAACAAAAAATTTAGCCAATATTTCTAAAAAATTGGAATGCTTATCAATAATTAATTTAACACTTACAAGTATCTACACTAGCCGCCCGCACACTGAAAAATTAATTATTTAATAACAATAATAAATTAATATTATGTGCAAATATTATGCATTATAGAAAAAAAAATTTAAAATCTTAAAAAAGTATATCAAATAGGTACCAACACATTTAGCTGTTGCTTTTTGTACATTTTTTTGTGAATGAGTAATACTGAAAAAAATATAAATAAGATGCTGGTTTGTTGAACAATATATTGGGATAGCACCTTCCATATCTCTTTCTAATTGTCCACTTTTATTAAATCCCCTTTCATCTAGTCGAAATATTTGGGGAATGGGCCGACTGTTTTTTAGGCCTTTGATTTATCGAAGCAGGTGTATTTTAAGTGTATTGGAATTGCCTTAAGCGGCACAATATTGTCTATGCCTGGACTCTAGCTCGGTTGGGTCAAACAATTATTGTCTATGGTTAATTTTAATGACCCGAGCACGAATTGATTTATGCGCTTCGTAAGTAGGTACCAGTAGATACAACATGTCCATCTAAATTATAATTTTATTGAAACTCTTCTAGAAATTAATGAATATCGAATTAAATTTTGTAAATTACTTTTTTTTTGCTTTAGTTCCACACAGGATGCCCTGAGGAAAATAATTTGCCTCAGGGCCTATTTCATCTCAGGAGTTGCTGTGTGGAGTGTCTTTTTTAAGGAAAGGAAGAAGAGGAAGTTCTGGGAAGGAAAAGGGTATGAGCGATTGGTAAGATTCTGGGATGAATCCATTTCTCCAACTGTGGTGCAAGTGGATGGGTCGAGAGAGTCCGGCTGGAGAGGTTAAATAAAAAATCCCTCTTTAACTCAGAGGTTAAAAAAAGTCTCTTCCGATCCTGCCCCGCACGCAGTAGGTGGGTAAAGGCATCCGCCGCCAAGACCTAAACAAACCTCACCCCACGAACCCGGGCACCTAAGTCACCAAACGAATGTTATTAGGATACCTTAGGATAGATATAGGTAATCATACATTACGACCACCTAGCATTTCTTCACATCCTGGACTTTCTCATACTAATTTACCTCAGAACTGTCGATGCGAGAATGCTTCCTAAAAAGGTTTAAAAATACCCTCCACAGTACCGACATACTTAAAGGTTTTATGATAAAATCGAATATATGATTTATATAAATAATCATAATAATAAAATTAGATAATTTGAAGAGCGCCGTTTTTGTGAAAAATCACCTCAAGGGCGCTGTACGATTTATTATGAATTCTTAGGCTCTAACTTATTTTATTATTTACAAATAGATTCAGAAACATACTTACCTGCAGCTCACTTCCGATAATCACACTTTATTAGAAAGTTTATGCTTCGAGAAGATACGACTTTGCACGTGGCGGACATTATATTCAAAAAAACTGGTCATTGCATGAAGACCCTCATCACTGTTGGTTTTACATTTATAAGAAGATTAATGCGAAAGTTGAGTTAATATTTATTTTGGAAAATAGAAAATTTTGGACTCTTTTGGACCGGAGATTTCCATGAAATGACCTTTACAAAAGCTTATAATAAGAATGTTGCTTATATTTACCACAATTAATTATTTACAATGTCGCGGGCAGTGAAGGCGACGGTGATGGCGAAATAAGTAACATTACAATTCAACTTACATGGTATTCAATAGATATTTAACTTTTCTTTCCTCAAAATAGAATAAATTTTATTTGAAAATTATTCAACAATAACGCTACCAATGATGTTTCACCGCACGATTAAAAATGACTTATTTTTTTTAAATTTTATTTGAAAATATCTGTGAAATGATGAAAAATATATTTGATTGGATAAGGCAGACGTTTATTTTTTAAATAATCAAACTTACGTTGTTTTTTCGTAAAAAAAGGGCTTCCCGGAGTTTTCGACGAAAGTCACACAAAAAATAAGCTTTTAAAAAACAGGCTTCCGAGAAATGGTCTAGTTAATCAATAATGCATGTTTTATCTTTTGTCTGAAATTTGCACCTTTTTGTCTGAAGATATTGCAGGTAGCAAAATTAGTGCCATAAAGGGCGGTGTATACACCTGAGAGATTGTTGGGCTATTTCCACACTGATCAACGAATTTGATAGCCCTAATCAGCTCATGTCGCCCGTTGTTTGGCATGTAGTAGAATCTATACCAACCTCTTAGCTCTAAGGGGTCGCCAATAAAGTTTTCGTTATAATAATATTGGCGATAAGTTCTTACATATTACGGACAGAACTTATAAGACTAATTTCAGAGCGCATATTTTGCCAAATGTCAAATATAAGGCGAATATAAAGCTGAAAAATGATTGAATATCCTTAATTAGTTTTCTGTGCTTCTCGCTTAGAGATCTTTGTTATTACTTTCGGTTCCAAGACAATTTATCCCCCGACGTAGCCCCTCGGCGTACTTAAATATATGTAATATAACGTCGGTTTAAGGAAAATACAGTACACCTCCTTACACATAACATAACTATGTGTCCCCGAAGGAGTGTGAAGTGAGGATGTACAGCCGAATAACAAAAGTATAAAATATATTTTCATTCAAATGCATCAAGGAAACAAACTAGTTGTGTATATGTCGGCGGCCGATCATAAAATCAGGCGGATCATTATGCGCCTAGCCACTTCGTGATCTGCCGCCATTTCAAAATATGCCGGGGCACATCACGAAAATGCAGATTTACAACCAGGCGTATCGATCAAAGATGAACGTCCGACATTCTGCCTTGCTATTCGCTTAGGCGCATTCAAATAAGAGTTGTAAAATGCACCAATAGAGGCACAGCTTGCGCTTTATTTACGTTCGTGTGACAATAATAATGTGCCTTACTTATATCCGGTACAGTGTGAAATGATTTCACCAATGTCAAACGATTTCAGGTTTGACATTGGTAAAAATTGTATGAAAAGTTATTATTTTTATAATAATTAAAATTTTGGTGGGCATCTGTCGGAGATCAACTGTCGGTTCACCATTACTTTCATACCACACAAGTGTCACACTACATGAGCTAAGTTTTGTGGGGGAGGAAATTGGAAAGATGAGGAGCAGGATGAAGTTCTCAGAAGTAGTTACTAAACATAGTTTTATTCATTTCAAACAACGTTTGGTAGTCTTTCTCCATATCGAGGTAACTAAGAAAGCCTCTTTCATTCTAGGAAGAAACTCATATATTGAACCTACGATGGATGGTCTCACAGCCGCGAATATTACAGCCATGCGAAATTCGAAAATTTATTCGCCTATGACGTTATCAATTATATTAACAATTTAATTTGGTTCCACGCTAACTGAAAATCTCTTTAAAAAGTCTTTAAAAGCTATGAAAAAATATTGAAAAATAGGACCAAAACCTATCCTAATGTCATCTATTTAACCAATTCTTTTTTTCATAACTTTTAATTACTTTTCAAAGAAGATATTGAGGTGAGTTCATTCTGAGTTGTCTGGTCACCATCTAAATAAATTATAGCGTACAGACGTAGATTTATACGAACCTGTAAATATTCAACTTATTGCCAAAGTTAAATACTTATCCAAAATCCAAATGTGAATTTTGGACAACAATATTTAATTGTGTAAAAAAGCTTTGGTTTCTAAAATAAAAGAAAAAATAGATTAAAAAAAATACACATCAAAATACCATTTTTTTATTTGAACAATCGTGTCACCGAATTGCATCATGCAACTTTTATTTTGCTAGCTTATAAAATGTTAATTTATATTTAACCCTTCACGTTCACAATGTTCACGGGCCGCTGGTTATTAATCTATTCAAAACACCGAGGCGCAGTCAATAAAGGAAGGCCCCATCGGGTTAAATTGGGGTAATAAATGCCTCCTGGTGATAAACGATAAACGCCAACAATAAAAACCACGTTAGTATTGATCTGTTCAGTAATAAAAACGTGTTCTTAATCGATTCCTATACTAAAGGTGTATCTGTAGGTACAGGTGGGTACAGGTGCAGATTCTTAACCGCCAGACAGCAACAGGTTGTTCCATATCTGTTCATTGAAATAAACAAATCATCGAATTGATTTACAGATTTTATCAATATATGGAAAGGTTCGTCGTTATTCGTTGAATGAAGATAATGTTGGTAGTTATTAGTCAAAGTATAGTACAGTTAAAAATAACCTAATCGGATAGGGACACATTAGTTCATTTGGTAGAGTCGCGGTCCGGAAAGCAAAAGGTCCTGGGTTCGGGTCCCAGATGTACCAATATCTTATTATTTTTAATTTATAAACTAACGTTTAGACAAGATTTTTATGCATAGCACAAAGGGTAACAATTATTATAAGCAATAATTATCAGCCTGAAACACTCATCAACATTGAAAAATCTTCCGAGAAAAGATACTTGCCACCAACGGGACTTGAACCCGTGTCCTTCTGATTGCCGGTCAGCTGCTCTTGACCACTGAGCTATGGGGGCTTATCAAATACCCGCCAAATAATTCAATATATAGCGAGGAATTTAACACTTACAATGTCTCTCTCGCAAAAATAAAGTTGGTTGTTTTCAGGTGGAAAAAATATAATAAGCAGTAATTGTTGAATGAAGCACTAGTATATATTGAATTATTTGGCGGGTATTTGATAAGCCCCCATAGCTCAGTGGTCAAGAGCAGCTGACCGGCAATCAGAAGGACACGGGTTCAAGTCCCGTTGGCGGCAAGTATCTTTTCTCGGAAGATTTTTCAATGTTGATGAGTGTTTCAGGCTGATAATTATTGCTTATAATAATTGTTACCAATATCTTTTTCTGATTTTTCTTTTCCCGGATTTTCATTGAGTTTCGCTAATATTATCTTGATTTAACTAAATATGGAAAGGCTTTTTATAATCGCTTCTTCTTTGTTTACCATAATCGGAGTTTTTATTCAAAGGGGTATTTGTACCGTTGAAATACTAAAGGCCAAAACAACTGTTTTTTACCAAACAAATTGAATGACTGCTTGGTTCAAATGTGCATCAAACGCGAAATCTTCTGTAAGTGCTAAACTGACAAAGTTACACATTTAGGGAGGCGGGCGTGGGTACAGCCGCCCAGGGAACCATTTATTGGATAACCAACACCTCTGCCATAGGTCACCCCAAGTGGTTCGTTACGTTCGGTGACTTAACAGGGGTACCCGGGATCATGGGGTAAACGCTAGAAGTAATTTTCATTGTTTTTTTTAATATTTTATAAGATTGCTCCTAAGAAAGAGCAGCTAAAGTAGCTACTCGTATTCATTGAAAAACGGGCCAGTGACGCCTCTCTACTCCACACATTCTCCACGGGCACACAGTGGCGGCCCATAGAGAACGCAGTACATAAATCGACGAACCCTACGTGAAGTAATTTATCTGTAAATGTGTTACCTTACAGGAGCGAACTTTTGAGCTATTTATTGCTAATATTCTCAATTTTCTTATAAGACTAAACCTGTTTCTCAAATTTGATAAAATAGTTTTTTTTCAGTGAAATTCTTTGCAACTGACAAGTTTGCAGAAAGAATGATGAGATTTGCAGAAAAACTATTTTAACAGAATATTATTTTATTTCATTTCATTTATGTATTTTTTTTTTAGTTTTAGTTTTAGTGCATTATATGTCCTGATGAAGAGAACATCGTTCTTGAAACATGTTGACTTTTAAATAAAGATTATCGTGGTAAAAACAAAGTGTTTTTAATTATTTCATGGATACATAAACCACTATATTTAAAATTCGAAATGACTTTTCCAGTGTTAAATCATTGTTTTTTAATACACGGCACAACATGTGCCATTAATATAGTTAACTTTTAAATAGTATCTACAACAACAATATTAACATAATAAATACATAATAAAATATAAGTATAGTATAAAATATAAAGTAAAGCGTACAAAGTTTAAGTTTTAAGAAAAAGTTATTTTTATTTTATTTTATTTTTTTTTTTTTATTTAATTGAATATAATAACATGTGATACAATATAAGATATGGGTAGTCCCACAAAGCTGTGACAGATCAGCTTGTCTGTAGGTTCTACCATTTAATATTACATTTAATATTACATAATACAGATTAGCCTAGGTTACAATATTAATACTTAATATAAGATTTAAGATAGATAAATATGTTGTTCATTTATTAACCACTTTTTTGTGAGTTTATGGCAGGGTTCCTCATTATTTTTTAAATTAATGTTTTGATTTAACATGTTGTAAATCAAGGGTATCATATATTCGAGCGTTCTGCTACCATACTTATTTAATAAAAAGTAAAATAAATAAAAATAAAAGTAAAAAATATTATAGTAAGAAGGAAAATATAAGATATCTTTAAAGGTACAAAGTTTTAAATATAAATTATAAAAAATAATAAATATAAAAAGTTATAAAATATAAAAAGGTATAAAAGTTAGAAATCCTCTCAGCAAGAAAAAAAATTAATAAAAAGTAAAATAATTAATAGGTAGGTATTATGGGTTATGTCAACTTGATGTCAACGATGTGAATCGATATGATAAATTTTACAAATAGGTACCTATGATTTCTAACGTATTCATTAATTTTAGAGTGCAAGTATTGGTAGGCATATTATGTTTACCTGATGTATTGCGTTTACATGGTTCTAGCAGACAAATTTTGTTTGATGCATCTTTTGTATGAGGCCAGGTTACCGGCGCGGCGCGCGGCGTGATCGATATTAGCGTATTCATTGCCTAAAATATGCAGGCGATCTATGATTGAATTTTGTCCTGCATTAGTGTTATTATTGTTGCAGTGAAAAGGTGTTTTGAATCGAGTTGGTCTGCAAGGTACATGATAATTTATTAACGAGACCAATTCAGGGGAGTCAAACCAGTTATTCTGTATTTTAAATAAAAATATAAGATCAATAAATATTCTTCTATCTTTTAACGATAAGAGTCGTATTTTTTGTAATAGAGAATTATAGTTTATGTCATCTTCGGGAATTCCTAATTTAAAATTAATTGATATGAGAAATTTGCGTTGGATTCTTTCAATGGAGTTTGTGTGACTTTCGTAGAAAGGGTTCCATATGGGGGAATTATATTCAAGTGACTCCTAACCAGAGTTGTATATAGTATTTTAAATGTATGGATATTTTTGAAATCTTTACATAACCTTAGAATGAAGCCCAGCATTTTCATAGTTTTATCAGTTACTATATCAATATGGTTGGTAAATAGTAGTTTAGTGTCGAAGGTTATTCCGAGGTCCCTTATTACAGGTACTGACAATAAAATGTGATTGTTAAGTGAATAGCTATATTTGATAGGGTTTTTTATTCTAAAGAAACTCATGATTTGACATTTTTTAATGTTAAGTGTAAGTTTGTCAATAATTGTACACCACTCTGCGAACTTAATAAAATTGAAAACACGTATTTTTAATGATTTTATATATTTTCATATCAGCAAATAATAATATGTTAACATTAGAGAAGATGGAAGTAACACATTTATAAATAGTATAAATAATATTGGACCAAGGTGCGAACCCTGAGGCACGCCGCTAGTGGCTTCAAATTCGAAAGACAAGTGTTCGTTAATCCAGACAGTTAGTACACGTTTTGATAAGTAATTCTAATTCCAACATAATAGTTTACCACTTATTCCTAGTTTAGACAGTTTATTTATAAGAATTTTATGGCAAACCTTATCAAAGGCTTTAAAATCCGTATAAATCGAGCCAACTTGTTCTCTATTAGCAAGGGCACCTGAGATTAAATTTTCGTACAGTGTAAGTTTAGTTAAGGTAGATTGGCCAGAGACAAAACCTTGTTGAAATGATGAAATATATCATGACATAGTAACTCACACGACTATTTTCGTTCCGTCAAAAAGTCGAAAGGGGTTGCCATTACCCCACTTGCGTTAGGTAGCGGAACATTTACGTGATAGTACCTACTTAAAAAATAAACAATTAAGAAACTTATCCCATATGAACTCGTTAAAAAAGCAATCATGCTCTGACATTCTAAGTAATGAATAAATAAAGCACAACTCTTGGCATCTCGAACATATATATTTTTTTTATTTATTCAAACTTTTCTAGGCGAATTTCACGAGGGAGTGAGTGCGTTAATTAAACCATGCATAATATTTTTTCCGTGCCATGTGCGGAAAATGCTTCTTTAAAATGCAGCAAACATTTTCAAATTCCTGATTAAATTGTCATACTACTGCAAGTTGCCACTGCGTTTTCAGGAAGTTTTCCGACCGCGGAAAAATGAGAAGGGAAATGCGAGTCGCTTTGCGACAAGTTTTCATTGCATCATCAGCCGCAAAGGAAAATGAGCTAAAACTAGTGGCGAAAGAGCATAAAGGGTTCTGTCACTGAAAATATAAAGGTTTTTTTTTGGAAAGTACCTAAATAATCCTGGGGCCTAGCAAGGCCTTATCGACAACTAAGCAGGATCGATGTGACAAACTAAGCAAATAGCGTTAGTTTTTCAATATTCTCCCTAACAAGCTCGGCGCTGTTTGACTAATTATTAATTTTATGAATAGGTAGGTATAAGGTATAAGGAAAGAAATTGCCATGCGATGGGAACACTGACATAATTTGTTTTGCTTTTTAATAATTATATATTTTTTTAAATTGTCTGTAGCTAAAATATTTCTAAATGATTGTCAAAACTTTGTTTATGCATAATCAAATCTGTCGTCTTCGTTCATTTAGTATCAGTGAATTATTTTGAATTTTGTCATTTTTAGTCCTTGCTAAACCAAGCAAATCAACAAACCCCAAGTGGTTCGCTACGTTTGGTGATTTAGCAGGGGTGCCCGGGTTCATGGGGTGAGGTTTGTCTAGGTCTTGGAGGCGGATGACCAGGACATACTGAACCCCAGATTCCTACCTACCCCTTAAACCCTTTTCCTTCCCAGAACTCTCCTCTCCTTCCTTTCTTTAAAAAAACCCTCCACACAGCATCTTCAAAGACTGTGTGGTGCTCATGTAAAAAAAAAAAAAACAACCTCTCGGTACAAGCGGAGTTCGGCTAATCACCGACCATGTCAGCTTTAATTGTCAATAGGGCACGATAAAAACTTTTATCTGGTCATATGAGATCCCCTGTACGGAACTGTTAAATAAACACAATAATCAATCAAGGAAGAAATTTTTTAAAGTTGCACTAAATTTGCATATCGAACAGAACATTACAGAACAAAAAGGAAAGATTATTATTGGTTGATTTCTATGCAAAAATCAACGAAATGATCTGTACACGCGGTTAAAATTTGAATAGCGGGCGAAGGAACTATCTTAGAAGCATTTTTTTTTTTTTTCATAAGTAAGACGATCTGTACATCCGCTTGACCGGTAGCTATCGCGGAATGATCAGAATATTGATAAATTTTAAAAAGACAAGAGGAAGAAAAATATGAGAACGAAATTTGGGGTAGGAAATTTTTATAATTCGACTGCTGTAAAAATCCTTAATTTTCTTAAAATACTTTTTTAGGCATTTTGTACATATTTTTGCATGAAGTAATAAAAAAAACATTTTATCCCAGTATTATGACGGCCGGCGTGGTCTAGCGATAAGGCTCTTGACTCACAGTCCGAATCCCGGCATGGGCAAATAAATTTTATCTGATTAATTTGTGTTATTTCACAATTAATTAATTAAAAATAATATATGGTATATTTGCGGCACGTTCCAGAATGGAAGATACTCTCATTATCGTCCTTGGTGTAAGACCACCATTCAGAATTGAAACGTTGCTTGAAATGGCTTGAGCCATGTTTGGTGACCAGATCTTCCCCATCTCCTTCCCCTCCTCACTACCTTCAGCCTCACAGCATACCCCAATTGGGGATGCCATTGTCTCACTGGCTCCAGACGGGAGCAGTTCTACAATCCAAGGTGGAAACTATCTGAATTTAATACCGTGGCGGAAGCTCTCGTGGAATTGAAAGTCAACAACGTCCGCAACTTAAAATTTTGCAAGTTAAAATTAGTTGAAAATTGCATTCCTTGTAAATTTGTACCTTTTTCGCAATCAACACGAATTTCATTTCTTGGCATTTCAACATACGGGTTTTTCGGAAATTGTGATTATTTGGGAATAATTCATCTATATAAATAAAAATGAATCGCCGAAATCTATGTACGCGCATAACTTCCGAACGACTGCACCAAATTTGATAATTCTTTTTTTGTTGTTTTCGTTTTTGTCAGGACATGGTTTGTATAAAATTACTGGTGAGCTCTGACATTATAAAAATTGTATTAAAAAATTGCAAAAGGTGGCACGCGAGCTGTTTGAAAACTTAATGTACCGGGACTGAATGTATCCTGTGAACTCGTGAGGGTGAAAAGGAACTCGGAGGGGGAGGGGAACTCGGGAGGGGGGTGCGAGTGGGAACGCGAGAGGGGAAGGGGACGCGGGAGTAGAAGGGGAGGCGGAATGGGGAACGGGACGAATGGGAAAGGACACGCAGAGAGAAACAATTTCTTTATTAAATGGCATAGCAACGCATGCCGGGAACCAGCTAGTTTGCAATAAATAAATGTTTTTAATTTGTACCGTAGTCGCCGTAAAACGTACTACACTACTATATACTAGACATATAAAGGGTGTAACTTTTCCAAGTGACCTGTCGGTAGCTCTCACACTCGTTTTTTTTTAAAGAGAGAATCTCCAGGAGCCCTGTACTCTCTGAATCTATTGGGTAAACATAAAATTATGGTGCTATTTTAATTATTTTAGGAAAAACTCTTTTTGCAAGTTATGCTTTAAAATAATAAAATATAGGTTACGAGACAATGCGGGTGGTTTAGCTGAACTAAATCCATTAGATATTCTTGAGATTTACTGCGTTTATGTATATACCCAACGCGAATATTAATAGAAAAAGCAAATACAAATACGTTCTCATGGCAACATACAACACAAGAATAGCATCTACAGCTTCTGACTAATAAGAATATAACCTCAAATTTGTGCCTTGCATTTCCCGTGTTGAGCGAACAAACACCATACAAACACTAAACACTGACGTATGGTATCAACGGCTTACGAAAGACGCTTACACTGACACCGCAAAATAACAGATCCAACAAATCTAATTAACGAAATTTAAATAATATGTCAAATCAATAATCTGCAATGATCAAACTGTCAACACGTAACACGTTGCATCCTGCAAACCGTGAGATGTTTTTGTTAATGGAATTTACTGAAGATTTCATAAGAAAATGCTCTTTAACTACCTTCTCCTAGAGACTTAAATCGTACAAAATAAAACAATAGCGAGCGTACGCTAACTTGAAAGGTGGTGGGTTTGTTTTTTCTCTTGAACAAAAACATCGCTCTGTGATTGGTTATTGAATTCGGATCGCACCCATTCGTCGTAAAAGACGGTAAAAGATATATGGAAAAATAGATCTTAACGTTTAAACTAAATATATGGAATTTGTAAAAAAATTCTGTAACTGACTATAAATTCGTAAGCCGTGATGCGTGCGCATGACTGTTTCTTTGGAAAGTGTTGCTAGAGCGTAATAATTATTTCGTACTATGGGTAATTTTGAAACGATTCAGGGAACATTATTACTAAATTTTAATACAATATTTATTTTCTCACGGCGCCCCTTCGGAGTTGGCGCCAGGTTTTTTGCACGTTTTTGAACGTATGGCAGATCCGGTGCTGCGCAATGGGACAAATAATTCGTAGGTCACATCATGATGGGATGTGGTCTTGTGTTCGAGATCAAGACTTGATGATGATGTTGTGGTCAGCTTCCAGTAAAGATGACGGATTTTCGCAGTCCTCGTGGTGGTGGAGATATACGTGGCGAATCCTCCAGTCCGATGTGCAACACCGTGGATAGTGAAGATAAACGGTGGAGGAGTGTGGTCGTAGCAACGTTGACGGTCCTCGACGCCACATGGGCGGAGGCTGAATGGTGCGCTAAGACATAAGTCGGTCTTAAACGGTCGGTCCACTGCGGGTGATTACTAGTGGATAGGGGCCGGAGAGATCTCGAACACCGGTTAGATGTCGCCAATAGCGATCATAGCTCAGTTAATAATATCTAATATTTAATAATATTTGGATGATTTATATAGCGCCGTTTTTGTGAAAAATCACCTCAAGGGCGCTGTACAAACTTATAATACATTTCTAAAATCTAGAAAAACTACAAGCTATACAAACAATTAAAAACAACTTATGGCTGAAAATTGCATACACCGGTTCATTGATCAACGATACAAAAATATATGTACAATGTTTTGACCAATAAACGCGATGCTGCCTAAAAATGAATGAATACAGGACCATACATACCTGGGAGGTCGCTTGAAATTAACACTGTATATTGTCAATTTAGATAGATTTCGCACGCAGAGGACATAATTGTAAACACATGTTATTTAATCCTAAAAAGTATTTTAATAATTAAATTATATATATTCTTTAATGAGTGTAATTTTTTTTTTTTGGAAAGTACAAGCAACATTTAATGGTGGGGGTATAAGGATTTGATCTTCCTAAATGTGATTCGTCAAGTGACAGATTGATGTGTAAGGACTCGAGTAATTTTAATTCAGTAAGAAAAGTGTGATTAAGACATATCATAGCCAATACAAGTATGAAACTCTTAGATAGGTATATTTAAATTAAGGGTAAGAGAGCCCAAAAAGGTAAATTTTAAGTTTAGCCCTAAACTCTATTGGGCTTGTTATGCATTAATTCCGGAGGGAGTCTATTCCAAGTCTTAGGCCCAGATACTCCGAAAGCACGATCTCCTAACTTTCTATTTGGCTTTCGTTTAGGTTCTATTAGTCTACTTATAGCAGATGAAGTTGCTGATCTAAGGGTTAATTGCCTCAGACCTCTGTATTTTCCGGGACGCATAATTCGGAGATGTAAGGTGGGGCCATTTCGTTGATTGATTTAAAAACCATCCAGCACAATTTGTACTGGATTCTTTCAGGACACTTGAGCCAGTGAAGGTTGATGAATCTAAGTATTGCCGTATTACCCCGCTTCTAAGGGATCGCCTTCATTGGCTTCGATGCCCTGAAAGAATAGAGTTCAAGATCTGCTTAATGACCTTTAAAGCATTGCAAGGAATGGCGCCAGCCTGTATATCGGAACTATGTGTCCGACAAAACTTAAGCGATAGGCAGCTTACTCTAAGGTCAGCAGATCTAGATGTTACTAATCGTTTAATCGAACTTTTTGGTCAAATCGATCCGTTTATTATGATCGATCTTTTCGTGTAACTGGCCCGCTCATTTGGAACAAACTTCCCTCAGCTCTTACTAATATCCAGAACTTGGCTGAATTCAAAAGAGCTTTAAAAACAAACTTATTTAAAAAATCGTACCTTTCATGAATTTTAACTCGTTTTCAATCTACTGTAATAAGCCATGTTCCTCAAGTTTCTGGTAATTGTTTGGTTTCGATTACCTCCTTACTATAGTTTTATGTGCACTCTGTTATTATTATTTCTAAACGTAAACTGCCTCTTATTCTTTATTATAATTTAGTTTTAATGAATTCTTTTTGTTAATATTGTTCTTTAGGAATTGCTTTGTATATACTGTATATTCTTTTTTTAATATTACATAATTTAATCAATTTTGTATTTTGTCAGCACTCGTAAGTAACACTATAGGATTAATTTTAAGTTCATTATAATTAAGCGCACTTGAAGTGAAATATCACAAAACTGCGCTATATAAATACTACGTTATTATTATTATTATTACGAAGGTGTTCTGAAATGTGCAAATATTTAGATGAGACCCCGGTTATGAGCCTTGCCGCTGGATTAAACATAGATTGAAGTTTGTCAGTTTGATATTTTGGAAGAGTTGTTGCGGCTCATCGAGTGAGTGGCGATTTTTACTTATTTAGCCGATAGGAACCTGTGCTACATTTAACAGGGATGGTGTAAAAAAAAGAAAAGAAAATTAATGTTTAAATATTTGGACCAGGCCCACGGTCGATCGATAAGGATTGTTAGAATAACTTTCGGTAGCTTCTCATCGTTCCATAGCATGACTGCAGATCGCCAAAGAATAAGCAACAAATGACAATTACTAAGTGTCCTTAATATATTCGACGTCAACTGTTGTTCAAGCTTTAGCGATCTGCAGGTGTCCTTGGGAACGACGAGAAGTTACCGAAATTTATCCTATCAATCCTTATCGATCGACTGTACTAGGCGGCCTGGTTTGATTTTGGCGTTAAGTTGGTCGATAATTCTACAAAAATATTTTCGTATGTGACATTCATTCCTGCAATCATACATTCAAAGCACAAACTCAATTATATTAAACATTGCGCTTCATGTAGAACAGTAAATAATTGTTATCTTATTTTAACTTAATTTTTCAATTTGGGAGGCGAGTGTTAATAACGCCGCCGCCCGGGAACCATTTATTGGATAACCAACAACTACAGGTTTGCTACGTGTGGTGACTTAGCAGGGGTGCCGGGTTACATTTTCATGGGGTGCATGGGGTTTGTCCAGGTCTTGGCGGTGAATGCGTCTACCACCAGCTGCATGACAGGCCGGATCGGAAAAGATTAGTTGAGGGAGACCTAACCTAGGGCTTTCTAGCCGGACTTTCTCGACCCATCGCCTTGCACCGCAGTGGGAGGGATAGATTCGTACGACCGTCACTCCTGGACACACTGACCCCCAGACATCCACCTCTCATATCGTTTTCCTTCCCAGAACGTCCTCTCCTTCCTTTCTCTAAATATATCCTCCATACAGCATCCCAAAAATAACAGAGACCCAGAGGGGAATTATTTTCCTTAGGGCCTCCTGTGTGAAGCTGATGTAAAAAAATAGAAAGGGCAAACTCAATTAGTCCAAGTGTTGCGCTTCGTGTAAAACAGCAAATAATCAAATAATAATCGTAGTCTTATTTTATGAAAAAGATTAGCATCATTTTGAAGCTGGAACAAATACAACTGTAATTATGAACAATGTAACAGTCCTCCAACACGTGCAAAACGAACGCTTAGTTTACAACAAAAAACTACAAAATCCCATCTATTTTCGTTAGCATTTACAAAAAAGTGTCCTTCCAATCGCACAAATGACGTCTCATGGCGCAACATATTTTGTTGGCTGGAAGTACAGAACATAGAGCAGTACAGAACACTACAGAACAGTACAGTACATATATTTTAATTGTTAGCAGTACTACCGCTACCGACAGATGCCTTCACGTGCCGTCACGTGCCGAGCACGCCCGTCCGTGCCAACTGAGTTTTCACGTTATTAAACATTCTTATACACACTACAAAATATTTTTTAGTCTGCCTCCACATGGCGCTTTTCATTTAAACCGAGTTTTTAATATTATTTTAAATTGCTGAATATAATGTTTTCGAGCAGAATTGTTTATATCATGCTGAATCACGTTCCGCATGACTTTCGTAATAAAAAAATATTATTTTGGCTAACAAGCTATGGGAATATTACGCTGTTGCTTCCTATTACTTTTATATCCCCGATTTTAGTGTTCGGTTTTATTACGACGAAGAAAAACATGTTTTTAAACAGTAAAAAGTAATTTTTCGCAAATCCATTTTCCTTCGGAAAAGCTTTAATGAAGTCCGAATTAAGTCTGATAAAATTACGGATAAAATATAAAGGCACAAAACACATTAATTTGTATTGCGAGCTTATCGTTTTATCGGAGTTATTTTCTTACGGAACTTGAGCAATCTATTCGAAATTAATTTCTCCGAACATTAAACCTATTTATCTAATTATTCAACGCGTTCCTACTTTTGATTTTGCCCTCCGACTCTCTTTCATCTGTGAGTAACAGATTTCAGTGTCGCGAAATCTCTTATTTTTAAGTTATTCGGTCGCGTTCATTTTAAACTTTGCAAATGAACGAGCTTAAAACAGATCGAAGCAAAACAATCGTGAAAAACGATCTTAAGAAATCCGATTAGAGATCTCTTCAGTACTGGAGTTCCGCGCTGACGCTGCTCGGCGTCAATCTGTATGAACATTGTTTCGCGAGATACTAATTGTAACCAATACAATGCTGGAAAATCTCTCGAGAGGGAATTAGTTTCGGGAAACGTATTGTCTCTCAACAAATAGGAGCAAAACGGTTCCGAGCTTCGTCGTTCTGAATACGGGCGATTAGCTAAATGCTTCATGACAGTGTTTATTGAAAACTCGCTCCGGATCCGCTAAGCATTTTATTGCTAGCAAATTGCGCTGTGAAGTCATGGAAGATCACTCGAAACTTCGCCAAGAGTTAATGAAAGTCGTGTCTTGTAAAGTGATGAACTGCTAATTCTTTCAGTCGCTCTACTCTTTACTCTTAAATACACAATGGCACGCTTTACACCATGGAGGCATTTCGCACCCAATATTTCAGCAATAATAATTATTCATTCTCAAAGGCGATGACTAAATACCAAATATCCAAGGATCCTTGCAGATATTTCATTCGTTATTGCATTTCATCACACCTGAGGTTATTTTTTACAAAAACTTTAATAATTATTAATCTGTGTATGTATAAAAATGTAGCATTGACTCAAATTTTTTACAGAACATTGCATTTTAGCAGAAGAATATTTCTATATATAATAGTAAGCTCTGGTGTAGTGAAATCTGTACAAAAAAATTACTACAGGTGTTTTACAAGTGGTTTGAAAATGTGTGTATATCATATATGCATTTTAGCGGCAGGGAGGGAAGGCAGAAGGTGGAGGGGGGGGGGGGCAAACAACAAGGTGGAGTTCGCGGGAACAGTGACGAGTTAGGGGAAGGCGGAAGGGGAACGCTGAAGGGGAAGAGGACGCGGAATGGTAATGGGGACGCATGGAATGGACATGCAGGAAGAAATAATTTATTTCTTTGAATGGAATTGCAACGCATGCCGGATACTAGCTAGTATAATATAAATTAATTTGTTTTTTCATAGATATCAGAAAACGTATAAGAAATGCTACATATTACGTAAAAGATAAAAGTGAAATATTTTGATAAGATTTAAAACTACAATAATGTTTAAATGTTTTTTTTTCGTTATTAATAAACATTTTTCAATGCATTTTGAACTAGTTTATACATATATGTATCAGTACCGAACCATCTCGATGGAACGACTCCGGATCCAATGTAACAATGCACGCAGAATTATATTTGGATTCAGAAGGTATAGCAGAGTGCATCGACAATGTTTACGGAACTAGGATTGCATGGATTCGCCGGTCTGATGAGACACCGGGTCACTATAGCCAGGATGCGGCTAATGGCCTCCGACTATACAGTGGTGAACGCAGCGTTCCAGCACCAAACATCACTCCTGAGTGAGCGCTGGGCCCGAGCTCACCCCAGACCACGCCCTACATATAATTGATTATTTACTTTTTTTATTTATTTATTTTATTTTATTTATTTATCTTTTTTTTGTTATTTTGTTTTTTTTCCTATTCTATGAAATTGATTCTTTATTTTTTAAATCTGTTATGTAAATATGTATAACTATATGGGACGTGTGGGATTGCACTATCCTCCCCACATATTGGAATAAAAAACATTATTATTATTAATAAACTTTTTGTTACATACATTTATTTATTTTACAAAAAGCTATCTTATAAACAGTTAATAAAAAGAACAATTATTAAAATTGTATTAAAGATAATAAAAATGTAATTAAACAAAAAACAAATTAATATAATTTAATAATATGCATTATAATTGTATAATTGTGATTTTGTTCAAAACGAATGAAATTGACATGCTTTGGTGTACCTATATTAGTACTGGGCGTTGACGATAATTCTATCCAACGCCAACGTCGTTATCGTTGGCAATTTTCAACTGTTGAAAATAACGTCGACGTTGACGCAACTATAATAGGAGATCGACACGATACTAACAAAAAATATATCAAAATCGTATTAAGGAATCCCTTTTAACGGGTGGTTCCCCGAATCATTGATGTATTATTAATTATTATTATCTCTATGCCCGACGCGACACACACGTAATAATAATCCTATAATAACGTTGAAAGTTGAAACTGTTGGAAGACGTTGGTTTCGGTGTTGAAAATATTATCCTGTTGAAGATATATTTTGCTTGTCACTGATAAATTCGCTTGTTGCTTGGCGCTACGTATCGGCCGTATTGGACGGGAAAATAAAAAAAAACCGTGCAGTAGGTATGTACATTACCAAAAGACCTTGTGTAATTGGGTATAATATCGTTCACGAAGTGTGATCTCTTGACCCTTTTGACTTAATCATTCCAACACCGTTGAAAACAATAGGTACAAAACATTGACAATTATCAATAGGTTATTTTTTTGCTTGTCGTTGATAAATTTGATTGTTCCATGGCGCTACGTATCGGCCGTATTGGATGGGAAAATAAAATTAAACGTGCAGTAGGTATGTACATTACCAAAAGACCTTGTGTAATTGGGTATAATATCGTTCACGAAGTGTGATCTCTTGACCCTTTTGACTTAATCATTCCAACACCGTTGAAAACAATAGGTACAAAACATTGACAATTATCAATAGGTTATTTTTTTGCTTGTCGTTGATAAATTTGAGTGTTCCATGGCGCTGCGTATCGGCCGTATTGGATGGTAAAATAAAAATAAAAACGTGCAGTAGGTACGTACATAACCAAAAGACCATTTAAAATATCGAGTAATGTTGTTCACGAAGTACAAACTCTTAACCCTTTTTATTTATTAGGCAGTTGAATCGTTGACTGCGTTGAATAATATTCGCATGTAGGTAGGTATACACCTATCGTCATCTACACACACAACTAAATTTGGAATTAACTCCTTACAATACATCGCACATACGCAATACAACGCATTACCTAATGTCCTAAAACTACCAGAATCAAACAAAAAAATATTGGCAAAGGCTCTAAAAGGATATTTTCTCAGCAACTTTATTAACCAGTGACGAATTTATCTGTCTTCCTTTTTAACCCCTCCGAATTTTCGAGAATATTAGCTTTTGGTGTCTTAAACGAAATGACATTTTACGAAAACTTTTAGTTATAACCGCTTCACAATTAAAGCTCTATAAATGAAACATTTCTGAACGTAGCCGAATAGTAAAAACTGTTTTAGACAGGTTACAAAATAAGCTTTCGAATTATTATATTACAAATAAATATTAACATTTGTAAATATTAAAATTTAGAATGCAAACATTAAAAAAAATGTGAAAATGACTCACGTGATGTTTTTATGTGAAAACGGTACTAAAATCACAGATTATGTAAACAACAATACGTATTCTATTGTATAAATGTGTAATAAACACTTTTGTCACCTCACTTTTTTATCATTTCATATAAAAATATTTAATAGAAATTAACAATGTCGGGCGCCCACAGGAAATTCGGCGGTATAAATTATGTGTCAAACTGCGCGTCTGACAGAATGTTCTTTTTATGTATTTCTATGGACAACTTGAATAGAGATGTGCAGCATGATTCACTATCGACCTTTCACTTTTTATTTTACGGATGTAACTAAAAGAATAACGGAGTTATAACGGTTTCTATGGAGACACACGCGCTGACGTGTAAACACGCTTATTGTACTTGACTGCTGTCGTATTTTTAACGCATATATCTGCTTACGTTGCTGACCGGTTTTAACTCTTGTATATTCTTCAATTACCTGTATCAAGTGTGTCTAGTCCATTTAAAAATCTATGTATTGTTCATTGATTTCCGTGTTCTTATGTAAAAATAATTTTCCTTTAGATGTATAATGTTGTCCTTCCCAAAATGAGTTTTATTAAACTCATTGGGAGTAATGTATTATAAATTTTATGTAATAATTTTGTAATATATTATCTCTAATAAAAAATTTAAAAAATTTAAAAAAATATTTCAACTGTTGGCGCTAATTATTTTCAACGGCGTTGGACGTTGAAATAATATAACTATTGTTTCCAACGGCTAGTTATATTTTAATACAGTACTAACCTATATATGTAGACATATAAATTAAAAACGGTGATGTACCTACTTTGTAGGTATAACCTTCGCCTTCGGTGGGAAGGTTACTCGATACTGTGACGTTATTATAATGAAATGAAAATAAAAAATAAATAAATAATAATAATACATTTCTAAAGATTCAAGAGCTAGAAACAGTTATAAAAGGTAACACAAAAACAGGAATATAATCATAATCAACCTTACTTTATAACAAACTGGAAACCTGAAAGACTTAATTTATTATTTTCAAAAATATCCCCCAGATTTTGAAAAAAAGTTTCTAGTAAACATTTTAATAATCAGAGACATAAAATATGTACAATTTTTGAAGTATTGTTGTCCCATAAAACTTATTATTTACTGCAGTGGTGTACCGTTTTTTTGTCTTTTATGTGAATTACCGGGAAATCGTCGCTTTTCCTTAGTAAAACATGTCGGTCATCGGTCTAAATGTATTTATATCCGTTAGATTTTATCGACTTGGTTAACCAGAGAAGTTGCTTACTTGATGGTACTCATATTTCATTAATGTAAAATCTCTCTATGGAGTTCGAATACTTCATTTCTTTTAGGATTAATACTCCCTCAGTTTTTTTGGTTTATTTAATAACCACGTGTGTAACGAGGCTAATTAAGGAGACGAGGAGTGTATACCCAGACCAAGTTATTTGTTGGTCCATCCTCTCAGCCTATCCCTGCGGGGAAACGGCGATATGGTTAATTAGTTAGTTAGTTATAACTTTGAATCTATAATATTATTTGCTAGTAGTCTCCCGACAATACCTAACTTATCCAAAATTGTATTTTATATTGGTTGAGTAAAAATATCGATTATGTTAAAGGTTGTGAGTTCTGAAGTTACCGTGTGGTGTATTTTTTTGCAAAGTATTATATTGTCATTCCAAGCATGACTAAGTCACAAAAAGCCTTCACAATATTATAAGTGTTTTCCAAATATTATTCAAAATTCTTCATGAAAATACCACAAAATTTTACTGCCTATTTTTCGCAAGAATACTCGTAATATTTAAAAGCCGTATTCGATTACTAAAGCGGCTTCGATGTAAAATATAAAATATTCACATGCGTTACCACTTGAGAACGCTTCCGTGAGAAGTATACTCGTACGAGTATAGTGAATGAGCGGTGGATGGAATATAATAACACAGACACGCAATGTATTCAATATTATAGGAACGCAATTTCCCTGGAGTGGGAACGTTCTATTAGCGTCTAAAATATCCATTAGAGATTCAGAAACTTGCGAAATCGCTGCTCGCGTTAATAATGTCGTTAAGTTTCAAACATTCACCTCCTTCAAGTTTCCGATCACTTTATAACATGGCGAATAATCTCGGCAAGCAACGAATTACGCTCGCACGGGAAATGTGTGTGTGTGTACCGGGAACTGGGAATTGGGGACTTGAGGATACAAACTCCGCAAAGTGGGGAACTAACGCTTCTCTGGAATTGTGAGTAACATGTAAGATGTGTCAAATGAGGAAAAATGTCAAACGTACAAGGGAATAACGTCATAAGTCAATCTGATTTTTTTAAAGTGGTCGGAAAGACAAATATGTTTTGGAAAAAAATATTATGTTTAAAAATTACAGCACGGATAGTTTTTAAACATGTGTGATAACTGACAACCATTTCCCATTCGAGCGCATTACGAAAATGTCAAAATTGGTTTGATAAGGGGTTAGGGTCTCCCGTAGATGGTGATCTTCCTCCTGTTTTGAAAGTCAAGTGCTAAAAAATTTCATCAATCTCGGAATAAAACTGCAGATTAGTATAAAAAAAAAAACAGAAAAAGACGTTATTTATTGCAGAATCATTGCAAAAAATTATTGCGGAATAATTAAAGATGAATCACATATCCATTGATAAATATTATTTTTCATTTATTATTTGCATAAAATGGCGAGCCTTATCTTTTCATCATGATTTTTGAAACGAAAATTTTCGATTGGTATTATACCATTACAGCAGATTTTTTTTCAATTAAATCTAAAAGATGACAACAGTTTTTTGGTCCGAACGTGAAAATGTTAGAAAATTACAAATTAGAATGTAATAAAAATTCAATTGTGTATATTATGCTGGTTAATTCTTCAGTGAACAGGACATTAAAGTGCAATAAAAAATGCAATTATCTTTATTATGTTAGTTAAAAATCACCTAGCTATTTAGTATATTCTCGGAACTAGTTTAAAGTAGGTACCAGAAGCGGTCCCGGAGGGAACAATGTGTATATTTCATAATTGAACCCTACAAAAGAGTAGCCCCATAATTTTTAATAATTATCTCTAATCAAAATATCACTGACCCTCTCGTCCGAAACGAAACTATATTTACTCAGTTATTAATGAATAAAAGCTATAATCATTGTTAGCATGGCGCCACTGCGTGCAAGATAATATTAACACAAGAGGATAAGTGCACAGACTTAAAATATTGCACGTTGAGCTTATTAGGATATTTTTAGCGTCTGTTTGGTTGCAAGTTATGATTACGTGTATATAAAATGTATTTAAAATATTACATTGTGAATATGTACATACGTTAGCTCGTCCTTTGCCGGCTGTAAAGTTATTCATATCAAGAATGGTTACTGAGAGCTTCGTTGGAGCCTCAAAACTCTTCAGCGTTTTTATCTTTTCATAAATAATAATCTAGTCTGGTCAGGTACTTTGGAACTTTCAATAATTATTTGAAAATTCGGAGCTTCGTTTAATTGAAATGATGTCACGATGTAAAAAATGTAAATTCGGCCTCGAAATGTCACAGAGAAAAAATCACTGGAGCTTCCCGTTCCAGAACTTATTATTTTGTGACTTGATTGAGCTTTTGCGTATTAAATTTTTATAGTATCAATAAACAGCATCTGTTCTAGGTTACAGTATTCGGAAACATTTGTTTCTCTAGGTTCCGGGAATGAAAACAAGAGTTATTTACTCACCATATTATAATAAAAAGTTAGTAGTAAAGAAAGGGTGCTCCACACTCCACAGTGTCCACAGCCCACGTATTTCTCTTACTACCATACTTAACTTGCATGTAATTAAAACGAAATGAATAGTAACTTGATTGATTGCAACTTTTGGTACAATCTGGCAGTGTCCGCCACTAGGTCAGATGTGTAATGTTTTGGTGTAATAATTTTCGACATTGAACTCTTCCTTTTTAGAATTTAGAAACTTTCCTTCATGGAGTATTTCGAGTTTGTTTAGTAAATGTAACCATATTAGGACATTCGCTTTGCATCATTTGTCTGTAAGCTCTACTGTTATATTATAGTAAGGGGAACGCGAAGTAAACGCGCCATGATGTTGTGATGTGTGCGCTTATAATTAAACTGTACCAACATGAGTATCGTTTGTTTAACTATTCACATCATCCTATGAAATATTATTTTTAAATACAATTATTATGCTCTACTCGAATTTTGTGAGTTAGTTGTTTAAAACCGCATTATTTGTAGCAAAAACAAAAGCAATCATTATTATGTGCGGGATTATTGAAACTTATTGCCAAATAACGAAATAACGTTTTCACCTAGATTTATAAGCTTTTGCTTTTAAAATTCTTAAAGCACTACACAATTGTTGCTTTAATAATAATAATAATATTTGGATGATTTGTATAGCGCTGTTTTGTTAAAAAAAAAACACCTCAAGGGCTATTTTAAACCAACGCAAAACCAAACCTCAAATAGTTGCAATTCAAATGGTGTTATGTTCAATTTCAGTATGGCAAAACACGAAAAGAATTTTATTGGAAAATCGATAAAATTATCATTACATTAAAAGAAGTTAGCTCCCGTGAAGTGATGTTCAAATTTTAGTCAAAGAAATATGATATATTTCTCTACGAAATTATTTAATATCTATTAAAATATAACCTATTTCAAAATAAATATTAAGATACGATTTATAGACTTTGGAGGGAAGAATATTGACACAATGTTGCAACCCAACAAAGAAGTTTAAGACTTATTTTTTCTTATAGGTTTTGGAAAAAAACTTCTCCTAATTTATAATTCATGCCATGTATTGTATAAGTGTATCTTAGAACGGGGTATACTAGTAAGGTCTCATTTTATTTATATTTCGTAAAAAAACAGTTATTAAAAAAAATACTAAATGACCGGATGAAAATTGTCCGATAATCGTAATTAATATTTAACAAGTAACAAAGACCACTAATTTTAATTATAAAATGAAAATATTATAGGAATTAATAAAATGGATTTTTATTTCAAATGACGGTGGATTCTTTCTTCCTGAAAGTAGAGTAATCTTATGTGAAATTACGTAGTTAGAACTTGGAACAAAATAATATAATACAATAATATTTATGGAGTTCGCAAAACAACAGTTCTAATGATATTATGAATAATAGGAAAACTTTCGTCTGAATTTTCCTTCCATTTAATCAAAGTTTTGCCAAGAGCCATTACTTCTGATCTTTGCAAATAACCATACAGCAGTACCTACTGGTAAGAAACCACGATACATTTCCTTAACCACAAATAATAATTATGCCTGAACAACAGGACAGAACGTAGCCCACATTATATCAGTGATGATCATACCGCGGTTCGCGAACCCATTTCGTTCGGCCCACGTCTTTCGTACCACTTGATTAAACGAAATATTTAAAAAAATGCGGTGAAGAATATTCAACGGTTTCTGTTCTCTTTGGCAAAAGGGATTAGTGAAAGGCTTCAATATTTCTTCAAATTTTTAACTCAGCTGCTCAAAATAATAAGATTACGTTAAATTTCTTGGTTCTACCAACCTTTAGCGGAACTTTTGACTCTTTTTTTTATTCAAAATTTTGAACTGAATGACAAAAACGTCCGTAAATATGATGTTTTTTTTCGTTATTTGTTTTTGGGGTGTTATTCCGTGATGCGCTACCTCCTTCTTCAGCCAACGTTTCGGACAGCGTTGCAGTGTCGATCATCAGGGCAGATCCGGCAAATCCGGCAAGAAGGAGGTAGCGCAACACGGCATAACACCCTAAAAATAAATCACAAAAATTCTTTTGGCCGTGAAAATCTTAAAACGTACCAATGTGATGTTATGCATTTTTTTATGAAGTTTTTGACAACGGCAAATATTTGGCAGTATTAATTACTTCAATATATGTGTTATTTTAAAAAGCTTACTGCTACACTAGGTTATAATTATTTGCTAAGTGTTACCACAATTCCGCTAAGGGTTAAGTCTAGAAAAATGTTACCTTCGCAGCGCTGCGCTTTTATGTTGAGATCTATGTTAACTCTCCAAACGATGAAAATCAAAGATTGCAAGAATTTTTTTTTATGTGCTCCTTAATATTTCTGAATCATAAAAATCGACAGCATTATTAGTTCTTGGAATTATATACGATCTATGATTGTTTTATTTAAAAGAAATGCCATTTTGGATAATACAAATAAGTTTGCGACACCACCTACTGCAAATTTAACATTTAACAAACAAATTGAAAATCAAGAAATCGGCCCTCCTTAAAAGGTTGATCATCACTGCAATGCAGCGTTTGTTCGTCGAGACGGCACGCAAAGAATAATTTTCAGACAAAAGGGTAAAATTAAGCGCACGAAATCAATTGTGATTATAATGAAATATTTGAAGTTTTCCAATATTTTTTAACGATTGCTTGATACTTGCTCGCACTTGTCTAGTTATATTCGACAGTTGCCTCGTGCCGTCTATCTGAGGGAAGCATTTGGTTCCTTTCTGGATGACCAGAGCCAAATATGATAATCATTTAAACAAACATGACTATTCAAATGCCGTCATTTTAAACATTGTCATTACTAATAAATGCACGCGCAATTATGATAACGAGGTTTAATTAATAAATTTACACTGCCGTTTAACGTGAAAATAAAATTATTTCGATTATTCTACGTTGGTTAAAATAACGGTGGTGCCGAAATCATTATACAAAATTTACAGCTGGCTTGGGTAATAATTATTGTTTATTTTAATGCAAAGATAATGAAATTTAATTTGTTTATGAATTATTTTAACAAGTTATTTTCGTACTGGCGCATTCTACTAACTGACTAACTAACCATCATGCCGTTTCCCCGCAGTAGGCAGAGAGGACGAACCGCCAAACAACTCGATCTTGGCACACTCCTTGCCTGGTTCACATTCATACATCGCCTCATACATTCTCTTCTATTCCGATTCCGACTCTTCACATGGCCCGACTCAAGTATCTGATTCACTTGGTCGTGCCATGTCTTCCTCGGGCGTCCCCGACTTCTTCTACCATTCACATTTGCATCATACATTCTCCTTACACACCTTTCCTCGTTCATTCGCTCTACATGCCCAAACCATCTGAGCGTCCCTTTCCTAATCTTACTCGTTACGCTTACATCAGCCTTGCATTCTTCGCGGATCTCCACATTTCTCACACGATCGAACATGGTTTTACCACACATACGCCTCAGGGATCTCATTTCTACAGAATTCAGTCTACTTTCATCCTTCCTCTGCAAGTTCCATGCCTCACTGCCATACATTAGGGTAGGTACCAACACTCCATTATGGATGGCTAACTTCGCTTCTTTGGACAGTTTTTGTTGGCGCCAACGGCGTTCAGTCCTCAATTAATAGAGTTGCCTGCATTTACCCTTCTTTTGAAATCTCCTTTAGCCTTTCCATCACTCGCATTCTAAATACATTAAAATTATCAAAAAACAAACAGTTTTAAAAAAATTAAGTAATTTCTGAGGAAAATTGAGGAAGTTTTGTAAAAGAGATGTGGGTAGGAATCTGAAGGTGAGTGTGTCCACATACGACGCGCGTATGAATAATCCCTCCCCTGCGGTCCAAGGTGTGTCGAATAAACCTCACCTCACGAACTCAGGCACCGCTGCTAAGTCTCCAAACGTAGCGAACCACTTGGGTTGACCTATGGCAGAGTGTTGCTCGTTGATGAATGATTCCCGGGGTGGCAGTATCCAATTATTTACAATGTCGCGGGCAGTGAAGGCGACTGTGAATGGTGAAATAAGTAACATTACAATTCAACTTACATGGTATTTAATAGATATTTAACTTTTCTTTCCACAAAATAGAATAATTTTTTTTTTTACATTAACTCCACACAGGAGGCCCTGAGGAAAATATTTTCCCTCAGGGCCTGTGTCATCTGGGTTGCTGTGTGGAGGGTCTTTTTGGGGATAGGAAGGAATGAACACTGATCTTGAAGATACCCATTTTGTAGGAAGGAGGAAACACAGAGGCCGGCAAATCATTCCACAGCCGAGCTGTTGAGCACAAGAACGAGTCGAAGAAGCGACCCGTTCTCATGTGAAAAATGTCAACCATGTACATATGTTGGGCACGCGTTTGGCGTGTTTCCCGAAAATGCACCGGTGCCGAAGGGATCAAAGACGCTAGTTCCTCAGAGCGTCTTTCATTGTAATACCAGTAGAACAAGGATAGCATTCCCACCCGACACCTGTGCTCTAAGGATTGCAATCCGTCTGTTAAGATGTGGTATTTTTCAGGTATTTTGGAGCTCCGAACCAGAGTTGGCTGCCAAATTCAACCATGGGGCGCACTTATGATTTGTACAGGGTTTGCAGTTGTCTACTATTAAAGTATCTGCGGGCCCTGTAAAGTACGCCTAGTTTTTGAGAGGCAAACTTTACTCTGTCCTCGATGGAGCCCCCATATCTGAGCTGATCACTTAGAGTTACACCAAGCATATCAATGTAGGGCCTGTTCAGCCCTGAACCAACTATTTACTGAAAGGTTAATAAAATAGACACGTTGGTGATTTAGACATTAAGAGCGGATGAACGAAGAAAGGTGTGTTGGAGAATGTATTACGCAAAAATGAAAGGTTCTGAAGTTAGAGGTATTCTAGGAAGACACGGCACCATCAAATGCTTAGTTGTGAGGATGTCGAATAATGTGACGGTCGGTTAAACAAATGGCCCTTATATGTAAAATTTTCAAATGCTATCATGTTCGAGGGCTGAAATATGCGTCTATTATTGCCATTATTTAGCACAAAATGCCAAGTTCCAATATTGTCTTACCCGTATTAGATGGGGTCCCAATGACGCTTTAAATTCCTGCGTATCAAACTTCCAAAGGCCGCATTAAAGCCGGCTGTTTCCCTGGAAAACCCTCCTCAAACCTTCGGAAATCCTGCTCTAATCTTTGATCTTTGTTATGAACAATATGTGGAAAGGTAACCCGGAGATACGATTATTCGCCATTCTTGTTGGTTACATGGATAATAAACTACGACCCTCGGCATACCAGTGAATGCACCGAAGATATATAGTTAAAGAAGCGTCTTTTTGGCGTGTGTGTGTGCCATAAAGGGTTGGTAAGGTAGGTAGGCAGAGATGGTGGACCGCCAAGCAGCTCTGTTTTTAACGGTGACTAGGCAACTCAGAATCTTGCAACTACTCCTCGTTATGAATAAACGCCTCCTTCTCCGCCTCCTTGAATAGTCATTAAAAAATATTTAAAAATTGTTATTTTTAATTTTTTAAACTTTTATGAGTAAAATCTCAAATTATAATATTAAATTTAAATAAAGATAATATTAACGAAACTCAATCGAAAATCTGGAGACAGAAAAATCTGAAAAAATAAAGATAGCAGCCAATAATATGTGCGTTAAGAAAATGAAGATAATGTTGGTAGTTCTTAGTCGAAGTATGATACAGTTAAAAGTGACTGAATTGATATAGGTTCCGAAGCTCAATCGGTAGAGCTCTTGCCATGTAAGCAAAGGGTCCTGGGTTCGAGTCCCAGCGGAGCCAATATCTTTTCTGAGTTTTCTATCTCCAGATTTTCGATTGATTTTCGCTAATATTGTCTTCATTTAATTCAATATTAAAAAATTGCTTTAATAGGTTACGTTAAGCTATTTTCTTTTTTTTCATAACTTTTAATGACTTTTCGAAAGGGCGTGAAAATTGCAGCATTCTGACTTGTCATGGAACCGTTTTCAACTCCTTGCTTCATACGTCTTCAGTCATCACATACATATACGGTTATTCTGACATTACCGACTCAAGTATTTGATTCACTTTGTAATGTCCTGTCTTCCTCGGACACCCCCACTTTACTTTGTACATAACTTACATTCATTAACTGACACCCCTTTCTCATTTTTCCTTAATTATAATACGGTCATGGTTATATTATGTAGCTACCACTTTCATCCTACCTCTGTCAGTTCAATGTTTCACCGTCAAACGTATAAATTCTTTCTTGTGCAGATAAACATTTTCAGTGGACTGTCTGGTGCTTAGAATTCGAAGGATCTTTGGCAAATTAATGAGGTTATCTCCCACGACGAAAATTCCTTATTATTTACAAATTCTTCATGTTAATTAGAGTATGCTCTTGACAAAACTTTTTGAATTTTTGGAAAATACCGAATGGCATCGAAGATATAGAATCTGAAGGCCGCACAGTTTCATGTTGACTGTCGGCCGACTCCTCCCGGATAAGGTTTTTCATGGTTTCCTTATTCCCAAAGGCAAATGCGGAGGAGCTCCAAACAAAAGGACATGACCGACTCCTTCCCACTCCCAACATAACACAAACAAACACGTATGTATATATTTTTCCCGGGCCAAATTCAATTGCTTTGTAGAGCTAAGCGAAACATGCAATTTTAGTAGGGTTTTTTACATAACAATTTTTCCCTACCGACAAAACACATGACCTCTAAGTCTATAATAGCCAGGTACTATTTTTAAATACCCACATGAGGTAAAAATTGCAAGGCGCATATGACGCCGTTCTATTTGTATAAAGAACATTAACTTTAAATTCAGTAAATTTAAATGATTCATCTCCTCAAGATACATAAGAATCTAGAAAATGAAAAAAAAAATAAAGATATAGAATGCGACAGAATAACTTCCTTTTTAAAAATGCGCGCCATTCAGTAGGTTGAAGTCGTAGCGGAGCGCTAGTGATCTCGTTCGAGAGGCGAAACTACAAAGTTTTGTTCCGACCCTACAAGATTTGAAGACCAACATCGATTTATTAAGTTTGGAAAGGGGGAAGTTATGCTGCCGCACCCTGGGTTGCGATCACAGAACATCCATTCGAAAAGTAGGCCTCAACAGCAAACGCATGATCCTCACTGTTCCAACGCATGATGGCGACTAAACTGTGTCGGGACAAAACTTTTTAGTTTCGCACAAGATAGCGCTCCGCTATGACATACATTTTTACTTTGTTCAACATCGGTGAAAGCTCATAACATCGCCATTTTTGGAGATATCGAAAAACTATTTATTCTGTCGTTAACCCTTAATTTGTCCCAAAAGGACCGATGTTGTGCAAATGTGCCGGCGAAAGCACATCTTTACCGGTACAGTGGAATGAGTGGAAGTAGCATTTTCTAACCTTGAGTGGGTCCAGCGGGGCTACGACGTTATCTAACTTTTTTAAACTGAACTTGAGCGGACTGACTGCTTACTGCAACACCCAAAGTCATCAGTAAAAATATCTAGAACGAACTTCCTCAAAAGATTGGATAAGCTTCTGTGTGAACACTGTCAACCATATAAGGAAGTATGAAAGAAAGGGATGAATAGTGTGAGGATACCCGTCGAACTGCGTATGAAAATCTCTGTTATCAAAGCGCCACTTGGACATCAACCTCATCAAAAGGAAAAGATTATTCGCTTGCCCTTCCGGCAAGCGTGCCCACAAGTGTAACAATCAAGTTTGCATCACATACCTACTCCGTCTGTATGCAGAATCTGCTTCAATGAGTGAAAAAATATCTTCTACTTTACCCATTGTTATTTTTTGGACATTTATATTTTTTTTTAAATATTTTTATTATTTTTTCCTGGTGATTATGTGATTGATTCGTTTAAATTTCTTATCATGTAGTTTTGTAGCTAAATTTCTTCTTTTTTTTCTAATTTCGATGTTGTTGTTGAAAGCAAAATTAACACTTTATATTATTGTATTCACATTTTTTATTTATTTACCAATTATCATAAGTATCACATAAATCATAAATAAAACTTTCCCTTGTCTCGGAAAAAATCTTGGACTTGTGAATTTTTAAAATAGGGTGGTTCCAATAGAGCTTGGACGCCAGTCACGTAACTTTTTACTACGACGCCATTTAAGAGTTAATAACTCATTAAATGTACATAAAACACCCCAAGATACAAATAAATGGAAGACTACTTCATAGATCACACTTCTACTGATCAGTTGTTCAGTGGATGAATGCGAGAAAATAATATTAACCGAGTGATGATGGCTTGGAGAAATCTATTCCAGTGTTTTCCGGGAGCTATAAAGTTTGATGGGTGTATAGTGAGGTACTCCTGGCAACGTTATTGTAGAATATTAATGTAAAGTTTAGAATGTGTTTCCGATTATTACGCCTATAAGATGGTCGGAGCCTTGATTCCAGACATTAAAGCATATCTCTTATTATCAGCCTATACACAATGTATTAACTAGTTTCAAATGATTTCTATTCAATGATTAGATCATTATTATGTACATACTCTATCTGAATAACATTAAGAAATTGATATTTGAAAAATAAACAATAATTTTAAAATGCAAGAAATAAAGAAAAAACTTAGTTTTGTATTTGAGGCCCAAATACCCAACCTGACTGGACTGAATAATATTTTTTTTTAAATGTACGCAAATGTTTTGTTCAGATGTGAGATAATTTATGTTTTAAATTATTCTTGATTTTAGAGCAAATTTGGCCAATTTTTATGACGTACATATATGAGCTCCACACAGGAGGCCCTGAGGAAAATAATTTCCCTCAGGGCCTATGTCATCTTTGGGGATGCTGTGTAGAGGATTTTTTTAAGGAAAGGAAGGAGAGGAGAGTTCTGGGAAGGAAAAGGGTTTAAGGGGTGGGTAGGAATCTGGGATTCAGTGTGTCCCGGTCATCCGCCTCCAAGACCTAGACAAACCTCACCCCATGAACCCGGGCACCCCTGCTAAATCACCAAACGTAGCGAACCACTTGGGGTGACCTATGGCAGAGGTGTTGGTTATCCAATAAAGGTTCCCGGGGCGGCGGTACCCATTCCCGCCTCTCAAATTGTAAATGTAATAAAATATAAAACATGGCATCGCAAAAAAAGGTTGTTTTAGGGTAGAAATCATAATTTATATCCGAAAACTTATTTAAATTTAAATAATTAAAACACAACTACGTAAAATAATTCACATCCGTTCTAGATATTTGCTACAACTTATGATGAAAAATTAATTTGTTCATTTTGGTTTGATCCACCATCTCTCCATCTCTGTAGATAACATTGTGATTGGTAGTTAGTTAGTTTATATCCTGACAAAAATGAAAATACACTTCACGAAAAGTGAATTAAGCAATTAAGTCATGTTATACCAAGAGTCGGTGTAACAGAAGAGAATGTGTGAGACGTTGTGTGAATATGAATGAAGCGAGAAGTCTATGTCTTATCTCATTTTTTTAACATGGAATTTGATTTGCGAGCTGTTTGAAGTTTATTAAAATTGTTAAAATTTGACTAATTTCTTTAAATTTTGCTTTAGAAAAAAACCGCTACTTCTCTTCAGTTGTGACTATAGATCACAGAAACCAGTGGTAACGATATTCTGTAGTATTCCGACAAATCAGCAGATTTCTGCTGTGAAATGACGTTATGGTCAGTATTTTTTATTTCATTTTAACGGCCGTTGTTCCCAACTTTTCGATCGATCAACCAGAGTCTCCGATCAGCTAAGTGATTAGTAATGCTTGATTTGTCTATTGGTCGGAGAGTTGCGTTGGGAATTTGTGAAGTATTGAGCCAAAATTTCGGCTCAACGATTGATTAGTAGGATTGGGTCTCTCTCGTACATTCATATCCCATCGAAAATAAAAATCGAGTGTCTCCATAAACTCAATCTCATCAATTATTGAATTACTCGTTTGTTGCCTTAAAAATCTCGAGCATTCTGAATCTTTCGGAAACTATTTACCCTTATGATTTTATGTAAAACGGGTTGCTGGTTTGTAGCATAATATTACCACGATATTCCATTACAATGATCTTTCATTTCTTGGTAAAAGCTGTAACAATTTCCTGAGTAGGTATGTATAATATTTTTAACGTCTCCGTTCTCCCCCTTTCGGTAAAGGGTACATTTCCAAAAGGTGGTTATTTTTTGTACCCTACACGTGCAAATATGTCGGTATTTTTAAATGTATCATTCCGTCCAATTTTTTATCTGCAAGCAAACACGTGTCGAAGGTATTATCTAGAATTGTCGTATAACATCATTCGTTACATTATAAAAATGAAGCTTAACTTTTTCCACATACGGGATATTGTCAATGCCGAATTCCCTTCGGATTTCATGACTACTTCAAATATTCGATTTGTATGTAAAATAAATACGAAATCGGTTATACGTAGATACGTACACATTTATATCAACAATATAATACAATGAGGTACATAATATCTATGTACTTCATGTATAATACAATGAGGTACATAATATCTAAGTACTTCATGTTATGATCAGCGTTATTCGCATTACGAAATATGAACAGCGCAAATTGGTGATATTTTAAGTTAATTTTTACTCTAAATCGTTATCTCTAAGTCATACTTTAGTTTTTCCGTTTTACTTGTAAAATCTCTTTATTTGCTGTTTTTGTTTTTGCCGGGTTCACGGGGTGAGGTTTGTCTAGGTCTTGGAGGCGGATGACCAGGACATACTGAACCCCAGATTCCTACCCACCCCTTAAACCCTTTTCCTTCCCAGAACTCTCCTCTCCTTCCTGTCATTAAAAAACCCTCCACACAGCATCCCCAAAGATGACATAGGCCCTGAGGGAAATTATTTTCCTCAGGGCCTCCTGTGTGAAGCTCATGTAAAAAAAAATTATATCTGACGCAAATTCGTGACAGACTTCAATCTAAAACGATTTAGTTTTATCAATAACTAGCTGAAATCCCGGCGTTTCACGGTCTTTTTGAAGAGTTATTCAAAACGTTGTAGTTACCTTTCTCTTATTTTGAAGTTTAAGTGTGCAAAATTCCCATAATATCTGAATAAAACTATAGATTTCTATAATATAATCCATGAAATCTGAAATCAAATCCTTGCCGCCCATCCGCTGTCCTCTTCTCTCTTTCCGTGTAAATCATAAAGATGCTTATTGACTCGGAAACTTTTAAATAACTCCCACTGTTATGTAGTTAAAATACATACGCCGATGGAATACCATTATATGCTGGACCGTGTGCCAAAATTAAGCTAATCTTTTCTTCCTTCTAGTGAAATTGATCTAATTTTTTAAAATAATACAAAATTATTTCTTGAACGGGTAATCATTTTCAACTGCAGCATACCTATCTACCTTACAACTATGCAATTTATACAAAGTATGTTAAACTTTAAGGGCTTTGTCGGAGGAAAAACATTAATACTTGTAAAGTAATTAAATGGAAAATGTTTCCCATGAACTGGAATTACAGGCGCAATACGACAATGAAATTACCACATTATTTTTTCACATGAAAGTGGCAGCAAAGTTTTGCTATATAATCTCGTTTGATAAGATTTCTTGCGGTAAATTTTATCAAAGAGATTTGCTAATTTCAGTTTGGCCCCAAATTTGCTCAGCATTTTGAATACAATATTTGTTTTCGGCAAACTATTTAGAAATTTCTGAGCGAACTCAATTAAAATGAGTATTTTATATTCAATCAGCGATAATTCATACACTTGGCTTTGAGTTTCCGAAATTCTTGGAAGAAAGCAAGAAAGCCTATCTGGATTTAAAGTTGGGGAAACTTTAACCATCTTCATCAAAGCTTATCCATACTTTGGACTTTTGTTTTTGCACTGGCGAAACTGCGCAAAACTTTCCAGCCGCTCGCAGTATTCAATATTCATAACACAACCCCCATTATGCTGAACTTACTGACAGAAAGAAATTCTTAGACCAGGGTGGATCTAACCGCGAGCCATAGGGGCCCGGGGCTTTAAATAGTCCCACTATAGGGAATAGAACACTTTGTAATAATGTCTAGGAATACTATATTCCAAAAATAATTTTAAAAAACTTCGAGATAAACAATGTTGTGAAGTAACACACCTACAGTCAACAAACATGATGTTGAGGAATTCAACAAACGTGAAGATAAAGAAATTAGAAAACATGATGATGAGGAAATGGTGATGTAATACCAATACAACTATCACCTCTGAATGGGAATCTCTGGTGAGGAGGATTGTTTTATTTTGTATATTGTCATCATCATCATCATCTGTGGCTCTACAACCCAGGTCGGGTCTTGGCCTCCAGCAGAGCCTGCCTCCATGACTGTCGGTGTTGTGCTGCGTTGCGCCAGTTTCGGATGCCGATGGTGCTTGCATCCTTCACCACTCCATCCAGCCATCGAAGCTTTGGTCTTCCAACTCTTCTCCGACCCCCAGGTGCACCATCCATAATTCGCTTTCGAATATCTCCTTCGCTCATTCTCTGGATATGTCCAGCCCATCTGAGTCTTCCAGTTTTGATTTCCTTGGAGATATTAGGGTCCTCGTAAAGATCGTATAGCTCCTGGTTGTATCTGATACGCCATTCTCCATTATCACAGACTGGGCCGTAAATCCTTCGCAGCACCTTCCTTTCAAAACTTTCTAGGGCTCCTTCATCACCCTTACTGATTGTCCAGCATTCCGAACCATACATAAGAACAGGTCGTATAAGGGTCTTGTAAAGCAGGACTTTAGTTCTTCTGGTAAGGTGGCGAGATTTCATATGCTTCTGTAGCCCAAAGTAGTATCGATTTGCAGCTACTATTCTTCTTTTGATTTCGCTGGATACATTGTTGTCATTTGTCACCATAGTACCGAGATATACAAACTCGTTGACAGTTTCAAATGTATAATTATCTATCTGTATACTTGGTGGTTTCTGGCGTCCATGTACGGGCATATATTTTGTCTTCCCCTCGTTGATGACCAATATTGTATATTGTAGTCATTAATAAAAAATCAAAATTTAAAAAACTCAAAAAATTTAAATTAAAAAAAAGCAATGTGTGAAGTGCAAAATTTGTGTTTTTGTATACATTATTGTGTATCTAAGAGTTAGAATATCGTTTGATGGCTACTTGTTTTCTACAGTGCGAGAACGTGTTTTATGTTTTTTTCTGTTATCGAAATATCTACAACTATTACAAATGTTATAGCCCTTTTCTCGTCGCAACATTATTCTTGATATTCTATCTTTCAAGACATTTGGCTCTTCAAGCTAACATTTTTGTTTTTCTTATAATCTCTCAAATCGGGGGTTGGCTGTCGTCGGGATATTCGTTAATCTTTACCTTGCAGACGGCAGCCAATAACAACTGCTTTGAACTTGTCAAATAAATTTCTCAGCACATAGCTCGACATCTTCATCTACGATTCTTACATCAATTCTTTCTTGGATTTTCAATTATCTTATTGATTCATCATTCTTCAAGCTCAAGATGTGACCTAAAATAATTGTAGATTACCCTTTTTTTACACCGGGTGCTCTTTTTCAAGTTTTCACCAATATAGAGTACGAAGATACTGTGTAAGTATTTTGGGGGCCCGTCTACATGTAAAATTCAAATGCTTGTCTTCCATTATCTCTAAATCATTGTTAAGCATATTAGTTCATACTCTGAATGCACCACTATCTAGGATTCCAAAACTAAATCTTTTATAATAAATGACCGATAAAAAATTGGGCGCAACTGTGCAATAAAAGCTCAGACTCTGAGATCCGTTTCAAAGGAAACAGGATGAAAGAGAAGGTTAAAAGGAAAGAAGAAAAAGGAAAATAGTGTGAAACTAATCATGAATAAGTTTTAAGAGAAGTTTTCATCAAGATATAGAAATATTCCACACGTTTCCTTTCAAGTAAATGAATGATTTTTTTTTCTTTCATTGTTCCATTCGTTCTTGCGAAGAAATTTCATAATATTCGTGATAGGATTTTTCAATGAAAGAAATTTTTTACTTCTACTCATTTTTTGTACATCGCTTAATTTTATAAATCACGTTATTCAAGTTCATAATTACAAAAACATATATTTGTTCGGTTATTATTTATCCTGATCAAATCGTCAAACGACGTTATCTGCAAAAACATATCAATAATTCGAGTACTTAATGTCAAACAATTTTATCAACAAAAATACATACCAATAATAATACTTTCTATGTTTTTTGTAGTTATTGACTTTAAGCCATCAAATTATTGATATATTGTCTTGTAGATAACGTTATTTAACTTTAAGACTTATTTGTATTTTTTTGTAAATAAAGTTGATTGATTTTGTGCCCTCTAAATGTTATTATAATTTTTTGAAAACGATAGTATTAATATATATTCATTTCACTATGATATGTGTTTCACATGCTTGAAATTCAATTTACAATTTACTTCATGAATCCAAGTAAAGCATTATTAAATATAGGTACATATTTATTGTGAACTTCGACCAATTATCACTACAAGGCTTTATTTAACATTCTAACCAATGAATACTAGGTATATACATATATACATTTGCTTAGATAATCTCTACCCTGGGTACCCTTCTTACGTAAAATTACTCCCACAGCGGTGATTTCAAAATATAAGCTACCTAACCTACAATTTAACGCACTAATTTGAACTAAACCATGCTACTTAACATTATGTTTTATGAATATTGTTCTAGTAATGGTACTTAAATTGAAGTAGTCATATTTGATACGTTTTCGCAGCACAGTCCTGAAGTTGAAGAAATTGATTTTGATTAAACGAAAACAAATCACTTTGTGTTCACACCACTTATTTAATCAAAATCGACATGTTTCAAAACCAATGGTTTCTTTGTCAGGATAAAATGAAAATTAATAAATATAACAAAAGACAACCAATTGTTCCCAAAAAAGCACCTACAGGCAAAAAAACATCACCGCAGACTTTTATTTTTATAATTGGAGCTTTGAGAGAAAAAGTTCAGTGTCCTAATTAGCACCCAATAGAAATAACATTACCTCTATAAACTCACCACACCTCCCTCGTTCCCCTCCCCCCTGCTTTTCCTCCCTGCCGCTAAAATATATGAAATACATACATTTTCATTTATACAAATTTCATAACGCCAGAGCTTACCATTATATATAGCGTATATGTTATTCTGATATTTGAGCTATATTATTGGAAGTTTCATTTAAAGCAATTAAGTAGTTTTTGCGTGAAAGAGTAACAAACTTTCGTGTTTATAATATTAGTAAGATATACGGTACCCTGCCAATACCGTGTGTTTTGTTGTATTTTTTTTTAAACATTCATAGTACAGTGTAGATAGAAGAAAGAAAAGAAAAAAATAAGATTACGTAAGTAAACATAACAAAAGAAAAAAGTATACATTAGTAACAGGCTAATGAAAGCAGTTAAGAAGAAACGAAATGAAAAAAAACCTCTTACGCAAAAAAAACCCTCGTTAAAATATACAGTTTTAAATTCTTTTAAAGAAAGACAAACATTCCCGGGTTACGAATAACCCAACAATATTTGAAAATCTCCTAATACTTGTTGCTTGAGTTGTGATGGATGACTTAGCCAGCCGAGGAATCGAACACGGAACGCCTGGGTGGGACCGAAACGCGATGCCCACTTAACCACTGACCGGTCAAAATATATACCGGTCTGATATATACCTACCGCTAAAATGTTGAATTTGTACAGCTTTGAACCTCAGTGTAAGGATAAATACGGCATTGGCATAAAAGTTACCAATGGTTTGTAATCTATTTACAACAGAATTATTGCTTGAGACCATAGTACAATTATCACAATAATACATAATAGGGAATTTTAATATAATGGTAGACATATAAAAAAGCGAATCAACATTAATACGTTAGGGCTATACAACTGATAATACACAATTTTATATAAAAATAAATGATCAATTTTTTTTTTCTTCCGTCAATTAACTTCAACAATTTCAACGAAAGTAATAAAAAATCATAACCTATCTTGATCCTAAAAGAATACAAATTCTAAAATTAATATGCCTCAAAATAATTCGTTTGACTTTTTCAATAATATTAATGTGATTATCAAAGACAAGTGACCAAATTGTGAAGTAATATTCTGCAATGCTTCTCACGAGAGATGTAAACAGAATTTTTAATAGTAATATTTTTGAAATCGTTCCAAGATATCATGATTAGAAACGAATAAAAATGCATTCCAACTTTTCACTGGGCGATACCTTCCAATTATCATCCTGCCAATATCACACATTAAAGGTAGGTACATGATATACCTATTATTAATAAAATCTGTGGAATCTTACGTTTTCGAAGCCACAAGTGGGGTTCCTCAGGGGTCTCACCTGGGACCAATTCTTTTTTTGTTATTTATTAATGATATTGTTAGCATATTTAAAGATGTGGAAGTTCTTCTCTTCGCAGATGACTTGAAAATATATAAAACAATACGTAGTTTAGACGATTGTTATACTTTGCAACTTAATTAAAATAAACTATATCGTTGGTGCATCATTAACTCTCTGTTTCTTAATATTAAAAAATGTCAGGTCATTCGTTTTTGTAAAATACGAAATCATATAATTTATGTATATTCGCTAAATAACGTAAAATTGACAGTTGTCACTCAAATCAGGGACTTGGGTGTTATATTTGATGAACAGTTAACATTCAATCCGCATGTAAATGAAATCACAAATAAAGCCTTAAAAATGCTTGGTTTTATATGTAGAACCGCATGCGACTTCAAGTCATTAGAATGTTTGAAAACACTGTACACATCTTTAGTAAGAAGTCAAGTAGAGTATAATTCGCCTATTTGGTCCCCCTTTTATAAAATACATTCCAACAATATTGAAAGGGTACAACACAAATTTCTACGATTTATTAACTTTAAACTAAATATTCCAATCCAAAATATAAATTATATCCAGCTGATGCACCAACTAAATTTGATTACGCTGTCAGATAGGCGAATTATCTCCGACCTTGTTCTACTAAATAAAATTATTAATTATAGAATCGACAGCCCTGAAATTCTGGCCACAATAAAATTATTTGTACCTTCCAAAAATACGAGACAAAATTCCACGTTTTTCTGTGACAATTTCAAAACAAATTATCAAGCGCACATATCCCTAAATCGAATACAAAATTTTGGTAATAAATTTGGTAATGTCGTTGATATATTTAGAGATTCCGTAGCAGTGCTTAAACGAAATCTACATAAACACTTTGCTGAAATGTATGACTTCACCATTCCATAGTGAAAAACCCTTTTTAGCTTCTATTTATTTCACTCTTTTCTTTTAGACTTTTAAACTTTAATATATATATGTAACTTTACAAATTAATATTGTAATTTAATTTATATTTCGATTATGCTTAAGTCCCTACTAATGCTGATTAATTTCAATCCCGTTATTTTTGTTTGTAAGTACAAAAAAAAAACTGTTCTCCATAATGGTATTCTATATTATTTGTAAAACATTTATGTAGGTACTACACATATAATAATTATTTTATTCATATATGTACTTAAACTTTTATATGCCATATAGTTAATGTAATAATACTAATAACAATGTATGTAAAAGCCCAATGGGCGTTTAAATAAATAAATAAATAAATAAATACATTATTGAAAAGCGTATTATATGATTATTATTTTTAATACATATTCTAAATCCGATACTTTTGCCAACTCTAGTATTTCCAACTTTGTTCAAATAATAAGCAACTTCATAGTAATATACTGAAGAAACACCCCGCAAACATTAAAAAAATATTTTAACGCGCCGCGATTTGGCCAAAATAACCAGTGCCAAAATACACTCTCTACTCTATACATATTTAAAGTTTGTATGGCAGTTGGCAGGGAAAATGAACTGCATGTGTGTACAGAAGTCTGGTTAAAGTGGGTACTCTACATTCTACACTCTGCGCAGTGAATAAATAGCTACAGAGGCTATTTATATTGGTGACATATTATTATTTAAAATATATGGTGTATATATTTTAAATAATCATCAAAGTGATTGCTAAAATGTTAATGTACTTATTTGTAGTAATATTATTTGGGATGGTACATTCTGTTTGCACAGCGGGTATTAAATGTGCGCCCTAAAGTTTAAGTTTAGGGTAAAAAGATTCCCATTGTCACATAATGTTAGGGAACGTACCCATACTACGTGACCAACTTTTTGCAATTTTTAACGTGTCCAAAAACTTAAGCACTCCGCCGCTCATTTGTACCAAGCGTGGTATTTTGTGTTATATATATTATATGTATAATACATGTAAATTATATTAGAGAAAAGCCGAGAAATTCAAAGAAAACATATTTTTGTGCGATTTAAAACGGCTGGCGGGCCGTACTATATTACTTTTGACATTCGTTCGACGGAAGAAATTGGAAAATAGATGTCCTAGAGTAAGTAGGTATTTGATTTTCCCTTTTCAAATATCCAGTGTTGCATTGCAAGCATTGTATAATTAGTGGCGATCGCTCAAATTGCATTATTATTATTACATAGTATAAAATGTACTCGCTCAAAATGTATGTGCGCATAGATCTTTTAAACTACGAAACAGATTTTCATGCGGTTTTCACCAATAGATAGAGTTATTCAAGGGGAAGGTTTATATGTATAATACATGCTTATTATAATAGAGAAAAGCCGATAAATTCAAATATTCAATTTAAGCAGCGGGCAGCGGGCAGCTGGCAAGCGGGTGGTGTGGATTTTATAAAGGTTGGGTGATGGCATTGTGTTTCGTTAGCCACAGCAACGTGTGGCCGGGTCTGCTAGTTAATAATAAAACAAAAAATTATTTATTTGATGAATGGAATGTCACTTAAGGAAAGTAATTGAGATATAAGTTATTCATCAGATTAATTCGAAACACTTTTTTTGATAGGATTGTCTTTAAAATATTTTTTCACCGTGTTTATTATTTGGATTTTGTCATTAATGTTTCTAATTTCTACCGGAAGCCGAATGAAAAAAATTCTTCCTTGCTAAAATTTTCAGTCAGAATTTAGAATTTAATTGAATCATTTTTAGTGTATAATGAATGTAAGTACTTGAAATTCTTCGAATAATCGATCCGTTGGGAAGTCGGAATAGTCGGTGTGAATGCACTATGAAACAATATCAAAGCATGATCATAAGTTTTACGAGGGTTGAAATGAAATATTCAGATATTATAGTATAATCCCTGTTATCTCTTTTGGAGTGTTCTTAATTTCTTAATACGTATTATATTTAATCCTATTAAAATACTCATGACATAATTCACATAACTTTAAATTAAATGCATCAAATTTAATATTAATATATTTTACATTTCTTGCATAAATGACTCTTAAAACCTTCAAGGCCAATGTTGAAAATGTCAAGAGACAACATTTAGCAGCACCACAGTTCTTGTGATGGCGCTTGGCCGGTCACCGGACAACCCAGAATCATGCAACCTCAATACCTCCTTTGAAAAGTCATTAAAAGTGATGAAAAAAATGGTTACGTTAGGTTAGGTTTGGTTAGATTATGGGATATTTTCAATTTTCTTTTTCATAGCTTTCAATGGCTTTCCAAAGGGGTGTTGAAATTACATGATTCTGAGTTGTCATGGAACCGCTAGGCCAGCACGTCCGATCAGCAGATATGTATAGTATATATAACTTTTGGCCTAATTATAACTTTTTTTAATTCCTCACTAAATCCTCGTTAAGTAATATATCTTCGGCATAATTGATTTATAAGAGTTGCGATAATATGGATCCATTATTTTAATTACACGCAACGTCATTTTTGTCAGAGTGTGAAATTAAAAAATTAAAAGATATATTTTTTTGATTTCCATTGGTTCTAATTTTGATGCTCATGACATGTATTTGTATTACCTCTGTATTTGAGTACTGCCTTCGTGAATACAAACATTAAACACCAACAACCCTCACATCAAATTAAAATTATCAAAACAATATGTTTGATGCAATATTATTGCGGCGAGTTCAGAAAGATTTTTTGATTGTGAAAAAATTCCTTCATTACAGTTGTATAATCTCAAGTCTTACTACACAGACTGTAGCTGTAGGCTGTAGGCTGTGGGGGGGGGGGGGGGTAGGGGTGTAGGCATTCGCAACATATACATCCCCATACACGTATAAGCGTGGAAGCAGCATTGCCTCCAACTACCCCCTATTACTCTCCCTTCAGTATTTCGCTTCCGACACAAGTTACCCCGAGTTTCACATTACGTGTGTACCGTGTCAGGGGACGTCTTGGCTAATTTATTCTACTTTGGGAGCGACCCGGACCTCATTCTGGGGGTTGACATCATATATCAGTTTTAGCCACGGGAACTGCTTTTCGGATTCCTTTAATGATTTTAATAGTGCTAACTAATATTTAAACATGTGATGTGTCACTTTAAATTCCATTGGGGTCTATCAAAAATAAACGAGGACGAAGATATTCAACTTAATGGTAATCGGAATTAGATTTTTTTATACACGTTGCGAACTGATTTTTAAAAGGCGTAAATTATTTTAAAGCGCTTTTTTTGTTCGGTAAAATATTAAAGGCCGATAAACAAGAACCTTCTTCTACTTCTTTGATTTGATTTTTGGTCCTATCTTACTCATTTGTTCAATTTTGAACACAAAACATTTAAATGAATAAATACTCTTTGTTATTTATTTTTGGGGTGTTATGCCGTGTTGCGCTACCTTCCTTTTTAGCCAACGTTTCGGACAGCCTTGCGGTGTCCATTATCAGGGCAGATCCGGGAGATGTGGCATAACAGCCCAAAAATAAATAACGAAAATACTTTTGGCCGTGAAAATCTAAAAACGTATCTGAATAAATACTCTTTGAATTAAATATTTGTTTTTTTAGGGATTTCAGGCAACTTTTGCTAGAGTGATGTTATTACGACATATCTCTTAGATATTATTCATCAGAGCCAGTTAATTTCAAATTGCTTTATTATGTCGAATCGGCCTAAAGCCACCCACTGAGGCTAAAATTGATGGATTATGCCATAAAATGTGAAATATTGTACCAAAATAAAAACAAAATATAATAAAAGGAAAAATGACTAAAGCGCCTTAACAACCGTGATATTAAAGTTGAACCTGCATATAATACAATAAGCATTATTGTATTTGTATGTTTGTGCTTGTTTTCATCAAATCAAGTTTTCTACAGTTTCGCACATGCTCTGGGAAACTCTAGAAAACTTGATTTACAGCTTACTGTGTAGGTTAATCTTTAATGTCATAGTTATACGGCGCTTTAGCCATCTTTCCTTTCCAGCATCGATTTGCACCACTGTTATTGTAGTTATTCAAAATTACCAGTTTTTAAATAAATCTGATAATTATAAGATAAATGCGAACTGGCGTTTATTTTACTTAACCAAAGAAACGTAAGCACGAGGCTGTAGTGGAGTGGGTGTAGGAATACTCGTCAGAAAAAGTGCATTACTACTTGTTTGTTATAGTAGTCCACTTTGATAAGGAGCTTCCAAATTGGGTGAATGAATCCAGTTTGACTCTTGCTAATTTGTGTAAATAAATTTTATTTCAACGTCACCGCAATTGTCCAAAACTAGTGCCCTTTGCCTTATAATGAACACATTACTCGAACTCGTGTCGGGGGCAAAAGCAAAGCAGAATTTTACTTACTACGGGGACAAGAAGTTAGGCAAGGTGCAGCCAAGTTTCTGTAACTTGGATCTTTGTGATAAATGTGCATTATTCCGTGTTTGTACATTAATGTGGGCTGTTACAATTATTGTGGGGAAGAAAATAGGCGAAATAAGCTCTCTTGCACATTTAACAGAATGGCAAAACTTTTTATGATATCCCCAAGTAAAACGTAGTAAGTATCTTCCAAAGAAATCCACTTACGAAAAGGTCAACTAGAATTAAGTCTATCTTGTAATAAAATAAATCAAACCGTAGGCGTAGGTACTACTTACATCATCGCATCGGTTTAGCAGATTTTAAGGTACCTATCTAATAAAAAATAAACGTATAGTTTCTCGTGTTTATGTGTAGATAAAATAAAATATAATTTTTTATAAATTATATATTTTTTTAAAGCTTTACGATTGAAAACGTAGATGGGGTCTTGGAAAGAATTATTCTTTTTTTTTAAATATATTCACTGTATTTATACATAAATAAAATATCAATCCAAAATATCAATAAAATATCAATCCAAAATATAAACGTTGGTTTTGTAAAGAATGTAATGCCTAAAAAGATGGAGTTTTAATTCACTTAGGTACTTTTAAAAGTAAGTATACTTAGCAGAAGTTTTGAAGAGATTCTTGCTGTGTGTTATGATTTAATAAAAATAATTTGTTAATAGGTACAGCACCGTATTTGTGAAAAAAACACCTCAAGGGGGCTGAACAATTTTTTATGAGTTTCTAGGCTCTATTTAAAATTAAAAATACTTAGATGATTTATACAGCGTCGTTTTTGTGAAAAATCACCTCGAGGGCGCTGATCACCTCAAAGGCGCTGATCAGGCGCAAAATTGTTATTAACAAATAAATAAAAACACTGGAAATTGCATTAATTTACATTTCCTACCCTCCATTATTATTGATATTACGTTTATGAGAAGATTAGTGACAAAAGTGAAGTAAATAATTTATTTTGAATGACTAGATAGTTTACAACTCTTTAGGGAGCATACATTAATTACGTGAGCTCAAAAGGGGGGGTCCAGCAAAATCTCACATTACTTGAAAAGAATGTACGAAGTGGCCCAAATTTATCTCACCAAGGGGGGGGGGGGGGTGGTCTAGATTGGAAGAAAAACTGCTCGCGTAATTAATGTATGCCCCCTTAGGAGTTTTCGCGAAATGACCACAAAAAGTTTCCAAGTCTTTATTGCTTAAATTTTTACACAATTATTTATTTACAATGTCGCGGGCTGTGAAGGCAAAGATGAAAGGTTTTTGATTTTATGGAAACGACTATCTGAAAAGGTGAGTTTAGCTTTAAATTCTGCCGAGCCAATGATCATTCTTAAATCATGTGGCACTCCATTCCAGGCTTAAGGCCCTGACACTCCAAAAGTACGCCACCGAACTTAGTATCTGGTGTGCGCATTGGTTCCTTCAACCTTTTGATAGCTGATGACTAAGGGTTGACTGACGAGAATTGGAATTTTCTGGAATGAACATTTCCGAAAAGTATGCCAGAGCCATTCCGTTATGGGACAACACGGCTTGTTTTGTGAATTAAGAATTAACTTGCTTACTTCTTCGAGGGATGTGAGTTTGAAGGCTCCGCTATTAGTTAAGCTAGAAAAGTTTCCGCTATTGCATTTAGTAAAATATGGAAGTGGGGCAGAGGTTGTCTTTTTTTACAGTAGCTCCACACGGAAGGCCCTGAATAAAAAGAATTTCATCAGGGTCTATGTCATAGGAAAATAATTCCCTCGGGGCCTAATAAGTTCTGGGAAGGAAAAAAGGTATGTGGGGTTGGTTGGAATCCGGGGGTCAATATATTCAGGAGTGACGACGTATGAATTGCTCCAATTGCAGTACAAGGTGATGAGTCGATAGTCTAGGCTCCCTTAACCAGTCTCGCCATCCGCAGTAGGTCAAACGCATTCGCCACCAACACTTGGGCGAACCACTGGGGCGACTACAGCAGGGGTGATGGTTATCCAATAAATGGTTGGGCAGCGGTACCCATGTCCGACTCTGACCCATGGGCGCCTATTGACTTAATTTTGTCGAGAATAAACTTGAAGAAGCTTTCCGAAGCTATGTGATTGTGTTTTGTGCATTGACATCCCCAACGACTTACCTGACGAGGATATAACTAGTTATCGTTACGATTGTAAGAGGGGACTGCGGGCGGGTGTCGCTGTGCACAAACGCATTCAAAAATGAGCTCTTTAAAATTATTTGCCTCTACCAACCTACGTAATATAATTATTACGTTATGTTTTCCATTATTCAGCAGTTAAACGAAACAAGAAATAATCAAAATTTAGCAGTCTCGTTTAGTTATTTAGTTAACCCCCGTATAATATTATTATTATACGGGGGTTTGGAGAGCAAAATTTAATATGAATAGTTTCAAAGAATTACAAGCGTTTGATTATTCAATTCAAATAGTTTGCAAACTCAATAAATCCCAGGCGGGCCTCAAATAATACTAAAGTGAGTACGCGACGTTAATATCGATTGGTCATATATATCCCTAGATTGCGAAATTGTGGAAAATTCAGATACTGATTTATATCAAAGGATACATTTTTAATAAAGCCAGAAATAACTCTACGACAGAATACACACCTACTGGCAATTTCTCAAAGAATAAATTTAAATAGTACCTAAGTCAATATCAGACCATGTCTGAATGTAAATGAAATAAAGAATGTGCCAATGTATGGGTTGTGCGGAGGCCCATCCTCTCTGACTTCGTTCTAGTAATACGGGGTCTTTACTCGAAAAACAACCGCATTACCCCTTATTCTAACCGACTATGAGGTTCATTTTTGGTCGACGCGTTTTAGACAGGTTTTTGTACGACAATCGCGGCCCGATTCTTTTGTCTTTCGAAAGTCCTCTTTTCCCCCCCGCATTTTATACAACTTCGATGAGTATTTTCGCTTTGACCCGACCGCAGCTGTTGCGTCGTTTTGCTTTCGCGAGACTTACTTTTTAGATAGGTGTAGGTCGCCGGGTATGTGAAAAAAAATGGTTTTAGCACTTGCCAAATTGAAGTGCCCTCGAGGTGATTTTGCACAAAAAATGCGCTCTATAAATTATCTAATTATTACTATTATTACCCCACAGGGAAACGGTGTGACGGTTAGTTGATTAGTTGGGTGGTATCATTATTTACCTACCTAAGTAGGATGCGTGTTTTGTTCATTGTTAGTGCACAAGATTCATCGAATTTGATTTATTCTGTCATTGTTACCGCACCGATTTGCCGAATTAGGCAGTGCGATTACGCATTCTCAATTATTGCGATAAGGTTGACGTGAATGAGGACGGAAAGGGGATAGGGATGGGGAATGTTGGGACTCATCTGGCTCTGCGCGTTTGGTTAACAAACACAATTAAAGCCATTTCATGAGTCGTGGTTCAGCAATAGGTAAGCAATAGTTAAGTAGGTACTGTGAGAAAATAATAATAATAATAAATATTTATTCATCCATAGATTTTTACAATTTTATACTTTTTTTTAGTTATCATTGATTGTATTGACAAAAAGGTTACGGCTATATACTGTTATATTACTGCTTTACTTGAGGATTTCTCCTGTAATGCAGCTGGTTCTCAGCAATGCCTCTGATATAATATACAAAATAAATAATTAAATACAATAAGGAACTCCGGTGAAAAATATTATGACTTTAAAAAAATATGTTCATATGGATCAAGAAACACTGATTCTGAATAAATAAGTTTTATTTAATAATATTAAACGCAGAGTTTTTAAAAAATTATTAAAAAGTCCATTTTTAATCGATTAGTAAAAACACGCCGTCAAGTTGGCATTATTGAAATTTTAGTGGTGACGTCACTGTTCGACGTGTCGTGACGTCATCGTAAACGCATTGTATGGGAATGTGATATGACACAAGCCATCATATTAATTTATTCGTTTATTTACATACTGTTTATATAGATTTAGTTGTTGTGTTTATTGAAACATTATTTAGGCCTAAATAATGTTTCAAAAATAAAGGTATATCTTATTAGTTTATCTCTATTATTGAAAATATTCAAAAATTACTGCAAAAAAAAAATAGTACTGCTTCTTCTAGGGAGAATGCTTCGAACAACGGAATTCAAAATGGCGGTAGTTGATCAGCTGATTGCCCGATCCTATGGTAATTTTTCAGGAGTGATGACGTCACTCGATTAACCGTACATACGGTGGTTTTAGGGGGATCTTGAAAAATTAAAACTTTGACAATTATTTTAACTATTAAAACTAATTCTAAAAATAAAAATAAAAATGCAGTTATTCAAGTTATAAGGTCATTCATTATTCATTAAAAAAATAATAATAATTGCACTGGAGTTCTCTATTGTAATATAGACAATATAGACATAGAATGAAAGCGTAAAGATACGAAACGTTAAAATTGCTGATTAGATGTAAATCTCAAATTGGTATGGGTACCGCCGCGCCGCCCCGGGAACCATTTAGTGAATAACTAACACCTCTGTCGTATGTTACCCCAGGCGCAGGCGGTACGTTACATTTGGTGACATAGGGTAAGGTTTGCCCAGGTCTTGGCGGCGTATGTGCCTCCCCGCCGGCTGACCGGGAGATACCGGTTGAGGGAGACCCTTTGACCTCTTCGGCCAGACTCTCCAGACTATAGACACTAGTACCGCAGTGGGAAGGATGGAATCACACACCCGTTTCTCCTGGTCACACTGTGCCCCAGATTCCTACCGACCCATCTTACCCTTTGCCTTCACAGAAATTCCTAAATACACATTAATTATTATATATAATTAATGTGTATTTCTAAATACACGTTAATTATTAGCATAGCTTTATTATTATTAAATTTCTAAAGATAATAACCTTAAAATATTTTTTATACACCACAGACTGTATTTTTCGTACGGCCAATCTTCTTGCGAGACATCTTTACATTTTTGTGCTCCTTGCTTTGTTTCGCGTTGTGAATTGTGAACATGATACTCTACACTTGCCTTGAATATTACATCAACGGGAGGGCCCGTCCGAGAAGGTACCTCTGTTAATATTATCCAAAGTCATTAAGATTCAAAGGCCTCCATGAGTTTGCATTCAACTAACTAACTGATTTCCATCTTGCGTCCCTAAATGAATCAATCTCAAGATATGGTGTTCTCTAGTAAGAAACTCAGAGCATTCGTTCATTTAATAAAAGTTGCTATATACGAAAGCCTTACAACTATCGATACGCTTACATTTTCCTGTTTCTAAATGAGTTATCAGCTTTTATAAAAACTTGATAGAATGTGTAACAGTGGAATAAAAGGATAAGATGGGGACGTCTCAAGAAAATTTCTTATACAATCTTTGCTCCCAACCGTGCGGAGCCAGGAAGACTATGGCATCCCCAACGTAGGGATGTCGAAAGTGAAAAAAATATCGATATATCGATGTATCGATACTTATTAAAATATCAATATCGACGTCGATATATCGAGGAAAAATATCGATATATCGGTCAAATTTTCAAGAGATTTTGCGTTTTTAAAATAATTGTGTATTCAGCTCAATATTATCAATAGTAATTTTTGTACACAATGTGCTTTTTTAATGTACAAAAATCTTAATAAAAATGAAGGTATTTTTATCACTATTCATTTTTATTACGTAATAATTACAAAAATATCAAAAACTAAAAAGCTGTCTTCTAACTTATATGTAAACTGAGACGCATACAAAGTTTGTATGCGTCTCAGTAACATTCTATTGGCGTATTAATCTGTCAAAAAGGACTTCGTGTTTGGAACAAGGTATAGTCAATAATCATAGACAATTGGGAACCAACATATAGGAGTGGCTTAGAAAAAAATGGCGAAAAATAGCATACATTTCTGTGTATGTACCTACACAAATACTAATACAAAGACAATAGATTTGTAAGCTATAGTTAAAATTTCAACCGCCAGATGTCATGACCCAATAAAGTTAATTTTTTCCGTTCGTTCCTATACGGTTTTGGATTCTAGTGACTTTAAATACATAAATTAAAAAATATATCGTTTTTGATATAATTTTCGATATTGGATATTTTGTATCGATATATCGGATCAAAAAATATCGGCTAAAAATATCTATATATTGAATTAAAAATATCGATATATCGATACTTTTTCAACAAGCCTACCCCAACGGGGTGGGGTTATGATGTGCGGAAGGTAGTTGGAAGAGGATGGAGATCGGGGAGAGGAACATGGGAAGTACCTGGTTATTCAGATCTGGTCACCAAATACGGCAAAAGCCATTTCAAACAACGTTTAAATTCTGACTGGTGGTCTTTATCTGTTTTGTTTCTTTTTAAAAATTAAATTAAATTCTGAATAACACGAACCTGAGAGTATCTTCCACTCTGGAACGTGCCGCAAATGTACAATTTATTATTTTATAGCAAATAATGCTAATTTTTTAATCGATAACCTTAAATATTAAATAACCTTAGACTATTCAACTCAAAAAATATTTGATGAACTCAAAGTTTTACAAATAAACAGAATCTATCAAAAAAATGCATTACTTCAAATCCATAAAGACAAACTAACAATAAATTCATTTAGCACCAGGCCGAGAACAACAGCACAAATAATAATCCCTAAACTTATTACTACAACGGCCCAACACCATTACACATACTCAGCCTTAAAATGCTTTAATGAACTCCCTAAAGATATTCAATCCGAAAAAAATAATAAAATTTTTAAGAAAAAAATTAAAATACATTTCACCACTAAGTAATTTCATGTTTGTGTTATATTACGCCCACTTATATTTTCAATGTGTACACAGATTTTATATTTTATAATTTAAAAAAAAAAAACTTTCTTCCTAAAATAGTGCACAGGTATATAATTTTACATACATGTTGTTTTTATTTTATTTTTTCATAAATACGCTCATGGTAGCATCAATTAAACATATATCAAAATATCAATTGTGTTAGTACTCCCTCCCTAAACACGAGAAATTCTCAATTAGAGAGGTATTATTACCACCTAAGAGTATGGATACTAGAGAGACGGCATGTAAAGTGTGCCCCTCTGCCCAAAGCATGCCTTTTCAAAAATTTTACCGAACGGTTTTTAGATGGCTGACATTGGCTTTTACACCTCGGTCGCGCATAGAGCTCACAGAAAAACGTTCATAAAACATAGAAAAATGGTCCACTGTGCCGTAAAATTGTGTAAAAGTAGTTCTATGAAGACCTTTAAGAAGAAAGACAGTCTTACCTTTCACATGTAAGTGTTTAAACATAGCTTAAATATACATTTTATAATTTTCGGCGTGTTCATTTCAACCGCCATCGCCATGAGCCCGATGTTATCACGTGAACTCCGACTGCCAATGGGCCGAATCAGTCAACTTAAATTATAATAATTAAAAATTACCAAAATACTTTTATGTTTTTATTAATCATAACGCACAAATATAAAGTTGTGATTCACACATGTCATAGGTATATGTTTTTTATCATTTAGCTTATTCATTTTTTTTAATTTTTACTTTGTCTTTTTTGCACTGTTATTTTTAGATTTTCTTCCTACTAATTTACCACTCCTTTTACATATGTTTACAACGTCAATTCAAAGTTTATAATCACTGTATTGTTATGTAAAAGTCACATTGACATGCCCTCGTGGTCGAGGGGTAAAGCTCTTGACTAACAATCTGGAGGTCGCGGGTTCAAATCCCGAAATAAATTTTATTCGATTGATCTGTGTTTTCAACATTTTATAATTAAAAACATTATAAGATATATTTCCGGCACGTTCCAGGTGGAAGACATTCTCAGTATCGCTCTGGCGTAGGTAAGACCACCATTCAGAATTGAAATGTTGCTTGAAATTAATTTAGTCGTGTTTGTCGACTAGATCTGAATAGCCGAGTACTTCTCCAGCTTTCTCTCCACCATTTATTTCCCCTCACCATTTACCTTCAGCCTCACAACGTACATGCTACAGACGGAAGCAGTTGGGATTCTTGTGATATATTATATGGTATATCTCTACATATTATAAAACAAAGTTATTCGCCGCGTCTGTCTGTCTGTCTATTCGCGATAAACTCAAAAACTACCCAAACGGATTTTCATGCGGTTTTCACCAATAGATAGAGTGATTCATGAGAAAGGTTTGGGTATATAATTTGTCAAGGTTTTGTGTAAATTTATTGAAATATATAACATATCTGGTTAAGCGGCAGCGGGCAGCGGGCAATGGGCTGGCAAATATGGGCGGTGTGGATTTAATTTAACAAATGGCGTTGGTTATAAAGGTTGGGTAATGGCGTGGCATTTTTTTACGTTAGCCACAGCAACGTGTGGCCGGATCTGCTAGTATAAAATAATATGTACATTATTTTTAAATAAATTAATTATGAAATAACACAAATTAATCAAATAAAATTTATTTGCCCACGCAAATAAGTCAAGCAGTGTTTGTTCCTATCACTTATTTTTTTGTTATCATTGTAAAACTGTAAATACAGTTCTTTTATAAGATTAATATCGAGCACTCCTTTCTTAAAACACAAGCACCAGCTTACATCAGAATAGAACGCACAAAAATTTTCACTGCAAGTCTGTTGATTTTATAAAATACGTATAAAAAACCATACTTACTATTTATATGATAAATTAAAATCTATTTCAAACTGATGAGTTAAGCAATGATAGCACCAAGGAATGGTGCCTTGAGTTACAGTGAGTTCATAACACTAGTTTTTTTACCCACTTGCACTTGTCAAGTGAAAAGTGAGGCCGATGTATTTCGACAAGCGCTTCACAAATCTTGATTTCGCAAAAAATGAGTTAAGTACGTCCTAGTAGATGAAGGTAACTTAAAATAACTTGTATAGGGAACAATAAAAATTAAACAACACATAAGTCTCCAGTCTCCTTGTTACTACCCTCTCCTCATTTCATTACTTATTTTTCAATTAAGCTATTATATTTTACGTCCAAAATGTAATAAAAAATTAACGAAAGTTTAAAAAATATAAAAATAATAATGATTCCCGTTCGCAGTTCGGCCCTTATCTCCAGAGCGCCGCCTTCCCCCCGCAAGCTAGCCACATTCCCCGTTTCTATCCCCTCCCACTAGACGGCTACAAATTTGGAGAGCTACATAGGTTTTTCGCTTATCCCCGTAATATTCCGAAAGTATTGCCGCTTCCCTTCAATCTTAGTTCCATGATTACCACCATTAAAAAATATTTGCATTACATGTACATAATTAAAAAAATAATTGTACTTATACCTAACTTTGTAAAATTGTAAAAATGGAATAAATAAATAAATAAATAAAAATAAAAAAATAAAATTTTTATTGGAGATCAAACGAGATTAATGTGCACTTAAATTTCACTTAATTATATTTACATACATACATACATACTTACATACTGTTAGGAGCGGGCCCCCAAACATGTCCCAAGCTAGCTCTCAGGGGAGGCATGATTTACCCTCTATTCAGGTGGTGGGTCGCTCGAGGCTTCAGAAATTCCTTCGCATCTCAGTCGTCTGGCAGGATACTCCCCCTCTAGGAAACCCTCCTGCCGTAGCAGAATAATAACAGGATTGAGTTAACTAGATTCATGTATTGCAAATTTAAAACACAGTGCATAGGTCATTACAGTACAATTCAACACAAGAAATACATACTACACAATCCTAGCTATCGTGTTTATAACCTCAAGATCCCTAAACGAAACTCTCTGAGTGATGGCTTTGCGCGGGAGTTTACAGTCTATCGTTAAAGGACACAATCAAATGAGGAAACAATTGTACAGCTTACATGATGTTGGGGGTCTTCGTCTTCCGGCTTCCAGGGGGACCTCCCGAGTTTAGGACAGAACCGAAGTTTACACAGGCATGGTGAAATATCAGCGCTAAACCCGTAGGTTATTGAATTAACATTGCAGGTTATATTTGAGTACAATTCGAGCGATAGTACGCCGGGCGCGAACAGTGGGAATCCACGCGCGGGCTTAACGTGTGCCCGAGGCGGCTCGCAATTCTCAACTGCTGGAAGGGATCGCGTGCGGGTGGGCGGATGGGATAGGAAGTAGGAAGCAGGGAACAGGGGGGGAGCAGGGTGTTGTGTAGTTTGCGGCGAATTAGGAGTTTGAATTCTTTGTCGTTTGGGCGTACCATAACACTTCCCCCCGCGCTTGGAAAAAAAGCGACGTGGCAATGGAGCTGTAGGGAAAAAAAAATCCTCTTATGCTTCCATCGGGGTTTTGAGAGATTCGTTGCTTGAGAGATTTCCTAGCTAGAACATACAGTTTTATGCTATAGTTTGGGTCACAATGTTTGTAGGGAATGGGTGGGGGTACATACAATGTTTGGACAAGACAAATTTGGGAAAAGTACATGGTGTAAAACAACATACAAGGTTATGCAATTGAAAATAACAATACACATGGTTATGCAATTGAAAGAATGACAATACACATGGTTATGCAATTGAAAGAATGACAATACACATGGTTATGCAATTGAAAGAATGACAATACACATGGTTAAGCAATTGAAAGAATGACAATACATTTGTACAAGAGAAGAGAAGAAGTGTGTGATTCTAAGGTTTCATTGGTCTTGGAGCTAAGTTTGTGAAGCGTGGATTTGTTTGGTTTCGGAGAATTTCGAAGAAAAGGACGTGACTTCACGGATTCTAAGGATTACATTATCACTGTAATCAGACCCATTTGAGACAACGCTCAGGAGTACACTTGGGCCTTAGAAAACACTTGGTTTTGTCGAAGACGTCGAAGTTCACGAAGTGGAGACTGTGGTTGCTGTGCCGCGACTATGGTTACAGAGGTCATTGAAGAGAAGAATCCAGTATCTGCAGACATGCCAGTGCGAATCCTAAGTGTTATTATGGTAAACACGGATCGTATATAATGGTTATTGAAGCATAATGTAGCTCAAGATAACTTGTATTGGTGCGCATTCAGCGAATACTGGTGGGTCAAGGTAATGATGGTTTACACATGACGATATATGCGTCACTGCATGACAGAGCAAGAGACGACAAGGTTGGCATTGATAGCAAGAGTAAGAACAAACCTAAGAGCTAGCGTGCCCAAAAGGTAGTTTAGCGTGTCATAAAGTATAGTGGGACAACTCAGCTTGCTGTGGCACGACAAGACAACATACGTATGGGCGGTATGGTCTGTGCTTTCAGGAACAAATGCGTAGAAAATGGCAGCAGGAGAGACCTTGTAACCACAGCGCGTGCTGTCAGGAAGTGAAGCTCAGCTTGGCTGTTGGTGATGACATCCGCCTGGGCTTCTTTTTAAATCCGGGAGGAATTATTATTAGAGCAAAATTCTTGAAGTTTACCTGCCTAGGGACCAATGAAGAAAAGGTTTGGAGAGAAACAAAATGTGTCCAGATAATGAAATAACGAAATTTTAACCACGGACCCAGAGAGTGACGAAGAGAGATTCCTAACTAAATTGTGATTACATGAACATTTTCCTTTGCCAGGATGACTTGGCGTTTGCCTAGTGACAATATGTCTTGGTTAAAAAACAACCGGCCCTCTATGGCCTATGCTAACATGAGATGGTAACATTTTTGTAGAATTTCAAAGAACGAGACAAAGAATCGTGAACTAGTCACGGCAAAGGGAAACCAATTCATGAATAAAGGTTGTCAAAAGGAGACAGACGGTACGCCAAGTGCATATCGTACATATCCAACATTCATGAATGTGTTTCGTGGAATTGAGAAAAGAGAGAAAAAAAAACTGGTGAGACATATGCAGAGATTGAGGGGGAAAACCTGTAGATAACCGGACAGTTACCTATTCGAACTCCAAGTGAGGGCGAGATATGGTCAACGACAGATTTTTCACTTCATAACATAAGTCTGAAACATGGGGAATGGGAGGAGGAGGGGAGAAGGGAGACGAGTTGCGAAACTTGCTAGAGACTGGACCAATTTCCGATTCAAACTCTATGTGAAAATGAAACATAATCAACCAGCAGATTTCCTGACTCTTTACATTTATCAAAAAGGATGAGGAGACATTTGAATACACATTATATCAAAGAGGCTAATCTTTCGCGTGTATTGGGCAAAAGATTAGGGGTCATTTTAAAAACTTCTACATGATTGTGAGAAAAGACAGACCCTTGCTCCAATTTCACAAACCTGGGGGTTTTCTTGTTCGTTCTCCAGACAACGAGTTAGGTGGTTTTTTGTGCTCAATCGATTAACTCCCACAGCACTATGCCCCATAATTGACAGTGAAGCTGAAAACTAGTCCTTTTGGGATAGTAGATATTCCTGGGCTTCTTTCCTTTTTGCAAAGAAGTAAAAAAACAGGAAGTCCACGGGCGTTGGCGTTGAATGACAACAAAGGGTTGTGGACTACATTTCGTAGATCGCACACAAAGGGTTTGATATTATTTCGTTCGCACGACTCATGGTAAGTGTTTTAACGTCTCCACGTATAGTGTACAAAATATGTAAGTACATACAAGATATAACTCAATTATAGACAGAAGTCAAAGAGTTTATACAATGCATCCTAAAGAAGATAGCAAAGCCGATATTATGTCGTTCACACGAATCACGGTAAGTATTGTTATTACGTCTCCACGTCTCGTGTACAGAGTTTATACACAGTTATACATAAAAGCGGTACTCATGACAAATAAATGACACACGACCGGAACAGGTTATACGAAAAGGGTGGTACTCATGGCAAATGAATGGCACACGACCAAAATAGAACGTACAAAATGGTTCTCATGACAAATGAATGGCACACGACCAAAATAGAATGTACAAAATGGTTCTCATGACAAATGAATGGCACACGACCAAAATAGAATGTACAAAATGGTTCTCATGACAAATGAATGGCACACGACCAAAATAGAATGTACAAAATGGTTCTCATGACAAATGAATGGCACACGACCAGCTCAATAACATTTAGCTATGAGAAAAAAGTGATTATGACGAACTTCTCGTATCGCGGCAGGTATTTTAAGGATCCCTCCTATAATGGTGGATGTTCTAAGGATCTCTCCTATAATGTAACAGGGTTACGTTTAAATACAACACAATAAACGTTAACTATGCTTGTTTTAACACAGTGTATAAAGATTTGTTAGATTAACTAACTCCGTAGCCCAGGAGCGTACGATAGGATAACAAGGAGGTAAACAATTTAATGTCACTTCGTATGTTATAAAGGCGGGGTGATGACAGAGTACATTTCTGTTTACACCATGTGACAAACAAAGACAGACCTACATGGTTTTACATACTGTCTATTGCAGCAAACTTCAGTGGGGACAAATAAAAGGGACCAATTGTGGTTTTACATACCCTTTGTGCGGTTACAACATACCAGGTTATGTGCAATTTAGGTTGCAAATACTTGGTTAAATGGCGAAACAGGAGTTGAATGCCTATGTTTGTAAAACGATGATCAAACAAAACATTGATGATTTACGTTAAACTGCGGTTATTTATGTACGGAAATCAGGGCTGCCGTTAGGTTTTATTAACCTTTTCCGTAAGGGTTGAAGCATGTAATACAAGACATACATGTTGTGAAGAGGGACAAATCGAGGACTTCTTATAACAACAAAAGACCGAGTATTTGGTTTTACGTACTTTAGTTGAAACGAGTCCATGAGGATTTGTACAAGGATGGAAAGACCAATTTAAAGGCTTTTCCTTTATTTATATACATATGATTTCAAAATGGATGTGTCAAAATCCAATTTGTTAGCAAAGAGCTCGGGTAGGACGCCATCAATTTTTGACATTTGAGAAAAAATTGAAAACTACTATACACAAGGAATGTGATTATGTGAGTAACCACTTATCTTTACCATGATGGGTAAAATATGGAGCATGTTGAGATGGTTTACTAGTCCTGGGTCGTGATTTAACGCTTTGGAGTTTACCCAATCGATTATAGAACGACGCTCCAGTATTTACAGAACATAAAAAGAAAAAAAAATGAAGAGATTCCTTCCGATATGATGAAAAAAAACAACAAACAAAAATGGTGAAAATTACAATATTGCATTACATGGCAAAGCGTGCCATGGCATGAACGTTGCGTAGTGTGAGGGGTTGAGAGGCAATGATTGGGTTCATGACTTCCCGAACACTGTCACTCGAGGGGTGTCTCTGCTCTAAAGTGATCAATTTTGGAACAGGTGAGAAAAAAGAAAGAAAAAAGAAAAAAAATAAAAAAACGTGTGAGACAAAAATTACGGTGGTTGCCAATTCACGAACATGAACGGGGCAAACTACACCGTAGATTGTACATAAATTTACAAAAATGATTTTTTAACAATATTCGTTTTATCAACGAAAGGGTGGGCATGTAATTGACACTTTACACGCCAGCCATTGTAAGACTTGGTGTGCTTACAAAAAGGTTGTGGTGATACACACTGGATCATTTTAAGTTTGCTGAGATAGTGGGGGCAGTTTTACTTGACTCCTCACTTCCAGATTTTGCGATATCCTTAATATGGTAATTACCAATGTGTTTTCCAGAGCAGTCAGACAAGGAGTACACTAGATCTGATATCTTTCTTAGAACTTTGGCCTTCACGAAACGTGGTGCCAGCTTGGCAGAGAAATACATGGCTCCTTGGGAAAGTGTGTTGTTCTTTCTCCAAACTATGTCTCCTGTATTGAAGGTGACATGTTTCCTACGTAGGTTGTATCTGTCCGCACTCTTTTGATGAGCCAGGAGCAAAGCATCAGTGACTTCACTGTAGATGGCCGACAGTTCTTCCAGACGATGGGCATAGTCCGCGGTAGGGTTGCTTGTGGTGGCAATTGACGTAGGAAAGTTTGTGTTCCTATGTAGAGAACCATGAACAACTTGTTCCATACCGTGTTTTAAGAAGAAAGGTGTGTAACCAGTGGCCAGATTAACAGTGTTGTTCATTGCAGCCTGAATTTTATCTAGGTTTTTACACCAAGTACGTTGATCTTTATCAACTAGAATAGCCAGAGCTGTGTTGATTGTTTGGTTATAACGTTCGACGGTGTTATTTTGTGGAGTATACAAGGTATTATAGTAAATATCCTTGATTCCGTATTTGGCAAGAAAATCTTTGAATTCTTGGGCAATAAATTGTTTTCCGTTATCAACAATTACGGTTCTGGGTGTTCCGTAAGGTATAAAAATGTGTTTTTCCAGAAGTTTGATGATGGCGGACGCGTTGGCTCTTTTTAAAGGAAAGATCCAACAGAATTTAGTGAAAACATCCACTACACTAAGTATGTGCATGTGTCCGGCATAACTTCGGGGAAAGGGTCCGACGAGGTCCATTGACAATGATTGTAGGGGTCTGTCGGCACGTTTGGGATTACCCATTAGGCCGGCAGGTGCTGCCGTGCTATGTTTATAGGCTTTACAAGTTTCACATTTAGAGATGTAATTGCGAATTTGCTTGAAGAGACCAGGCCAGTAATACTTCAAGGAGATCTTTTTATACGTCTTGAAATTTCCTGGGTGTATGGAGTCGGGAGCACTATGATTGTCAATAATTATTTGTTCTCTACCTTCGAGGGGAACGACAAGTTTCCACGAGTAATCTTCGAGGATGGATAGTGGTACCTTGCAATTACGGTATAGTTGTCCTTCTTTTATGATAAAATTAGGAAACTTTTGTTGGTTATTTTTACAACCTTCGAAGATTTTCAAGTACCATTCATCTTTTGTAGATGGAGGGGGGGCAATTGTGTCAACATTTAATGAAGCCAGTTCAATTCTTGAAAGGGCGTCGGGAACAATATTGTCCGCGCCTTTACGGTGAACAACATCAAAATTGTATTGAGACAAACGGGAGGACCAACGAGCGAGCCTACCGGAGGGATTACTTAAAGAGATCAACCATTTCAAACTACTATGGTCTGTAACTACAGTAAATTTGCTACCGTCTATGTAACCGCGGAAATGGTGAACAGAATCCAATACAGCCAATAACTCTTTCTCGGTAATTCCGTAGTTTTTCTCGTGTTTGTTTAATGTACGGGAAAAATACGCTACAGGGTGTTCGCCATCTGGGAATTCTTGAGTAAGGACTCCACCGATTCCTACATTGGAGGCATCCGTGTGGAGGGTAAAAGAGAGTGCAAAATCCGGGCAATTCAGAACGGGAGCTTTTTGAAGGGCATTTTTTAGAGTTGTAAACGCTTCTTCAGCTTCGACAGACCATCGGAAATTGCTGACACCTTTACGGATGCCGGTAATTTTATTTAAGGGGGCTGCGATGGTGGAAAAGTCTTTGATGAATCTCCTGTAGTAACCTGCAAGTCCAAGGAAACCTTTGACTTCCTTCGCGTTTTGCCATGGCTTCCACCTTAGCGGGGTCTGTTCTTAGACCTTTTTCGTCGATAATGAATCCCAAATAACGTAGACGGGACTTACAGAATTCAGACTTCTTCAAGTTGATGGTTAAACCAGCGAACTTGAGTTGTTGAAAAACTTTTTCCAGCATTAATAGGTGTTTTTCAAAGGTATCGCTGACGATGATGAGGTCGTCAAGGTAACAAAACAGGCTGTTATCGACTTCAGGACCGAAAAGTTTGTCCATCAGTCTTTGTAACTCGGCGGGGCTGTTTTTTAGACCAAAGGGTAATCTTTTAAAATGGAACATTCCCCTACCAGGTACAACGAAAGCAGTTTTTTCGCACGATTCTGCGTCCAAGGGTATTTGCCAAAACGCTTTGCTGAGATCGACAGAAGAGATGAACTTGGCGTTACGCAGCTTGTCTAAGGTTGCGTGAACGTGAGGTAAGGGATACGCATCAGCTTCCGTGCAAGAGTTTAAACGTCTACTGTCGAGACAGAAACGTGCAGAGCCGTCTTTTTTAGAAACCAAAAGAGTTGGGTTGGTCCATGCACTTCTGCTGGGAACCACCACACCCATTTTTAACATTTCATCAAGTTCGTTTTCTAAAAGTTTAAGTTTTTGGGGGGCTAAGTTGTAATAACGTTGCTTGATGGGTGGGCCATTGGTTTTGATATGGTGTTCAACCAAATTTGTCAAACCTAATCCACATTTTTCGAAAGATATTGACTCGAATTTATTGACCATTTCTTTCAGTTGGAGAGCCTGGTCCGTGCTTAAATTTTCGTGAGGTATTATTGTGCGGATCTCACTAATTTGAGCAGCAGTGGAGGTTTTGCCAAGAGTATTAAATACTTGGGGAGCAACATTGAATGCCTTCCAGAAGTCAACGCCAAGGATGAAATTCTGGGATATAGAGGGCACTATTAGAAAATTGATTGTAACTATTTTATTGTTACAATTAATTGGCAGGGCAAGGGCACCGATGACCGGTTGGGAAACATTATCCGCAGTCGTCAGGTGTGTTGATTGGGGCGAAATTCTAAAATCACTGTTAACAAAAGGCAGGTGAGCATTGTTGCCAAGACAGCTGACAGATGCACCACTATCAAGTAATCCGGAAAAGGGCACATTGTTAACAGAGAAAAAAGCATAGGGTCTCCCATCTTTAGCTTGTTTGCAACAAACCGAAGAAACATTTAAGGTCTGGTTAAAATACTTAATGTGTGCTAACCAATCAGTCCATTCTTTAGACCTTGGTTCAGAATGGGTGCCTGAGAGGTTATTATTTAGTTTTTTGGCCTCTTCATGTAGAAATTTGGTGGGGGCTTGGAGAAATCCACCTGAGGTCTGACATCGCTTGGGTTTTGTAACCTTTCCATGTTGTGCCTTGATTTCTTGAAAATGTTGCGCAGTTCGTCGCTTGGAGGAGAGCGGTCCCTAGAGTGATGCCTCTTGAAAGTTCGGGGTTCCTTAGATTCCAGAAACCTTGCTTGCTTGAAACAAGTAGTGGCCAGATGGCCTACTTTTTTGCAAAAAGAGCACACTTTTTTGTTGTTGAATTCTGGTTTTAAACCAGACGAACGGCTTGGCACAACTACATTATTTGACACATTCTTTATGTTTTTCCTATCCTGGTACGATTCCAGAAGGAGACAGACTTCGTTTAGCTGGGCTAGGGATGCAATTTTCTGTGAGGTAATGATGTTCTCGTATTTGCTTAAAAGGCCATCAGTTATGACTGGTAATAGTTCAGCTTCCGAAACAGGATGTGAAAGCTTGATGTTAATGGATTCAGCCCTTTCTATGAATGTTGCTACAGGTTCATTTACTAGCTGTTTAATAGATAGTAAAGATAATTTGATCCGGTGCTGGGCTTCCGTTTTTCCGAAGCTCGAGATTAGGGCAGATCTGAGTTTATTCCAATCTTTGCATTTAGTTTTTTGAATGCGGTGCCAGGGTATCAATTCTGGGGAGATGAGTTCTATGAAGTTTTTTCGTAGAATCTCGAATGGGATATTTTTGATTGTAGCCGTTTCTTCAATACGGTCAATGAAATCCAGTACATCGGAGACGCCATTATATTTGATTTTCCACGAGGATAAATCGTAGGTTTTATCTTGTGTCAAGGTGGGTGCGATGTCCTGTTTTATCATTACTTGTGGCATAGGTTCTTCGTTAGGAACAAGATTATTCAAAACTTGCGTAGCCGAGCGTGAATTATTTTCGCTTGAGGGGGCGAGGTTTATTCTCTTAATGTACTTTTTGTTGAATAAAAGTGCATAAGCCTTTAATGTAGGTTTAGATTTGCTTGATGGCGAGAGTCCTCTATCCCTTAAAGCAGTTTGTAAGTGAGTTTTGGATAAGTTGTGCACGTTGGGAATGATGCCCAAATTGGATGATGCCATAGCTTGATTGTTTTCCATTGTGAGTTTCCCAGGTGGTGAAAAAAATTGCCAGGGGTCTTCTTTAGCAAACGCAAAATTAATTTTGTGAGGCACTTTTCACTTGGTAATCACTGGTTGGTATTTCTAAAATAGTTATAGAAAACTGTATTCCATACTACAATTTGGTATATATGACACCAGAATCTTTGTCAAAGGAAGGCACAAGAAAAAATTTTTGCGTGGAAAGACCTAAGTAGTAAAGGTTTTTGTGTTTCACTGACCACTTTTGAGAAAACTTGTGAAATTCACAAGTATTTATTTTTTTTTCCAAAAAAAATTTTGCCAGGACTGACCTTTAGAAAACGGGTTTTTTATTTTTCACAAACCACTTTTGAGAAAACTGTGAAATTCACAAGTATTTATTTATTTCCAAAAAATTTTGCCAGGACTGACCTTTAGAAAACGGGTTTTTTATTTTTCACAAACCACTTTGCACTGAGAAAGGCACTAAAATTCACAAAAGGCACTCTTCTGGCAAATAAGGACAAACTTCCGGATGAAAATAACTGAATATGGGATTTGTTACGAAACCACATTAAAATTATTTTATTTTTTCATGGAACCAATCATTGGTTTTATTATTATTTCACTTTTTTTTATGTAAGGAAAAAAACAATTCACTTTACACTTATGCTGAAAAAAAAAATGCGGTACCTATAACGTAGGATGTGGAAAGAAAGTCATTATTTTGTCCATTTGGTGAAATATACGTGGTACTAATTTGACAGACACAACAAGTGGGCCGATCGGTATATTGTGCAAGAAAAACGTGAGTGTGAGATTTTTTAATTAAAGAATCCACAAGGTAATTGGAATTCCAAAACCAAATTTACAATAGCGATCTCCATTGCTTCCGACCTTAGTGACAGAAGGGCGATTTTATTATTCAAAACACTGCATAGTGACAGGGAATTGTTCTGCCTGATTCAAACGGATTTTTGCCGTTGGAGTTTGGCGCGATAAACGCACTTTTGTGCTTCGATGCGCGTGGGTGCGCGCGCAACTCAGAGATTAGGTATGTATTTACCGCGTGAAACATCGGGCCGTTGATTTGGCGCGAATTACTGTTGCTCGTCCGCTGCTTTGTGAACAAAGGGGTCGGCGCGTGCGCAGTCAGATTCGCGGTTTAAATGCTGCCGTCTTTCTGGTTAATACAAAATGGCCATGTTTTCAACTTTGACGCAATTTTTTTATAATTGCAATCAAATCTGCGTTATGGACTTAACTTGCACATGGATTTCTGTGGTTTCCCACAGAATTCATTATTCACTGGGTATAAAACACCAAGACACAGTACAATCAATGTTTACAAACAGTTCCTATGCGGGGAAGATTTCGACAGGGAGCACTCCGTAAGGCGACTGAGACAATGGCAAAAATGAAAAAAAAAATTCTGGGCCCCACTATGGACGCCAGTGTTAGGAGCGGGCCCCCAAACATGTCCCAAGCTAGCTCTCAGGGGAGGCATGATTTACCCTCTATTCAGGTGGTGGGTCGCTCGAGGCTTCAGAAATTCCTTCGCATCTCAGTCGTCTGGCAGGATACTCCCCCTCTAGGAAACCCTCCTGCCGTAGCAGAATAATAACAGGATTGAGTTAACTAGATTCATGTATTGCAAATTTAAAACACAGTGCATAGGTCATTACAGTACAATTCAACACAAGAAATACATACTACACAATCCTAGCTATCGTGTTTATAACCTCAAGATCCCTAAACGAAACTCTCTGAGTGATGGCTTTGCGCGGGAGTTTACAGTCTATCGTTAAAGGACACAATCAAATGAGGAAACAATTGTACAGCTTACATGATGTTGGGGGTCTTCGTCTTCCGGCTTCCAGGGGGACCTCCCGAGTTTAGGACAGAACCGAAGTTTACACAGGCATGGTGAAATATCAGCGCTAAACCCGTAGGTTATTGAATTAACATTGCAGGTTATATTTGAGTACAATTCGAGCGATAGTACGCCGGGCGCGAACAGTGGGAATCCACGCGCGGGCTTAACGTGTGCCCGAGGCGGCTCGCAATTCTCAACTGCTGGAAGGGATCGCGTGCGGGTGGGCGGATGGGATAGGAAGTAGGAAGCAGGGAACAGGGGGGGAGCAGGGTGTTGTGTAGTTTGCGGCGAATTAGGAGTTTGAATTCTTTGTCGTTTGGGCGTACCATAACAATACATACATGCTTTAAAAAAAACTAAAAAAGAAAACAAAACAAATTAATTAAACAGATCATTGATTTGGAAGATAATACTAATAAATCAAAACGAAACATGAAACAGAACAAGACAAATAAAAATAAAAAGCTAACCGTCGCAAATAAGTAACGAACCCAAGATCTCTCTTCTTTAACCAGCACCTTGACAACTTGGCGTTAAGCAACTAATATCCAGGGTTCGATTCCCGGTTGCGACCGTTACCTTATTATTTTTTTCTAAGTCTTGTTCTGTTTCATTTTTCATTTAGATTTATTAGTATTATCTTATTCTACAATGTTATATCACGGATTTCTAAAGTTATTAAAAACTTATTCCAATAAAAACAATAGAATTGACTTGCCCACGCTGTGATTTAAACCCAATACCTCCGGAATGAATTTGAATGAAACATGCAGGGTTTACCAGGGCAGCTATGTGTGGTGTGTGGCGTTCCATCCCCCTTCTCTGGAAATCGCGTGATAATTTATGGTTAGTTCATAACTCGTAACATCAATAAAATCATTAATAAAGTATACATGTTTCTAAGTTCAATTCACAAAAATTAAAAAAAAATCATTTTTTGCAGATGTCTACGATTTAATAATAAAAATTTGATGAATCGCTTTAACTTATTTGGCTATTTTTGATTAATGCGTTGCCGTTTTATGTGACGGCTTTAATTACAAAATGCAAATAGGATTATTTACTTAATGATATAATGATTATTATGGATAAAGACTAATTCATCTTAAATGCCCCATTCTGTGGTTAATTACCCAGCCTTATTGTGTAGTCACATCATGCATGGGGCATGGGGCATGGGGTATGGGGAAGGTCGAAAGAGCGTAGTCGGTTATAATATGTTATTTCTTCAATATAAAACATATTCCCAGAAAGCTTTTCTGCATTAGCATATATTTATTTTTCAATTAAAATCGTAAAAGTCTCGGAGAGATGATTGGTAACTAATTTAAAAGGCATAGCCTCCATTACTTATGAGAGGCAACAGCAAACCGGAACGTCTGTCTGTTTGGGAATAAATTTAAATAGAGTTGACGTATAAGTCTCATTAATCTTCAGGCCGAGAGTCCGAACGTTCGAGCGTCACGGTTATGGACCGACTTCAGCGGGCTGACTGACTTGGCTGTAATGCGAGTTCTCGCTCATGCTCATTCACTTGCTAACAGATTTTTTCTTAGGCAAAAAGAGGGATAATTATTAAAATACGTATTCAAATCTCATCATCACGAATCTTTCGGGATGTTGGTCCTTCGGTTCGTGATCTCATTTCACGTCCCCCGCTGATTTTATTACACCGCGGTGCCGGCACTGCCGCGGGATGAATAGAGAATAGTACGAAAACATCAACAGATCATCAAATTTATGTTCAATCAACGGCCTTTACAGAGATACCAATAGTCGTGGTGTGTGTACCCTCGAGATGAGTTGGCACTATTGCGAAACCCCGCTGGGTCCCGCACACTAGCTACCGGCTCCGAACTTCCACAGAAGGCCCGCATTGCTCAATGCTCGCATGTGTTCCTCTACCGTCTACATTCTACGACTACTCCAGCCTCGGGGGCTAGACAATGTGCCCCAAATAATAGGTGCTACAGAGTAAGTTAGGCCACCCTTGTCTCGGAGACAATTTGGAGCACAAATTATCCCTCGGGTGGGTATAATTAGGTCATCCGCCTTCTAGGAAGGAAGTTTTTGTGCCACGCTTTTGAACAAAGTCCTCATTCATTAAGCACGTGTTGAAACTTGAAACATGGACCTTAGAAGAACTGACACATGTTAGGCGAGAGATCTATATCGTTTCACGGCACATCAACATAATGCAAACTTCCTCCCCATCGCATAGAACGCAGGTAGTGTTACTAGACAGAAGACATCAGACACCACCCGCTGACTGACTTTTTACCAGTGTTCTGGCTTTGTTCCACTTTCTCGTCTATTCAGTGGCAACTCGCATTGTTACTAATTGAATTTTTGGTCAGAGTCATAAAACAATAAAAGTCTTTACAACACTGACATTTCGCTCCATCGTAAATCACTCCCAGCGTTTTGTTCTCAAATTCCCGTAAATTCATTATGTTCCCACAATACAACTGACCGACCTAAAAACCTTGTGACCTGATTTTTAAACGGTTTAAAAAGCGCTGTAATGCGAAATACAAAACGCTTCGATCCCAATATTTTTCTCCCTATTTTTTTCGGTCGTGAAGATTTAGCGTAAGTCATTTTATTTCTGGTGACAAGTTAATGACTTAAGCCTAACACACCTTTTATTTTTTTGGCATCCTTATTTGTTAAAATCAAATATAATTAATTAGTTTAACTTGTTGGTACCGAAACTTAATGTCGACAGGAGAGAGGAAGCATTTGTTGGGTTAGCATAATTTTTCAACACCGGTTTAAGCCAAAAGCAACGTGACAGATTAATAAAGTTGTCAACGCCTCAAACATGTAACAGTTGATTACGTATATCGGATAGGTAACGTAGCAATAAATAAAATAAAATATACAACATACTTCATATATACCTCAGAGTAACAATATATACTCTGAGGTATATACTTAATGTAAGATATCTACAATAATTCACAAAATCATTGTTTATAATATAATAGTTAAAACTTCGATGATAAGCACTTAGATTAAATAAATATACCTATTGAATCAAGAAATTTGTGTCCAAAGCGATTGGATCTTTTGTATTTATTTTTCATTTGTTAACAACGTAAGAAAAAACAATAAGTACCCGCGTAAAACAACAAAAAAAACAAGGGACTAGAAAGTTTGGGATAAGTGAAGTTAAATGAGAACGAGAGATTCGAGAAATTTAGTAAATTTCGTGGGGAAATTGCCAAATGTGTACGGAATCTTGTCACTACAGTTAGGGTTCCCAGATCAAAAAATCAAAATCCTGGAGAAAATTCCTGACATTTCATAAAAATTCCGGACTTTCTTTTAAATATAATATGAATGTCGTTATGCTTCGTGGCACGTCAAAACCCGCGTCGGGAGGGGGGGGGGGTTCTGGACTTTGAAATAAAGATTTGGAAAGTGGTAGGTATTCTGTTTATTTACAATAAACGTGTAAAAATTTCTAAATAAATTAAATGAAATTTAAGTAACAAATGTACCCAATGGAATTGGAACCCAATGGTCAAAAGAAAGGGACAGGCTTTCTGTAGAGTCTGTGAACTCGATTCTCTTAACACAGTATTAAAAAAATTGTAATTAAAAAATACGATTGCGAAATGTTCAACAAAACTATTATTAAAGATTCGGAAGTGTTCAACAATATTTCTGGAAACATTAAATATCAGAAGTGATGTTTTTACTTTGATTTGTAATAAAAATAATTTGGTATATTTCATTTTTTATATCAATCTCCACTTAATTGTAGAAATTCCGGACTGCTTAAAATTCCCCCTGCATTCCGGACAAAGATATATATATTTCCGGACTTGTCCTGAAAATTCCGGACGTACGGCAACCCTAACTACAGTGGATTTTATGACACAGTCAAATCAGTTTTTATTTAACATTTCAAAGACAATCAATGAATGCTGCCAATCATAGAAAAATATTATTGCCATGTAAAACAAAGTGAATGCATTATTGACAAGTTTGCACCTGTATTTATAACAGTAGAACATGGAAAGAAATGTATTATAATAATTACACAAACCCGCTAGATAAACCCTGCTTTGCCAAACTAACCAATCAAAACCCGGGATGTTTTTTTAAAATTATGATGTCACGCGAGTTTATTTTAGAGAATTTATTTTATAAGACTGGTTCTTCCGACAAATGTCATATTTGATTGTCTACTTCGTGAACCAAACTTCGCTAACACGAACGTTCCGTATTATGCGTGAGGTGGACTAAATGCATATGTACCAATTAAAGAATTACAATATCTGTCAAAATATTAACGCAGAGACGTGAAAAATCACGGGATATTATACTTGTAGGATTTATGAAGCTGAAAGCATTTTTATAAAAAATAAAAATAAATACCTTAGGATCATTGCATTTCAAAAGAATATCCGAAATTCACCTTTAGAGTGGACTTAGTTGGTAAATTGAAGAATTACAACATCTGTCAAAGTATTAAAAGAGTTCACAGTCCAAATTAGAATAGAATAATTTCCGTATGCACCTAACTACTTTATCGCTTGTCCGAATCGTTCCCAAATCAATTCCAATATTGAAAATCAAAGCTAATCCAAGTTTTTAGATTTCATTGAACCCGACTAACTCGTAGACAAAGAAACGCTGAATATTTAACTTTTTTTTAAAGTAAAACTTCATTACGCACGCTTGACTTGGGGAGTAAGCTGGTGAATGCGTAACGAGAGCGTTACGAAAAGCGAGGCGAACGGTAGTTGAGAGGGAGATATAAATTAGTGAAGATAGAATGCAAGTAAACAGTTTACCAAACGTAATAAAACGTTGTAAATGCTACATGTTTGCAGACGATACTTGCATTATATGTGCTGACAAAAATCCACAAAAAATTGAGGAAATTTTACAAGAAAAATTTTTTTAGACCTAAACAACATAATTAAATGGTCACACGACAATGACATTATTATAAACGCAAAAAAAAAACAAATATATGCTTATTCACTCACCATATACAAATTGTCAGGATAAGGAATTGCATATAAAAAGTCATTCATATGATTGTTTACACACAAAAAACCAATCCCAACAGTGTAATTGCCCAAATATAGAAAAAGTGTACCAATATACATACCTTGGTCTTACAATAGATGTCAATTTTAACTGGTCAAATCATTTTGAAAATGTATGTAATAGATTAAGATATTAGGGAAATTTTACTACCTAAAAAACTTTGTTGATAAAAATATATTATACTGTATATACAACGCATTAGCAGAATCAATTATAGGATACGGAATAAATAGTTACGGATTAACGTACAAAACGTACTTAAATAAAATAGAACAATTACAAATCCGTTTCCTAAAATTGATATCAGGCAAAAAAAAAGTTCAATTATGTGAAGGCGATTATAAAAAAAATTTCTCCTTGTCTAATGTCCTCTCTATACACAGTAAGGTAGATTATCAATTAATGCTAGATGAATTCTGGAATACAGAATTCAAAAAACCTATAAACCACAACTACCCTACTAGGCATAGAGAAGCACAAATGTTTATTATTAATAAATCTCAAAATGTATACGGTGATAGAACAAAGAGGCATAGAATTCCGAAAATATTTAACGCATTACCTGAAAATATTAAAAATGAGACATCTTATTCCCCCCCATACACACAAGCCTTGCTTAATTATGGGGGTACATCAAATATATCTACTATGTAATTAATTACTGTATAAAATTTATTTGTAATTTATGTACCTTCTATTACTAAAAAAAAAAAATAAAAATAAAAATAAAATAATAAATATATCAAAAAAAAATTAAATCATTCTATCTCCGTAGAACATGAAAACAAATAATATTGTATTCAAATACCCAGATCGAATTTTGATCAAATACCTGGAAATTACTATCACACACTGTATTCATATACACTATAATAATTAGTATTTTAGATTTTACACAATTATTACAATGTAAAAAATAAAAGTATAATAGTATTAATTAAATAGGACAAATGAGAGATTTCTTACAATCAAACTGATTGATCAGCTTTGTAAGATTTTAAAGATTAATATTGTAAAATTTAAAAAAAAAACTGAATAAATATACTTAAAAAAAAAGAGAGAGAGAGAGTTATGTTTCGTATATTGCTGTAGGGGCAATCGAGAGAGGTGCGAGCACACATTTTCTTTCTCTCTTTCTCTCATAGCCAATTACATTTCGTATATCTAAGACACAGTGCAGGCCTATTGTCTGTATCACACTGTAGGAGCACGAGAGAGCAGTGCGCGCGCACATTTTCTTTCTCTCTTCCTATCATATAGATGGAGCTAAAGAAATTTTACTTCAGACGTGTGGTCTAAAGCACTTTTTTTTTGTTCTTGGACATTTATTTCATAAATCTGAACCCTTTCATTACAAAAAAACATCTGTAAATATAGTTACCTATGTAAATACCAGATTTTCATTTTTTAAACCAAAGCGAAACAATAATTTGTGATGATGATGAACATCGGTCCAGACTTTTAAGGTAGGTAAATTATTGCATTTTAAAGGGCTCTTCAGCCGATGATGACATAAAAATACCCAAGTACGGATAGTATTCAATGTTTAAATAAAATTCATATTATTGTAATTAGAATCAATGAATTAAAAACAGTCAAATCCTGAGTGGGCCGTGCATGTAATGGACAGTGCACTCTGTAACTGACAGCCAACACAATAAGTATCGCAAGGATAATATAACCAAACACATTATTATCTTCAGCGGGTAACAGTGGACATCCATCAAACCAGGGTTTTGTACGCCATTACACACCGCATTTAGGTTACAAAGCGACTCGCATCTCTTTCCTCTTGCGGTGGGTGAGGCAAAAAAAACACCCGCCGCGGAAATTAGTACGTGTGTCTGGGGTTAAACGAAAACGCGGTCTGTACTTAAAAGTCAAAGGCCACCCTGTAGACGTGTATACATATTTATTAGCTAATTATTGTCTGCAGAGGTGTGAGCGTGGCTTCCAAGGTGGAAAGCCAGCTTCACAATTGGACGTAAGCTAAAATAATTACAAACTAAAAAGAAATGTTTGTAAAATTGCTTGAAAATCTTCTTCTCATAAGCATTTGTTTCAAAAAGCGATAGATATATTATGTAAGTATTTTCCATTAATATTATTTGTAATTATTATTAACGAATTTTATTTTTTTCAAACTTTATTTAAGCCCCAACATTTCACATTTCTACCGATTTATAACATATTTCTCTTGAACACTTTCAGTTTTTAAGCTCCTAAAAAAATATATGTTATTTTTTAAGATAATATTCGTACATTTGTATAGAGCTGAAACTGTAATTATGTGTGATTCCCACAACAGAAAAAAATCGCGAAGTATGTTCTGAAATTAATTAAAAACACATTTTGTTTGTTACTCTTATTTAACATGTTATAGCTATGAAAAATTGACAATGTATCTTTAAATGCAACTTAAGCATTTGTCGAATGATTAATTTCGCTCTACTTTAAAAGCGTTTATTAAATATTTTCACTATTTTCGCTTAATTATAAGCAAGTGTCCCAACTGCCCTGAGATAGTGGGCAGTTGGGACACTTGCTTATATGTTCCCAATTAGGGAATGTTGTGAGGCTGAAGTTAGCGGGGAAGGGAAGGAGGTGGGGTTGAGAAAGGTCAGCAAGTACCTGGCTATTCAGAGATGATTACTATTAAACACGACTAATGACATTAATAATTATGTATAATTTAACATTTTTCGTTTATTTATTTAACCAAAAACTAGGCAAGTCTTTAAATAACCTTACATTAATTAATACTTATAAAACATATCTTCAGGTTGTAGGTATCTATTAAATTTAATTTCAATATGTATCTATTATTTTACTGTATATACAGTAAAATAATAAATAAATCGGTTTACCCACGTAACGTAGTCCTTAATCACCTGCAACCCGGGTACTTCGTTCTAGACATAAGAAATGACTTGCACTCACTTAAGTTTTAGCTTTTGGACCGAACAGACATGCGAAAGCTATCAGTTTGAGACAAAAATTCAAGACATAAGGCCTCTGAAGATGGACAGTGTGATCTGTCCGAAACGTCAGGAGTTAAAAGTTCTTTTAAGGACTACGTTACGCGGGTAAACCGAGAAAATTGTTCTACATCTTACACCCGTGAAAACCTTAATCATAACATATATATATATATAAGTACATTTTTTTTCATGAAAATTATTTATAATCAGATCAGTAGCCAACAAAGCTGTCACAAGAAAGTTGATCTGCCGGATCCCCGAATCAATATATCTATAGTCTGAATATTGTTATTTGTTTTAATTTGCCTGTGTTTGGTTGAAGCATATACATTATTTCGTTTTACTTACAGTAATGTAGATTTTTTTGCGCTTGCCGGGTGTCCAATCTGCGCCGCGACCACTGAATCTGGTACGATATATTAACCTACTTTAACCTCTCGGCAAATTGCAAATAGAACCCTTAATAATCTAGTGTGTGGGAATATGTAAACAATATTGCCTTCTTCAACAGATGAAGCACAGTTAATATACTAATACTTCTGTCTTATGTTTCATTTGACTGCTGTTAATCCCAACATTCCGGACATCCATCGCTGTTGGACATCTTTTGTAACGAAGCCACATTCTGTTGTCCGCTCCCGACGACCTTTACCGAAGCATCGGTTCCCAGTTGTTAGGTAGAACTAGTTGTTAGATCTTTGGCTTGTTTTAATGATGCTCGTTTTGTGGAGCTTTAGAACTATGTAGATACCTTCCTGCTCGTGTTTTGTCTTCAAACCCCATTCAATGAACGAACTAATGATCATTAATGCGAAACAGAACTATTATATTGTATGTTTCAAACTAACTAATGTTCATGGAATGCATAACCTGTCAGTCGTGGTTAATTTTTTTAATCTCAACGTATTTTGATTTATCAGTGCAGAAGAAGATAACACTAAAAATCTTGACGAAAATATGAAAGAGAATAAAACACAGAAAAATAAAAAGATAACGGTCGCATCTGGGACTCGAACCCAGAACCTCCCATCTAGCGCCTTGTCCAATTAGGCCGATAATGCGCGTTTTCATCCCGCGACAAAATGTCCTCTGCCAAAATATCCTACGGACAAAACATCCCCCAACAAAATATCTACTTAAAGTAACTTAACCTAACCTAACAAAAAAATGGGACAAAAATAATAAAGATAAAGAAATTCCGTAAAGACAATAAATAACTTGGATACGATTTTAGATTTTCACGGCCAAAAGTATTTTTGTTATTAGTTTTTGGGATATTACGCCGTGTTGCGCTACCTCCTTCTTTAGCCAACGTTTCGGACAGCGTTACAGTGTCCATCTGTCACATCTGCCCTGAGAATAGCGTTACAGTGTCTATCATCAGGTCAGATGTGACAGATGGACACTGTTACGCTGTCCGAAATGTTGGCTAAAGAAGGAGGTAGCACAACACGACATAATATCCCAAAAACTAATAACAACAATAAATTATTATTCAAAAATAGTAAAATGGGACCAAAATAATACTTAATTGTCTTTATAGGATGTCTGTCTTATTTTTATCCCATTTTTTGTTAGGTTAGGTTAGATTATAGTAGATATTTTGTTTGGGGATGTTTTGTGGCGGGATGAAAACGCGCGGAACCAATTAGGCCACTGCCACCTCTTATTAAACTGTTATATTTGTCAATCTCACATTTCAAATTTAGAATTGACAACATAATATCTTCGACTATTTTCTCATCTTATTGGCAACTACCTACCATTGGAAACAATCAATAAGTAAGACGAGAGATTCTGTGTTCGAGTCCCAGTTCTGACCGTTATCTTTTAATTTTCTGTGTTTTGTTCTCTTTCGTATTTTTGTTTAGATTTATTAGTGTTATTTTCTTCTTGAAGGATATATAACATTGATGGGAATAACCTTACAATTATTATAAAAAGATAATTGATCATATAAAAATTGAGTATTTCGATTTATTTGTAAACTCTTTTGTGTTAATATTCACAGAAACGGTGATATAATAATGTTCCATATATGACTAAGGGGCCGTTCAAGTATTACGTAACGTACTTGGGGGGGGGGGGGGGTCTTGTGAAACGTTACTGTGCGTTACGAGGGGGAGGGGCGGTGGGGGTTCGAACAACGCGTTACGTAAAATGTTTTTCTTTATTTAGATTAAAAAACTAGAGAATTAAAATCTTCCAAGTTGGCAACCCTTTTCGTTCTTGAAATCTCTTTGTTTTATTTATTACCGCAAACGCGATTAAAACAAGAAAAAAGGTATTTAAGCGACTTTCCAGTATTTTGCGCAACTTAATTGTGACTTTCAGGTAAAAATTGTCACTTGAGCGTTACGTAACGTTTAGGGGGGGTGGGGGGGGGCTAATTAAAATATTATCTCAATCTAGCAAATTTGAGAAGCTTTCACCCAACGGAATGGTGATGTGAATGATAATGCTTATGAATTTCAGTGTTTGGTCATTTTTGTCGATTGTTTTTTCTCCCTTATTTTGACTATTTAACAATCCGTGCTCCCTTTCCCACACTCACCAAAAGTGTACCTATATGTGCATAGTAATAATATATTACCTATTTATATTGCAACAAAACTATATTTTGTTCTTTACCTATGAGTTTAAGTTTTAACACTTGTTAAAAATGTACACTTTTATATTGAAGTATGCCCTTCTCACGATGCAAAGTTACAAATATGTTTTAAAACATGTTATCGACACAGAATCTCTGGAGATTTTGTGTTGTGTAAGTAATTTATTTGTCAGTATTTTTTCAACTTGTATAACAAATTTATGCCAAATTTGTGGACTATAATACTAACTACAGAGTACGAAGAGAATTTCTTCCCACATTCTGAGTATTCCGAGCTGTTTTTATGAATCTCATAGACCCCGCAACATGTCGACGGTCTACAACCGTCTGCTGTCTGCTGTCCTACCTCTACCTACATCTTCGCCCCGAATTTCCACCAAAACAAATTGCCTGATTTATAACTAACGCGCCGCCCGCATTCGGGTATTCTAAACCTTTGGTTTTAGTTCTTTGGCTAAATGTTTTATATTTTTTTTTTTTTATTTTTTTTTTTATTTTAACTTTATGAGTAAAACCTCAAATTGTAATATTTAATTAAATGAAGACAATATAATGACAATGTCCCAGATGTGTCAATATCTTTTTCTGATTTTTCTGTTTTCAGATTTTCGATTGAGTTTCGCTTATATTGTCTTCATTTAATTAAGTTTTATATTTTATTAATTACAGCTGTCAACTTATCAACCCCTTCTCTTCTCATTTTATATAGAAGGTGTAGGTACATATATGTCATGACACATATATTTTGACGACATTCGTGACCGAGCGGTTTAATCCCAAATATTCAAAATAGAAGAAAATAGTTATGTTAAAAAAAAATTGGTGTATTTAGAGGTTCAATAACAACCTTAATATCTTTCATGATTTTTCCATATTTCAAAAAGAGTAGGTACTAATTGTACTCTTTGTTCTGTAAAACCTGGTTTAGGTTGTTGTAATGGTTTGTCTAGTTTGTGGTTATAAGTAAGATTGTAGAAATGTATTATAATTTTGTACAGCGCCCTTGAGGTAATTTTTCACAAAAACGGCGCTATACAAGAGATCCATTTATTATTTTTATTATTTGGGGCCACGAAGGTGGGTTCCTGGAGATCTTAATCCTCAATTATGAGCAAAATTGGTACAACAGAAAGATTAAAGATTGAAATGATCGGTTTTTAAAAAGTATGGAAGTGTGAACTCGCATAACTAATATAAATGCTTTATGGATGTTGTAAAATTATTAGTACATTATACCAAGAGGCCACAGGTTCCACTATGTTTTTTGTCTGTAAATTCAGGGAATACATTACTAAAGATGTATTGTATATTTTCTGAAACCGAATAGATTTCAAGGAAATTTTGAATTTCATTTATTGTGATTCTTCCAAAGAATTGGGAAATATATATAATCATTTTGCGTACCAATGCCATTTAACTTTATTGTTATATAACGTTTTCGAATACTTTACTCTCACAAAGTATAAAAAAAAGTTAAACTCTGAACATCCGTGTCTCTTCGTTACAGGTTTTTTTTTTTAATTACGTGCCTGCTAACTGTTTTTTCTAACCCCTGAGATATAAATTTTACAATTACGTACCTCAAGAAATTATTTTTACATGTTCTCTAAATTGTCTACTTAAATCTTTCGTGAAAAAGTTAATTTTTATACTAACAAAAAATAAAATAAAAACGGAAAAAAGGGTAATTTCGTTACTTGAAATTTATGTATTAAAAACTTTTATTTTTTATTGTAGATCGATTTTGACAAAAATACATCAATATTGAAAAAAGATGGCAAAACAACCGTCGAAACTTTAAGGAAACGAATTTTATAGTAGTTCTGGGAAGTTACTCTCTTGAATTATATTTTTCCCTGGTTCCCAGAGGGATACGAAATTTTTATATGTATTTTTCTTGTGAGTTTTTAGAAAGCATTTGAACCTTTGAAAAATTTTAAAAGCTTTCATTGGAAACTTCTTTATTTCGTAATCTTCGTTCAATATTATTTTATCTTGTATATATGGCTTAGCGCGTCAACCTGCAGGTATTCTTCTTTCCAGAGTTAAACGGTTTTAACAGATAGGTTAAAAACACACAGTTGATATGTCATTTAAATTCAAATCAATCTGCGCATAGAACGTTCCACTCAAGGGGAATTGGATTACTACGTATTTTTCAGACATGTCTCTGACTATCGAGTATCTATCGCTAATATGAGTATCGCTTTTGACATGATTGACTTATGACGGTTTTCTTATTAAACGGTTAGAAGAATCCTTTGGATTAAACTGCAGCGTTAAGAGCAGAATGTCATTGTACATACTAAAGGTGGAGAAAACCCATCAAACTGTGCAACCTTTCATCTGGAGTACCCCAGGGGTCAATTCTGGACCCACCACTCTTCACCCTCTTCATAAATGATGTCGCTAAATAATTGAATCAATTAACCTTCTATCTCACTGCTACGATGATGACCAGCAAGTTTACTTTTACAGAAATAGACGATCTAAGCTAGCATAACTAAGTAACTAGAAGCAAATACCCCACTGGATGACCTCAAATAGATAACAGCTGAATCCGTTAAAAGCTGAGTTTCTCTGGACCGCCACAAGCAAACGTCGCGTTGGCATAACATTGATAATTCCCCAATAACCGTATCAGGAAGTGACATAACTTCAAAGGGTGTCAATCTGGATGCTGATTTTTCGCTTAAAACTAAAGTGAACAGATTTGTAAGCACGGAGTTCTTTCAGTTACCTGAGAAACCTGCAAACTGAGGCGACTTAGTTATCAGTCAAATCCTACGTTTTTTCAGGTCTAGATTGTTACAATGTGAAGTTGTCAGGTAACCCGAAATTCTTTATCTTTATTTTTTTAAGTAGGTTTCTTCAAAGAAATGATTAAAGAAATAATTAATGATTAATAAGTGCTTAAAATTTACATGAGGGTGCAAATTGAACATTTTATTATCGCACTTGTATAATTAAAGGAGCTTTAATTATATAATTATAAGAATACGAAAATAATAGCCTTCAATAATTTAGTACTGGTACCTACCCAGATGTATGGCAGTGAGGCATGGAACTGGCAGAGGAAGGATGAAAGTAGAGTGAATGCTGTAGAAATGAGATCCCTGAGGCTTATCTGTGGCGAAACCATGTACGATCGTGTGAGAAACGTGGAGATCCGCAAAGAATGCAAGGCTGATGTAAGCGTAATGAGTAAGATTAAGAAAGGAACGCTCAGATGGTTTGGGCATGTAGAGCGAATGAACGAGGAAACGAGTGTAAGAAGAATATATGGCGCAAATGTGAATGGTAGAAGAAATCGAGGAGGCCCGAGAAAGACATGGAACGACCAAGTGAATCAGATACTTGAGTCGGGTCATGTCAAGAGTCAGAATAATAGAAGAGCGTATATGAGACGATGTATGAATGATAACGAGGCAAGGAGTGTATGCCAAGACCGAGTTGTTTGGCGGTCCATCCTCTCTGCCTACCCCTGAGGAGAAACGGCGTGATTGCTATGAAATAAGCGTTCCAACAGAATTACAAACTTATTACGCGTATGATTTTCTGAAGATAGAGTATTGTGGCGTGTTTATCTCGTAACTCTATAAGTTATTGATTAACCTTTGGGAAATCAACAGTTGAGTTTAATATTTTTTTACATTAAACCAAAAATGCAACCAATTATAGATTTCCTCCTAATAATGCTAATTAAATAAAACGATTAAAACAGACCACACGACTGAAGTAAAACTTCACTAACTTATATATCTCCCTCTCAACTTCCGTTCGCCGATCACACTTTTCATAACGCTCTCGTCACGCATTCACCAGCTTACTCCCCAAGTCAAGCGTGCGTAAAGACGTTTTACTTCAAAAAACTTTCCAAAAAACTGCAATCACAATTTACAATTCAATTATTGCTCCACACTATTGCTCAACTATTCTTTTTCTATGTAACGAACGAGAACAAATAAGTTTCAAAAGAGTATAATACTTCGGCAAAATAGATTTACAAAAGTAAATAAAATGTTAAATCAACTAAATTGGCTAACCTTGAAACAGATTTGAACACGATGATATTTATCCATAAAATAGTAAACAACCTGTTACCAAAATACTTATCAAATATAATTATATGCAACACGGACATTCACAGACATAACACAAGGGCGTTTAAGGAAATCAACAAAAAAAAGGACAAAGCTATTACTCAGAATAATTTAGGTACTGTACAAAGGGATGAAGTTTTACAACACGCTACCAGAAACTTTAAAGTCAACACCAATTGGAAGGTTCAAGATGCATTATGGGAGCTACATCAAACTGGAAAAACTATAGTATGCAATACGTAATGTTTTTATTAATTAGCAATTTGTAAACTTTAATGTACAAATTACTAAAATAAAATTAATATATAAATAAAAATGATAATATATATTTTTGTCTACATGGTTGGCTATTCCTGACACACACAGCAACGCAGGATGATTAAAATAAAACCCCTTTGGCACAAAAATATGTCAAATATAATGAGGTCTGCGTTTTAATGCCCTTGTGTCTAAAATGCACATAAATAACCTGAAATACTATTAGGACCTTTGATCAGGCCACTTCTTTAATGAACTGTGTTCGCCTTCGACGGGTTTCTTGGTCCGTTTACTTATGCAGCATTCATGGAATACTTCTCCACTGAAGACACATTAAAACGTATTTTGTTAATGGGTAAAAAACGAGGACGTTTGATTTTTAATGGGTGCGTTGTTCGGTTAGGCGAGGATATGAAACATAAATAGTTGAACCTTTTTTAATTACTTTGTTTCTGAACTTCTCGACTTTTGTTGTAGACTTGTGATATTTATGTGGACCCGGAGGTCGCGGGCTCCAAATGCGATGAAATGCAAACAAAGTTTGCTTTTAGATCCTGCATAGGTTTAAGATTGGGTTGAACTCCTGTCATATTTGATTCCGCGATTAGACAAATATCGATTTTTTTTATTTGAGTGACCGTCGTTAACCGCCGATTATCGGCCCGTTTCTGCCATTGATTAATTTGTGATCTATATTATCGATATTATATTAAAAAAAAACATATATACAGGGTGTTAAGGGACGTACTTTACTTACTTTAACCAGTGATTCCTGACATTATTTGGAGTAAAAAAAATTAATGAAATTTTGGCCACCGGTGATATTTTTGATGTTTTTTTTTCTACAAAAACTTCTTCAAAAATGGTAGGTGTCGGACAGTTGGAGGCGGGGTCGGGGTTGGTCGGTTACTCGGCTGAGTGACCAGTGACGACATGCGGAATAATTTTTTTTTTTTTTTATTTGAAAACCAAATCACCTGAGACCAAAAGTTCATTCATATTTTTTACTCTAAATAATGTCAGGAATTACTGGTTAAATTAAAGTACTTCTCTAACACCTTGCATATGCATATATATATTAATGTGAATACCTCACAAGAGTCCCAGTTGCTCCCGTCCGGAGCCAGTGAGACTATGGGATCGCCAATTGAGGTACAATGTGAGGTTGAAGGTAACGGGGAGGGGAACGAGATGGGGAAGAGGAAGGTTGTGAAGTACCTGGCTATTGGGATCTGGTCACCAAAAACGGAAAAAGCCATTTCAAGCAACATTTCAATTCTGAATGGTGGTCTTACCAGGGCGAATCTGAGAGTAACTTCCACTCTGGAACGTGCCGCAAATATACTAAATATTATTTTAAATGTTTAATTGTGAAATATCACGAATTACTAAAATAAAATTTATTTGCGCACGCCGGGATTCGATCCCGCGGCCTTCGGATTGCGAGTCAAGAGCCTTACTTTTCTACCACGGTTGATAAAAATACTCCAATGACCAATTACCCATGTATGTTTATTTACAGTATCTACCCACGTTCTAAGTCAGATTATTTCTCTTTCTATACTCTCATTAGGTTTCGCCAAGGTAAAATTTAAAAAATCTTAACGTTGCTTGATAAGCCTTTAGAAATACACAGTGATCGGATCGGAAATGAAAGGTAATTCACAACCTTCTCCTTTCTATCCTCCCCACTTCGTGCAGCATTTTGTGCCGTAGTCACATAAAAGATATTATATTTGAAAAGCGTATTCATTTTAAACAGTGAAATGTTTTCAATGACAAGCGTTAGTCTTTCGCTATTATTCCTATTCATCTTTAATTTTAATTAACTTTGTGCAGTCCAATAAATCCATTCACACGTTTTACACTAAATAACTACAAGTATGCGATTTCATTAAATGTTTAATTAAGACTCCCTCGCGAGGGGTCCGATCAGTCCATTCAATTTAAAACTTGCATACTCCATTGGTCACAAAACATCCCTTCACACTTGGGGATGGATAATTCCCCCTCCCCCCTTACCACCCCTCACCGTTAGGGTTGCAATTCATTACATGTGGACATTCACAAAGACCTGGAGGTTTTCAAACGATTGCACATGTTTTCCATTATAAGATTCGACAATTGAAAAATCAAACTATTATGTAAAAAAACTTGCCAGTATTACCTAACAGATTTTTGATACAGTATTTTACAAGGTGGTGGGTTATTCTCAGTATCGCCCTGGTCCTTCCAAATCGTCCTACTGTCTTTCAGAATCGAAGCTTTGCTTGAGATGTATTTTGCTGCATTTGTTGACCAGTATTTCTTCACTTTCCTCTTTCCTCATACCATACTCCAATTGAGTATACCATAGTTTCACCGACTCTGGACAGTAGCGACTCTCTACTGTTTTCACATTATTTTTATATATTTTCTAAAACTTATTTTGCGTTTATTTCAAATCGAATAGTCATTCACAAAAAGTAAAGACAGATGTCTCAGGGAAAATCAATTGAAATAGTATAAGATTTTCAGGAAATATAATATGTCAGATACGTTTTTAGAAAAAAACAAATAACAAAAATATAAAGTGTTTGATGAAAACAACATTATGGAAAGTGGGTTCTATGGCGTCTTCCCAGCAAGTGGAAGACTCCGAGATCGAGTCTTGGCAGCAACAAAATATTATCTAAATCTTAAAGATTTAATATTTCTGTAATACCTACAGCAACGTGCTTTTTTTTCTTTGAAAAAGACAAACATTCTTGGGTTACGAATAACCAGACAATATTTTAATTCCTTCTACTTAGCAAAATACAAGCGGAAAAAGTTGCGTCTGAAATGTTGGAGAACTTAGTCAAGAGAAGAAGAAACCCAACGCATTTGTTCATTGTATTACTAAACCGATTGAATTTTAACCCACGTATCTTGTTGTTTCCTTTTTTTAAATTAAGACAAATATTCCCAGATTACGAATAGCCTGACAATATTTGAAAATTTCCTACTATCATCACAGTAGCCATCCGATTAATTGATTTCATAAATTGATCTCCTGGGTGGAACCGCGATGCCAACTCAGACACTTATTGGTCGTACGAATAACGTTTCTAAATAATATATTTTAGTAAAAATAAATTATAAATAAGTGATTTAATTGCAAAGTTATTCAAGTAGTCCTCAATGGCCTCCTGTTCTAAAATTGGATCGAATTGCATACTTTTTATTCTGTTGAATCGCGGAAGTAAAGATGCTTACATTCAATTAATCTAAAAGCTAAAAAGTTTCCCCTGTACTGGTTTTATTCCGCCACTTGCAACTTACCACCCCTCTGTTGAAAGTGGGTTTAATTAAAACGCATGTGTTTTAACCATTCCATTTGCAGTTAGGAACTTTTGTGCCGCTAACTCGGAGAGAATAAAGTTGAAGCGAAAATTCACATTGAGTGTCACCTGAGGCTGCGAAGTACAGCAGCTTTCATTGTGTTATGTGAATAAAGTAAATAGTCGTCACGCCGCTGTACTGCATGCAGGGGTAGGCAGAGCGGGTGAAAGCCACATATTTCTGGACCAAGAAACAAGTCTCTTAATGTGTCCTCTTCCGTGCCCATGGAGGTTGACGCACAAATATCTTGCAGGAGATGGACAAAATCAAAAGCAGGTCATGACGGGTTCGATACCCACGCAGATCAAAATTATCAGTCATTAGTCATTATTAATTTGGATTTTGTGAAATGGATTGTTTTATTTTATAAATGGTCGAAATGTACGTTGATGAGAAATAAATTAACGTCCCCATTATGAACGGCCATCTCATCAACATTTTTTTTCTTCATTTTTCCAGGATTTAAAACCAGAGATCATTATTCCAAAGGGGATTGATTTAACCACACTGTTATGAAGCGCTTCTAATTTATTGTAGGTAACCGAAAAAAATATTAATGAAATGAATATTAGCGAAACTCAATCGAAAATTTAAAAACAGAAAAACCATAAAAAGAATCGGTCACATCTGGGTCTCGAACCCTCTTAGAAAACTATTGATTCAGGAGTCTCAGAAAAAGATACGGTCACATCATACGATCAGTTTTGACCGTATCTTTATCTGATTTTTCTGTTTTCAGATTTAAGATTGGGTTTCGTTAATATCGACTTCATTTAATTAAATATTACACTTTGAGGTTTTACTCATCAAGTAAAAATAAAAATTTATTGGAAAAGAGAGTCTTATTTTTTAATATTTTATAAACAGTAAAAAATAAAGTTTTTTCGTACAATTCCAAGACAAGCTTTTTGTCTGTAACTAATTTAACTCTTTAAAAACACATTTAATAATAAACTAATACATTTTAAACCAGCCGATTATATAGCAAACTCGTCAATTCCTTGCCTACATAATACGGAGACGAATAAGAATACAATAACGAGTACCAATAAAGTTATATTTTTGGAGTTAAGATTATTATTTTTTTTTTAAATTATCCAGTTGCAAACCATGCGAAACCAGCATTACTGACAATTATAACATTATTACGAACAATTGTAAAAAATAGTTAACGGTAAATTCAAAATTTAAAAGATATGGACGTCTATAAGAGTAATAAATATGTGACCTGGGGACGTCTATAAGAGTAGTAAATAAATATTTAATGATGGACGTGTTTATGCACATCCCTGGAGATTAATTACAGTTGGTACCGATATTTCAATGTATATATTTTCTTGGTAAACCGTAAGTTTTATAAATCCAGGGAACATTCACTTGACAAAAAATAGATCAAAATCTGGCATTGAGCCTTCCCAGCAACTTGCGTGTATGTTAAAAAGCCAACGTAATAATAATAATAAATAAAACCAAAGTTAACTTTGGGAGACGTTTTTTTGGTGACAACAAAGCGCCCTCTATAAAAAATGGATATAACAAGGTTTCATTCAACCGTTTTCGATATTAAATATTTCTCTAAAAATCCCAAGCCGTGTTAAAAAGTTTCGACAAAAAATGTAACGTTCCTCTTTCAGCGATCTTTTTGGTGACATTTTGAGTGCTAACGGGAAACATTAATTAAATCTGGCGAAACTTAATCCGATCCGAACTAACAATGGACGTCCGATTCTTTCCATCCCCACCTTATATTATGTAACGTAATATTCAGGGTGTATTGTACGTATAATGCACCTACCCGAAGGATTTCAACCAGCGATTCCCTACCATATTTTGAGCAAACAATGTATGTACAAATGTACATATATATATCATTTTTTCTGAAATTAAAAAAAAAAAAAATGTTTGAGTGGTTGGGTGCAGCTAGCACGGGTCACATGATACGCACTGCGCGCTGCGTCTCGTTCCAGCAGCGCGGTGTTATGTGCTAAATCGCCTAATCGCCCTACCACTAATTTTTTTATTTTTAAGTTTCTTTATTCTTTGAATTATTCGTTACATGAATTGGGGATTTTTCGACCACCATACTAGGCACATGCCTGTGTTGTGATATTAGATATTACGTTGTGATATTAGATATTAGTGCATCCACTGATTTCTACTTCCAATTAATGTATTGATGCGGATTTCATAATTGTCATTTAAAAGATGCCTCAAGCACAAATATCTAGTTTCAGCAATATCAACTATGTACTTCTTAATTACATCAACCTTAATTGCAGCATATATTTATATAAGCCAACACAAATGTATTTACTTCAGATCAACTTCAGTCATCAGTTAAAGACTTAATTCTACTGCGCTTAACGTTATCTCCGGTATTGACATTGAAATTTCCGTTAAAACTGTAAAGCTAATAAATTGATCTTCACCTCATAAACATCTTCAAGTGTTATTTCATTAAAAAACTGGTACATGACAGCGGTAGCAGAGAGAGAACACCTATCACGTGACCCTTTTGCCACGCGTAGCAGTGTGATCAGTGGCAACGTGAAATGGAAACATTTTTTTTCACACTATACCGTCGACTTTCTCTAGACAAAATGACGTTTCTGTACATTTAGTTAAGGTAGTTACTAAATATATGTAGATTTAATTATATAGCGAACCAATCGGGGTAATCTTTGGCAGACGGGTTGGTTATCCGATAAATGGTTCCCGGGGTGGAGGTACCCATTCCAAATTGAAAAGTTGTCCCGGTAAGACAAGAGATCCTGGGTTTGGTTCCAAGTTGCGACCGTTACCTTTTTATTTTCCTGTGCTCATTCGGTTTCATGTTTCGTTTATGTTTGTAAGTATTATCTTCTCCTTCAATGCTACATGTGGATTTCATTGGAGTTAATTGGATGAGGCAAAAAATCTAAATCACGACAGAAAACAAGAACTCTCGGTGTACTAGTCAAGCTTTGCTAGGCTTTGCTGTTTATTTCGTGCTAGATGGGTACATACTCGTATTTATTTATAACGTTAAACCTTCTTGTCACTTTGTTGATCTCATAACACATATGTTTATAACACACAGCTAATAAGTTATACATGAAATCCTATTTACATACTATTTAGATTAATCTTTACGACGAATCGGCTTAAAGTATGAATATTAAAAAATATGCTACGGATAATTTGAAGCTTTTACTAGCTTTTCTTTGTTTTGGAATTACAATAAAATAATTATTTACATAACAAAAAATAAAAGCGTAAACGATTAAAAAAAATTTTTTTTCATGACTTAACTATGAAGTACTAAAAAAATCAATTTTTAAAAAATACCCCTTTATGGCTAAGGCTATTTTTAAGGTTTTCTATGTTCTAAATTTTTTTCGTTCTTATAAAATTATGCACAAAATAAATAAAAACCACTTTTTCGCTTACTCGCCTCGTGCAAATAGGCATGAGAATCGAAATATTTCTAGCGTTTATATTCCTCTTAAAAATTGACCTCTACAGATAAGCCTTTTAAGGGGGAATAACCAGACAAAACCGTAAATATGTTATTTTTAAATCAAATTTTAGACGTATTGACTCTTTTCCACAAAAAAATATTAATTGTATCGAAATACTGTTCTTTTATCTAGTAAAGCTATATTTTAAGTTTTGAGAAAACATGTTTTTTTTTAGTACAATAAGGTTTTACCGTAGGTCGTTGGCAGATTCGTTAAATCTTCAAACAAAATTTTGTATTATATAATACACATTTCAAATCATATAATCATGCAGTAAAATAAATCAATAAATCAATTGGGAAAGCTATGTTACAGAATTAATTTTTTGTTTAAATAAAATCATTAAGTAGATCCGCACACGTGTTATTCGACGAAAATACTTCAGTTTGTCTATTTATTTAAGGTCTTACAAACTAATATTTTTAAGATTTATTTTACATTCTTATTTTGCTTAGACATTATTGAAAAATTATAAATACATATAATTATAAATTATAATTAAAAAATAATTACAAAAACTACATAATATTAATAGTTTTATCGTCACGCCTTTCAGCATTTTTGAATGTAGCTATAAATTATAGCAAATTTTGAATGAAATAAAATCGATATTGGATACGATTTTAGATTTTCACGGCCAAAAGTATTTTTGTTATTAGTTTTGGGATATTATGCCGTGTTGCGCTACCTCCTTCTTTACCGAACGTTTCGGACAGCGTTACATGGACACTGTAACCTGTAACGCTGTCCGAAACGTTGGCTAAAGAAGTAGGTAGCGCAACACGGCATAATATCCCAAAAACTAATTTAAAAAAATCGATGTTGAGTTATTATTTAAAAAAGCTGGTACGGAGAATAATTAATCTTTATCATTGGAACCGCCCTGTATGATCGTAAGAACATCTTTCGATGAAATATGAATTCTCGGCCGCTGCTGGTAAATGGCCGTTAAGTTGTTTTTTTTTTCAATCGCCCATTATTTGTAAACTTAAAAATTTATCGAAATTGCGTCAAAATTGTTTTGGGTTTTTTTTCTAAATGAGAAGGAAAATATTGATTTTCTATTCCTTCAAATGACAAACACTGGTATTGTATCATCGAGATATATATTATATATAATATAATATTGCAATGGTGACGTCTGCTTTAGGGGGTTGCCATAACTACCAGAGATCATGGCAGTTGCCATAAATTAAACTGTTATAATACAGGCATTATAGTAAAGGTAGGTAAGTACCGTACAATGATAACCGAAATGATAAAAGTCTTGTGATTGAAGAAGACAAGTAACGACCAAATAAAATATATTATGTCAAATTTTGTAGGGCATCATTATGGAATGCCACCTTCATATGACTTTACAAAACTGGAAAAAAATTTAAAGCTGCAACATTTAAAAAAATATAGAAATACCTACTCCTGCGTAGTCATAAAAGAAATTACAAACAAACCCTAATTTCACGGCATTGTTTGTAACTCTACTGTTGAACTGAGGAAATTTTAAACGCCTTTTATCAAAGTTTACAACAAGCCCACAACAACTCTAAATATTTAAATAATAGTTTTCGTGTGTTAAAGCAACGCAAACCACAAAAAGGTGTTTACATATTTGAAGACTTTTTATGGCTTTGTGAACCGCCCTTTATAGATAATTCTCAATAATGGAACTTAAAAATACACCCCAACGTGTTTATTAATATATTTAATTTGTAATATCAAAAAGAATATTATTAAAATCCAATCCGTGTTTTTTGTGTTACCAACTGGCCTGTTCGTGTAACTGGCCTGCGTGTGCATTTGGAATAAACTTCCCTCAGCTCTTACTAATATCCAGAACTAACTTGGTTAAATTTAAATGGGTTTTAAAAACAAACTAATTTAAAAAATCACACCTTTCGTGAATCTTAACTCTTTTTTTATTGGCAATGCTGATTAAAAATACATATAAAGTTACATCAGTTACATAGTTAGATAAGGTTTTAACAAAGAAATAAAAACTCTTTTTTACTCCGGGAATCCAAAATCTGATGTATGCGCCCGGGCGGCCCTATAAGCCATGTTTCTCAAGTTTCCGGTAATTGTTTGGTTTCGGTTACCTCCTTACTGTACTTTTATATTTAATGTGCACTCCGAATTTTTCTAATTTCTAAACGTAAACTGCCTCCTGTTCTATATTATATTTCAGTTTTAATGATTCTTGTTTAATGTCACCGATAGTGTTTATCATTATCTATTGTCCTGTGCCAAAACAGCAATGCTGTTGTTAATTTTGTTCTCTTGGCATTGCTTTGTATACTTATACTGTATATTCTTTGTTTCATATTATTAAATCAATTTTTATAAGGACTCGTAAGGAACACTACAGGATTACTTTTAAGTCTATTATAGTTAAGAGCACTTGAAGTGAAATAACACAAAACTGCGATATATAATTATTATTAAGTTTTTACTAGTTTGCCATGCCATACCTACCAAAATCGTTTACAGTACGATTATAGCATACCTAATTGAGGTACGATGTAAGGGATGGCGAGGAGACGGGAAGAGAAAGTGCTTTTGAAAAAACTCTCTTGATACCTAAACACAGGTAAATAATAAGTACCTATGTAAAATTTGATTTTAATTATAATAAAAGCAATCAATATTTAATCTTCTACGAATGCACACGAGAACAAATTAGTTCAATTAAAATCTTGCTTTAGTACAACACCAAGCAGTCTTTTATTTTAAACTAACTACCAAAAAAATCCTACGCCAATGACTTGCGAAGGACGCCTTGTTAGAGCGAAGAAGATTAACCTGTAGCGATTTATAACACCATTCATGTCACAGCCTGCACACAATACAACTATACACGTTCTTCCTCCCAGTCAGATAAAAAGATAATGAATAACGGATCACGTAGATTTTGAGACGTGATATGTCCAAATAAAACAGAGCATTGTGTTTCTTTTTCTCCAACCATTTTTTTTCATTTCAGATTCTAACGGCGATGATGTTTAGATCGCGATCGGCTAACAGAAATAATTTCGTGTAGCACATAAACAAAACGACAATTTATTAAAGTTTCGATCAATGTCTTGTTGTTCTGACGTCCAATAATTGAACTGTCTACTGCTACCAGTACTGGAATACTTATTATATTATATGTAATTTCAGGATGATTGCAAAATTGACTATTTATTTTATAAGGAAAATTGTTTAGATTGCTTTTTTTGTTCGAATTCAATCCAGCGCTTTTTCTTCGTCCCGTTTACTTTAAATCGTCCTCAAGGGTCTACTTTTTTATTTACTAACTTAATCAAGTTTTCTGCATAATCAAAATATAATTTTTCGTATATGTGAAATCCAATTTTGGAGCAAATGTAGTTTTATATATCAGTTCCACGGTGTTTCATGTAAATTTTTTTCGTACCTTCTAAGATTTTTTTATGCTTAATATACTGAAACGAGACCTAAAATTTCTATCAGTGGCACTAATAACATTTTTTTAGCATTTTAGCATTTATTTTTGTAGTTATATCTCAAGGGCGCTGCATAAATAATTATATATGTACATGTGTATTGTTTTTCAACTAAGATTTTTGACTAGTGACTTACAATTTGGGAGGCGTATGTGGGTATCGCCTCCCCTGGAAACATTTATTGGATAACTTCTGCCATAGTTCACCCCGAGTGATGTATGAGTATGGAGACTTGGCGGCGAATGCGTCTGCCCACCAACTGCGTGGAAGGCCGGATTGGGAGAAACTATTTGAGGGATACCTTTTGAACTCTCCAGCAGGACTCTCTCGGAACATCGCCTTGCACCGCAGAGGGAGGGATGGATTCTTACGTCCGTCACTCCTGAACACACTGACCTCCAGATCTACCCATCCCTCACACTTTTTCCTTCCCAGAACTTCCTCCGAAAACTCTCCACACAGCATCCCCAAAGATGACACAGGCCCTGAAGGATATTATTATCCTCAGGGTCTCCTGTGCGGAGCTGATGTTAAAAAAGACTTCTAAGAATCACGTCATGTGCGCAGTACGAACAATCTAAATCCACAATATTTACAACTATGATCTATAACTGGTGACTTAAAACTAAGACTTTTCAATTGTAGTATCAACGCCTTTCGGCTTTTACATAATATAACATATTACAAGGCATAAACTACAACATGAGAAATAAGAATTGAGTAAGTAATAAAGAGCCATGAGCGTGTAAAACAGCAATAATGGTAAAAATAGTAATAAAGAACATGTAATTAAGTAATACAAGAAATAAAAATTAAGTAATACAATATTAGTTAGTTAAACTTAGTACCTAAGTAAATGACAACTCTGATAAGCGTGTACAATAGCAAAGAATAGAAAACAAGTATTAAAATAAATTTTAGCTAGCAACTAACTAACAATATTTTGTCGCTAGGCCACTAATTTACGCAGCTATATTTATTATGCAATCCAAGGCAGAAAGGATTATTGTTGTTACTTGGCTTTGATCACTTTGATGTGATTACCTTGTCTCACTGCCTTTAGTTGTTGAAATTGAGGTATTCCCCTGACGCAGTCTTTCCGAAATCGAAAACCCTATTTTAAGATCTTCTTCTGTCTTTGAACTAAATCAAAGTTTTGATACTGAAAGAGGGATTAATAATCGCTGATTTCTCATTTATTGGGTATTATATGTGTGTCCTTTTCAACACAACAGAGAAAGCTTAAATTTATGTAATATAGTTTTAATGAGGTAGTTGGCTTTATAAATACTCATACAATCTATAGTTATCTTAATTATATCGATAGTCGTCATTTTTAGTATAATAATTTGTATTATTGGATTGCTGGAAATTAAATACAGGGTGTCCGGGGGTAAAGTGCATTTACATCGGGAGGTGATTCTACATGATATTATAAGTAAAAAAGAAAAATAACTTTTTTCGAAATTCCAACTTTTACGGATTGTTTTGGGGTAAAAATATAAAAATAGACCGGCGTGTGCCGCCAGCTTTATTATTTTCCACTGTTCGATACGGGCCAGTCACAACCATGCAATGTTGCCACAATCGTGCCCGGTGGGCGCTCAGCAAGTAAGATCGTACCTCACACTAAGGAATTTTAGTAGGTACGTCTTTTTGTATGGAAAAAAGTTGGAATTTCGGAAAAACGTTGTTAATCTTTTTTACTCCTACCATCATGTAGAATCACCTCCCAAAGTTAATGCACTTTACCCCAGGACACCCTGTACATAAAATATTTTTTAGAATCACTTCATTTTCTATTCACTCTTCAGATAGATTTAAACCGTTAGTGATTATTATTATTTTTAATCGTTTATGTTTCAATCGTTCTCTCGATACTGAGGATTGTGCCTCCCATCTTTAGTCCACCCTCTAAAAATATGTGGGTATTACAAAAAAGGTACAAAGAATAGTTTTAAAAATACAATTACATTATAATTTATCACACAAAAGAGAACACCTACGCAATGAATTACATCAATGGGATGGTAATGTAAAACTACTGTGTTTTTAATCAAATAATCCACAAAGCGCTTAGCTACCAAGAATGTGGGTTGATAAGGGTAACCTTCTGACGAATTTAATTTTTGTATTTAAAATTTTCCCATCCTATTTTCATACGTAACCCTCCGACACTTACGCTCAGGAATCAGCAGCGCCTCGTCTCATCAAAATGAGAATCTAACGGCGTCGTCCCCGCGGTAGTAATATTACCCACAAAGGCAGGCTTTACCATTTACCATAGAATTTCATCACTTTAATCACAAAACAAATACATCCGACGGTAGACTAACCCCGGCTGACTGATGCGTGAACATAATTACACTGTAATACGTTGATCAAAGACTGGAATTTCATCCTATTTATTAGACGGGTACTGAAATTTGCATACCAATTCGGCGACGGGGAGAAACAGCCCTCAACCCCACCCAAATACTGCACATCTTCTGGAGAACACCCCCACCCACTCCCCCACTACACCCAGTTCAATTCCAACCCCTGCAGGAAGGGCTGCTTCTCGGCTCACAATGTCATTCATAATAATTCATTCAAGTGCATCAAAGGTTATTATGAACAGGTTGTAGGGGATGAATAAGAGGGATTATGAAACATGACAGGGATTAGAATCATCCATTTCGGAAATCATTTCATTTGATAAAGTAGAAACACTTATTAATAAGATTAAAATTGAACACGAAGTTTAGTTTTCAAAAATCAATAATTCCTGTTTGCTTTTTCAGTTATGTGCTCAATATGTTTTGTATTTATAAATTCTTGATAGTCAATGTATTTAACATTCGTTACATTTCGCAACCCACGACATTGTTACGGTTTTCGTTTGATTAATTTATATAAATAACTAAGCATTTTAAAGCTATTTTTTGCTCTACATAGAAAATAGTATAATAAAATAAAATTTAATTATTATTTTTTAATTTATAAACTAACGTTTAGACAAGATTTTTATGCATAGCACAAAGGGTAACAATTATTACAAGCAATAATTGTCAGCCTGAAACACTCATTTACATTGAAAAAGCTTTCGAGAAAAGATACTTGCCGCCAACGGGACCTGAACCCGTGTCCTTCCGATTGCCGGTCGAATGCTCTGACCACTGAGCTATGGGGGCTTATCAAATACCCGCCAAATAATTCAATATATACTAGTGTTTCATTCAACAATTACTGCTTGTTATATTTTTTCCCACCTGAAAACAACCAACTTTATTTTTGCGAGAAAGACATTGTTAGTGTTAAATCCCTCGCTAGGTGGCGTCGAGACAAATTATGTCTGCATTTATTGGGGAAATACTTAAACTTGTTAAATATTAATTATTATTTTTTAATTTATAAACTAACGTTTAGACAAGATTTTTATGCATAGCACAAAGGGTAACAATTATTACAAGCAATATCCCGTTCCGTCCCGTTGGTGGCAAGTATCTTTGCTCGGAAGATTTTTCAATGTAAATGAGTGTTTCAGGCTGACAATTATTGCTTGTAATAAAATAAAATTTTAAAATGTTTTAATTATTCATTAATTTCTAAGGGTACCTACCATGAAAACTTCAATCATATCGATATGATTTGAGATTTTCACGGCCAGAAATATTAGAGTGATTTATTTTTAGGATATTATCCTTCTTTAACCAACACTTCAAAAACATGATGCCTTATTACGAAGGTAACTGAAATCCATGAAAACCCCAATAATGTTAATAGAAATTACGCGACTGAGGCTAAGTTTAATAGTTAGTTCTTGGTATCCGGTACTTGACGGCGACATCAAAACTAAACGCCAAAAGCCACATTATTTTGTCTGAAGTTCCGATTCTAAAAGCACACGGATTAGAAACATCCATTTCGGAAATTATTTGATGGAAAGCGCATTACGGGATCACTTTTACAAACGTAAGCACACCCTCCATTACAAATGACATACCTGGCCAGATGATGAACACTATGACGCTATCCGAAACGTTGGTTAAAAAGGAGGAAGCGCAAAAAGGCATAATACCATGAAAATAAATCACGATAATGTTGCACATCTATTAAATACGGGTGTTTTTTTTAATTTTGTTCTTAAATACGAATTTGTGAACTTGTACTTTTAACTATTAGTTTTTTGTAATAATATTTTTAATTTATATACTTAGATGTAAAAATATTTAGTTGTCCTCTCTTAAACACAAGCACTTATTAATTAGGAGAGCGATTGAAATTTTGTTGTTATATAATGTTGTAAAATTGTAATTATAATAAATGTTTCAGTGAATAAAAAAAATAAAAATAAATCGTTTCGGACCGTTCGGACCAGTGGCGGCCGCTGCTGTGAGAATGTGGTGGTTCACTGACAATTGATAATCCGTACCTACTTATGACAAAAAATTATTAATTAGGAATTTTTAATTCATTTTCAAACAAACTGTTATTTCATCTTATATTCAACATTAGTTGCACTCATTTTGCTAATAAAATAATACATTAACAAATTATATTACTAGTATTTAACACAATCAATACAAAAAACAAAACAATGACAATTAAATAATAATAATAATATTTGGATGATTTATATAGCGCCGTTTTTGTGAAAAATCACCTCAAGGGCGCTATACAAGCTTATATTACATTTCTAAAATCTAAAAAACTACAAGCTAGGCAAACAATTATAAACAACTTATGGCTAAAAATTGCATACATCGGTTCATTGATCACCGATACGAAAATATGTGTACAATATTTTGACAAATGAACGCGATGCTGCCTAAAATATAATGAAAACAGGACCATACTTACCTGGGAGGTCGCTTGAAATTAACTCTGTATATTGTCACGTCACGGGTCAATATAACGTAGCCTATCTATAGATATATATATATATATATATATATATATATATATTTTTTTTTTTTTTTTTTTACATGAGCTCCACACAGGAGGCGCTGAGGAAAATAATTTTCCTCAGGGCCAATGTCATCTTTGGGGATGCTGTGTGGAGGGTATTTTTAGGAAAAGGAAGGAGAGGAGAGTTCTGGGAAGGAAAAGGGTTTAAGGGGTGGGTAGGAAACTGGGGTTCAGTGTGTCTTGGTCATCCGCCTCCAAGACCTAGACAAACCTCACCCCATGAACCCGGGCACACCTGCTAAATCACCAAACGTAGCGAACCACTTGGGGTGACCTATAGCAGAGGTGTTGGTTATCCAATAAAGGTTCCCGGGGCGGCGGTACCCATTCCCGCCTCCCAAATTGTATATATATATATATATATATTTCGATCTACATATAATATGATCTTCGCCGAAATTCGATTGTATTCGTGTCACCTCGGGTCATGGGTTCATGGGCAAGCGGTAAACTTCGAGAAGAATCGTATTATGTCGGTTGCGGGTGGCTCACGGATTCGAGCCAAATTCTGGTACTAATAGCGAAATCGACGCGCTTCGAATGTTTTAAATATCCCATACAAAAACATGATTTGATCCGCTTGCAAACGAATGCACACCGCCGATACGAGGGCGCTCGACGGCCGCGCTATGTACAAGCTATTATTAATAATAATACACATAGGAAATGAGATTAAACACAGATTTAGGAAATGAGATTAAAAGAATTTGGCATTCTCGGAATATAAAAATATTACCATTTGTTATTTCGGCTACATTTATACGCATTATACCTAGGTCTCTGATTCAAAATTTAGGCGTTTTAGATTTGTCAAAGAATTTATATATAAAAATGCAAAAATCGGTAATTTTAAATACATGTAGGATTACAAAAGATTTTTTAAATATTTATATTGAGGGATCAGTAGGATTTATAGGTTCAATTAGGAATTCCACAGAGCCGAACCCTCTGATATGAAAATATCTGGAGTCGGTGAATTATTTTCCCATCTGGTCTCTGGTAGGTTGACATGTTGTTCTTGTATTGTTTTGTAATTATAATACATATAGTGCAATTGCATAACGTGGATTGACCAGATGATCATTTGGGAAGTGTGTGAAAGGGTTTAGTTTTTCCTTTGGGGAAAATTAAAGCCGGACATTTAAATCTGGTGCGTAATAAGATTAATAATTGGATAAAGCGCCGTTTTTGTGAAAAATCAGCTCAAGGGCGCTGTACAATTTCACAGTATTATTCATATTGGTAACTAATATTTTGAAATGATTAAATTATAGAATTAAAATGATAGTCTTCAGTAAGCAAATAAAGTAAATTTAGCCATTATAATTTGCCAGTGCTGCACACAAACACACTGTGTGACCAGTCGCTCTTGACCAGGACCCTATATTACTTATCAGCTAGGTGACTTTATATAGCTCCTTGTTAGAATCTTTGTGATCGTAATGACGGATTTAAAAAAGGAACATCTAAAAAAATACATTTACCGCCAGAATTACATTAAAAAACCTCTAAGTGCAAAAAAAAAATTTTGTCTTTAATTAAAGGACTGGAGCAGGATGATTTAAGAAAAATATGAAATTTGGAATCCAAACATTTCATCGTACTCGTTCCATACGCCTTTCCTGTAAAATGTCTTTATCATAAGAAAATAAAGGCTCGCCTGTAATAAACATATTCAAATTTATCCCAAGGTTCGTGAATGTAAACTAAGGAAACACAGGAATGTAAGTCGGATGGGTTCATAGAATAAAGAAGAAAGCTAGAAGTGCTTTCTATATAAATTTGAAGAGAAACAAATGTTCCAGTTGTTCTGGCTAACTTACACTCGCCTGACATCGAAGATCTCCATCCCATTTTAATTTCATCCCCGCCGGTGGGCACAAAAAATCTTTGCTTTTTTTTATTTTTAAATGCCTTTTAACATTGCTTTTTAACCCTTATGTACAAAGAAACTGTATGAAGGACAAGGTCAGAATCGCTTGCGCGAATATGAATACGTTACACTTTATTTGATTAATCTAGCTTCTTGGAATGATTTTAAATGAATTTTCTATGGCTTTGCGGGTCACTTTCAGCAGTTGTCAATGGTGAATTTCTTTGAAAACTCTTGAATCGTTTTTTTCTTGTTGTGTACATATTCAGGTAGACATAATAAAATCAGTTTAAATTTGTATGAATACTTTTTTTTTAATTTCCAAACCATATATTTTTTTTGTTAGTTAGCTAATCTGGGAAAACTTCTTACTATATTATCATGTAATATTTCAATTTTTTTATATTCGTTTTATTATAATATATCATGTAATATACATGAAGAATAAGTTATATTAGCTGGTAAACAGAAAACACTTTCGTTATGTATTGCATCCATATTCGACCAGAACTCATTAAGTTAATTAAGTGTTTGGATCACGATACACTAAAATAATATCACAATATTTGGATCACACAAGGCACTTCTTGTATTATTCTTTATTCTGTGGTTAGATCGGATAAAACAAGGAATAATAAGCATGGATAACAGTATAAACCTAGTACAAAAAATTTGAATTTCGAGTAAAAATAACCTTTTTCAAATTTTTGTATTTTTCGAGGATATGAAAAAGGTAATGGAAGATTGTACCTATGCATAACATTATTATATTATTATCATGGAATATCTTACGTAAAATCTCATTCTGCGATATCTTTCCAAATAATAGGTCCTTCCAAGTAACAAAAAGTAAATAACTAAAGTCTGGAATAATGTTAGTCAAAAGTCGCCAAAAGTTAAACGTTTTATCCGCAGTTGAATGAGTAATTTTTTTGCGAGAAAAGAAAATATAATTTAAATATTAAACTTAGAATTGAAACAAATTCTCATTTAAAATAATATTTCACTTGAAAGAGACGGTTTTACGTTTCTGGTAATCGTACCAATTTCCCATTTCGGTTAAATAAAATTCATTGCCTTTTGGGTACATGGCGTGACATATTTTGGCAAATTTCTTTAACGGTCCTTTAAAGTAATGAAAAACATGATAATAATATAATAAAAGAAAGAGGCCTCATAATAATAATAATTTGATAATTCGTAATCACCTCAAGTGCGCTGTACAATGTACAATATATTATGAATTCTTAGGCGCTATCAAACTATTATTTACAAATAGACACAGAAAACATTCTTACCTGGCGGGTCATATCCGATATACATATGTACCTACATACACACTACTTTGATAGATAGGACTTAGCACGCGGAGGACACAATATTTAAAACACTGAGCATTGCATTATTTTACATTTGCCACTCCCGTCATTGTTGATATTACATTTATTAGAAGATTAGTGCCAAAAGTAGAGTTAATATTTATTTTGATAGAGTGGATTCTTTAGGTTTGGAGATTTTTTATGAAATAACCTTTACAAAAACAAATAAGAATTTGCTTACATTTTTACAGTTTTATTGGTGCTATCATATCAAGTGGTTCGCTACGTTTGGTGACTTAGCAGGGGTGCCCGTGTTCATGGGATGAGGTTTGTCTAGGTTTTGGTGGCGGTTACGTTTGCCCAACCACTGCATCGGAGGAGACTGGTTGAGGGAGGCCTTTTGACCTCTCCAGCCGGATTCTCCTGACCCTTCGCCTTGCACCGCAGTGTGAGGAATAGATTCATACGTCCGTCCGTCCTCTCGTTGGGACTCTTGTGCGGTATTCACATAAAAAAAAATATATCAGCGTATTCGCGAAAATTAGTACCTCAATTGCGCTTAATTTAAAATTCAAAAAGGGAATGTACAGACAATGCCTGGAAGTGCATTTGATATGATAGATGCATTTATTAATAAACACTCTGACCAAATGGCTTGTTTTCACGGTAATATAACATTACCAGACAAACTTATGACGTATGAAGCGCATCTGACTTATGAATGGCTTTTTTGATTATTCGCCCCCTCTGTCTGAAATTAATTTTTAGTTCCAAGCGTTAGAACCAGATAAAAATCCCTATTTTTATTTTCATGAAATTAACTCAAGGGCGCAAATAATATTTTTATTATAATAATATTTTTTAAATGTATTCCGCAGTTTATTAGTTACTTCATAAATTGTCATTTATTTGTACAATTATATGTTGTATTATTTAATATTTTTAATGTTTGTGTGTTTTGTAATAATTTTAGCCCACGGGTACTGGACCATTAGTTTTTTTTTTTTTATATTTTATGTTTATGTGAAAATTTGTCATCAGTTTTTTTTGTGTGTTCGTTAATGTCAGGAAAAGGTTTTTATAAAACTTCCGGTGAGCTCTGGCATTATGAAATTTGTATAAAAAAATTGCTATTGGTGGCGGGCGAGGAAGCGGCTATTGCTATGGAAAGCGGGAGGGAGGGAGAGGGGGGAGGGGAACCTGGGGGGGAGGGGGACCTGGGAGGGGGTAGGGGAACTCGGGAGGGGGGTTCGCGGGACGGGGGAAGGGGGGGAGTGGAGTGGGGAGAGGGAAGGTGGAGGTGACGGAGTGGGAACGCGAGAGGGGAAGAGGACGCAGGAGAAGAAGGGGAGGCGGAAGGGAAACGGGACGAATGGGAAAAGACACTCAGGGAGAAATAATTTCTTTATTAAATGGCATAGCAACGCATGCCGGGGCCAGCTAGTACTGTAAATAGTTAACTGTATGCTGATTGTTCGAAATAATAAATAAAATTTTAAAAATTACCAGTTTTCGTAAAATGAAAAAAAAATATTATCCGTGCAAGGAAGAATTTCGATATTTTAAAATGCGTAATCAATATCTAAATAAGATGAAAATGGTATCATTTCGGGCACACAGACACAATATACTTCCATCCGTTATGTCTTCTCATTGAGCGGAATGATGTCAATTTTCTTCGAAGGGCAAAATAAAATGGTATGTTAAAATAATCTTATAAATAGCATTATTTTGACATCTTTACCCCTAGCACAAAATGAAAACAGAATGTACAAAATATTTCATTTGTTTGTCTTCCAAACTATTCTGAACATCTAAAATCCTAGGACATTTCCAGCCTTCTCGCTTTGATTTGTATGGGTGGGCCCAGACTTATTTTCTATTCAATAAATAAAACATCACACCCAAATAATAATGGATCCTTGCTCGCCTTCAAGGAATAAGGATTTGTGGCATTGTTCTGTATGGCCTCCTACGATCTTCAGCGCTGTGTGGTGCAGGCTCTAAGGTCTAAGCTAAGTATTGCCTACTGCCTTTGTAAGTAGTCAGAAGTTCGACGTATGCAGGCTTAACGGTATAGGGGTCAAAGTCTTTTGGCGCCAAAAGATAAATATGGTAAATAAAAATTCTCTTATTTGTCTATTCTTGTATGTATTAATTTTCATTACCTGTACTTTATATGCTGATGATGAAAAAATGGTTTTGAAACATATTATATTAATAAATAATTTATTCATACTACTATAAATTTGTAAGTAGTCACCTATTTGATATTTCAATAAAATTAGACTTTTCATTTAATTACGTGAAGAATGAGGGACGCAAACAAATTGAGGCTTGATAAAATAATTAGCTAAGCTATAAGCTATATCAATTAGTTTTTCATGTGATTTGTTTTCAAAGTATTTATAGAGTTAGTACAATATTTAATAAATATTTCATTTTTCCTCAAAATTCGTAAATAATGTGTGAATTTCGTCCAAGTACATATTTTTATCATTATTTATCCACGGTGCTCAGAAATTCGTGGTACTTTCCGGAAGGAAATAATTCTACATCATATTATTCCATTCCACGTATTGTAATTTGTTCTAAAATCGGCGTTAGCACTCGGTGCTACAGTGGATTGGTCTATTTAATAAAATAAAATAAATTGCTAATTTATAGAAAACTTCTGTTATCACTGTACATGTTATGTGGGCTTTTGGTCAAGTAGTCATTTTAATACATTGTACAAATCGCGTGCCTTTTTACGCAGTTTTTCGTGGTGTTTTTTTATAATTCATTTTCGCTCTTGAAACCTGATTGAAAAAAAATCATCCATGGTAGATTTTGCTTACACCACTCTAATTCTGAACCACCAATGCAACGATACAAAGTGCCTTATGGACAGAGCCTATTTATCTATAAACAGGGCCGTCCCTACGCAGGCGCAATTGGAGCTCTCCGCTCCGTGCGCCTAATTTCCAAGGTCCCAACGAGCAGATAATACCTAACACCTAACACATTGCCCTTGGGATTACTTTTTATAAAAACCGCACTACACAAAAAGACAAATCATCCAAATATCTTCTTTGTGTGCCGTATCAGGTCCCCCCGACGTTGGCGATCAGTCTTGAGAATGTCTCTTTGTCTTGCGCTGCCCGGAATAGCTTCTCCACACTTCTAATGCCGGTCCACTCTCGTATATTACGCAGCCAAGACATTTGTCTCCTACCAGGCCCTCGGCGACCCTCTGTCTTGCCTTTCAATATTAAATTGAGCAAGTGATACTTCTCCCCTCGAAGTATATGACCCAGATATGAAATTTTCCTGATTTTTATGAATGTAAGCAGTTCTATATCTGCTCTAGCCCGCCTGAGAATTTCTGTGTTGGAATCCAAATATAATTTTATTTATTTATTGTTTATTTACACTGCAGGTAAAAATGTTTACAATACAATTTGTCACCTCACTAGGACAAGCCTGTATTGAGGTTAACAATTATACAAATTAACAAAATAACACAAAATTATACAGATATTGAAAGAACAATATTTTTGTATTTCTTACAGGTTGAGATAATGGGTACCTACTAAACTGATGGCGCCAGGAAGTACATTAATGTAAACTTGTAGACTTTTAGGGTGACCATAGTATAGTGATCTGATTTTAAAAAGCATTAAGTTGTAAATAATAAATAAATGTATATATATATATATAATATGCTTTAAATTTGGCAGGAGGAAGTTGAAAAAAAAAACAGTTTAACCAAAAATAAAATTGATTTAGCTATTTATTATAAACATAATCATTTAGCTAATAAAGGACAAAGTAGAGAAAATCAATTGGCAATCCTCGACTAACGCAAATAATTTAAGATTCTTTTTAAAAGTGCACAAGGAATTAGATGACTTTATATGTTCTGGGAGGCTATTAAATACGAGTGGAGCCTGATAAAAATAATTTCTTTGACCAAAAGAAGATTTAGTTTGAATTGCCATAAAATTCAGACTAGAGCTAATTCTCGTAGTACGAATTTGCTGTGTTCTTTCTGCAATATTAGTATTATTAAATCATATTAATATAACTGTTTTTCATTCATTTCATTACATCCCTTAAAAAGTAAATGAGTTGGATATTTAATTTTTTTTTTTAACATAACTTTAAGAATCATTTTTTGGGCAATTGATTACACTAATCAGCGTGATCACATACCCAGGCGTCTACTAGTTTTGACAAGGAGCGCCAAAATTTCACTCGAGCCGGCCCTGTCTGTAAGGCGTGGTGTGGTCAATTTTAAAATGTTACCAATGACAATGATATGACAATATTTTAAATACCTTTGTGTATCGATTCATTCAAATCACAAAATCATTGTCAATATTTATACACAAATCTTAGTCTGACAACAGTTTAATAAGATTTTAAAGGTTTTTGTGAGTTATGCTCCCTGCTCTAAACATACCGGGATGTGCGGCCTGTCTATGAGACCACCCTTATTAAACAGCTCGTTTAATTTTAATAATAATAATATTTGGATGAATTATTCAGCGCTTTTTTGTGAAAAATCACCTCAAGGGCGCTGTACAAACTTATAATACATTTCTACAATCTTACTTCTAACTACAAACTAGACAAATCACCAAAACAACTTATGGCTAAAAATTGCATCCACTGCATCATCGATCTACTAATTTTTGTTATTCATAGTCGTATAGTCATGAACACATTGATATATATCTATGCTTGATCAAGGATAAACTTTTATTCTTAGCTTTTTCGTCACCTTGATACCAATTTCAAATGAAATTGAGGTCAAAAATCATTATCATCTCTTGGCAAATCCATTTGGGGTGGTTAAACACCCGTTTCTAAGGATTGTGGAATTAGATGAGCGATGCTTAGGTCCCACACTACAGACGACCAAATTCTTGTAAGATCTCGGTATATTAGCGCTGCTACCATGTTTTTTACATTAGCTCCAAACAGGAAACTTTGAGGTAAATGATTGCCTCAGAGCCTGTGTCATATTCAGTAATGCTGTGTGTAGGATCTTATTAGGGAAAAGAAGGACAGGAAGTTCAGGGAAGGAAAAAGGTAAGAGGAGTGGATAGGAGTTTTGGGTTGATATGACCAGGAGTGACTAAAGTATGAATCCATCTCTCCCACTGCGGGACAAGGCGATGGTTCGAAAGTCCGGCTGGATAGGTCAAAAGGTTTCCCTCAACCAGATCTCCTGATACGTCCTGCCACGCATCTACTGCCATTTTGTTCATCTACTAACAAAAGCATCCGCCACCAAGACTTAGACAAACTTCATCCCGTGAACCCGCCCTACACTGCTAAGTCAACAAACGTAGTGAACCATTTAGGGTGGCGGTATACATATATACATACACAGCCTGTATAAACACAGCAATAATAATAAAACAAATTTAAAAAAATAGTGATGTTATAGCTTTCCTTCCCTTTTACATCATCTCTCTCTCTTTATCTTTTGAAATAACGAGGAAAATATAAGGTAAAAGATATATTTTTTCAGACCACCCCGTTGTTATAATTATATTAATTATAACATTTCCATTACATTAGAACCTGAATTAATGCAATTTCCCACGTGATATCAAAGTAAGAATCTATGTTTTCATAAATAATTATAGGATATACTACTCACTACCTGAGTATTAAACATACGCACCATATTATAATTACACCACCCTTGAATTATTTTGTAATTTCATGAAATGAAAACCACCCACATAATATTTGCTTTTGTCCACTGACCTACAAAGTAAACGGAAAAATGTTAATTTTATAGCTCTTTGACCTGCACAGTGCGCAGTGCGCGAGTGTAACATTATTACAGAGTGAAATTCCTATTTTGATTACTATATTCTAAATGTTAGAAATTATTGTTATTTTTTTAAGGCCTTTTTAGTGTTTTTTCTTGTTATATCTTTCACAAAGGATTCATGTAAAAAAATATTTCTCTTTCAATTTTAATTACGAGTGCCCAGATTAATTTTTCGGGGAAAAAATAATGTAAGTATGAGGTAATATTTGCAAATCTCCTTTTCAAAAACCGCATTTTAATTGAGAATTCCTATTTAATTCGGGAACAATGTAAATACCGTACTCCTAAGTAAAGTTTATTCTCTGAATTCCATTGAAAACGCATATTATTTTTGAACTTTTTAGATTCAAATGAGTTTCAAATAAAAGAAATAAAAAAAAAAATCAGTTTAATTAAATATTTTTTGCAATATTATCACATTAATAAAAAAAAACACTAATTCGGGTTTTGTATTCGTTCTGCGTCACTCTGGTTCAATGAACCCAAATTTGCTTTGAATTTAAGTTTAATTTTAAAATTACGTTAACTGTCTTTTCACAAATTGAGTCCGCGCTAGTATCATAAATAATGTTGATGTAATGTGTATATTTTTTTACGAAATTTTTTCTCTAAAGTGGCAAGAAATCATGGACGGTGAGCTATGGAATCGTGGAAATTGCGTCCCCGTATCAGGTATACCTAGATTACAAATAATATATCAACCGTATTCTCTTAAATATGATTTTAAATTAATTTGCAACTAAACCCAAACCTTAATCATTTAATATCAAAAAAAAAATTACTGGAGTACCCACCCCGACATGTTTATTTTGTTTTTCTGGCGTTCTCTATATTGTCTACAGATAATCACAGAATAAGTGACGTTCCCAAAACCGACAATTTACTGGCATTTGTACCTATTATTTGCAATTTGCCACAAATAATTTCCTTGAACATCGTGACGAAAGACTTCGTCAATGGCCTAAATAATTACACCATTTCCCTAAAACAGAACACTGTAAACACTTTTAAGGCAGCGCGCGTAGAAAAATAAATTGTTACATGAGGCCTCCTTCTTGGAAGCTTTTATTGTCTAATCCGTAAATTAGAGATAAAGGGAATCAACAAAGTCCGGAAAGATATGTATTATTATTTTTAGAAAGCGGACAGTGCTACTGTGCTTGTGTGTGCTTTATGCTGTATGCTGGGTGCTGTATTCTTTGCAATGTTGTCGCCATATTTCAAAAAGTAAATAATCATCCCCGGGGTGGTTTGTCCCATTTGTCCTAGTAGCCTTTGTCCAAATTATTTACTACCGGGGCAAAAGAAGTTTAGAGAAGAAGATATTTTGAATTCGTACTTCGTGCCACGGTATTTTAAAGATATAAAACATTTTTTTAAAGATATGTTTGTTTTTATTTTACGGATTTTGAAAATAACCATTACTTCATTTTTTTAATAGTGGACTAGATGGCTGATATTGTTTCAGATTAAGTACAATTTAAATTGTACATATTTTGACCAAAAAATGGATAAATATGTATTCATATACAAAGGTAGGGTGTAACAGCACGTACCCGACAAATTTTAACCCATGACTGATAAACGTATTTGGAGTAAAAAATGTAGATGACATTTTGCTGATCGATTTTTTTTACTTTTTTTTCAATTAAACAAATTTTTTTAATCGACAGACATTTTTTTTCAATTAAACAAAAACATGTCGCTCGTCGCAACTGTGCAGTTGAGAATAACCTAGCGAATCACTTAATACGTACTCCGTCTCGTTCCAGCACCACGATACAGAGGAGAGGGCGCATATCACCTAATCACAACAACAACAGTTTCACAACATACTCCAATTTCACCTGAAATTGGAGTATGTTGTGAAACTGAAAGGTGGGGGGAAGGGTGGGGGTTAGGAAAGATATTTAGAACCATGTGGTTATTATACACTAATAAAAAGAGGGCATTACCGGAGAAAACCAGAAATAGGTCATTTTCAAATCAGATTTTAGATGTATTGACTCTTTTCCACAAAAAATGATAAATGGATTTCCAAAGATTGTTCTTTTATCTAGCATTCGCATGTAATAAATTTTGAGAAAATTTTTTAATTTTTAGTATAATAAGGTTATTCCATAGGTCGTTGGCAGATTTGTTAAATTTTCAAAAAAGATTTTGTATTATACCACACCCATTTCAAATAATATAATCATGCAGTAAAATAAATCAATATATTATCTAGCAAACGCATGTTTTAGAATTTTAATTTTAGTTTCAATGAAATCATTAAAAAATATGTACGTACATGTGTTTCTTGACGAAAATTGGTCCATTTGTGTATTTATTTGTTCACTTACAAACTAACATATTTCAGATTTTTTAACATTCTTATTAAATTTAGACATTATTGAAAAATGATAAATGCTTATGATAAAAAAATAATTACAAAAAGTACATTATTTTAATAGTTTTATCATCACGCCTTTCAGCATTTTTGAATGAAGGTATAAATTAAAGCTAATTTGGATTGAAATAAATTCGAAATTGAGTTATAATTTTAAAAAGCTGGTACGGAGAATAATTTATTTTTCTCATTGTAACCGCCCTGCAAATGTGGATTTTCGTCCGCTGGCTGGTTAAACGCTCTTAAGCAACGTCTCGGTTCTAAATAATTGTTTCTCACCGGTGTAATCGTACAACTCGCGGTTGAACTATATCCCTCAAACGCCATGTTTTTAAACCTAGGAATCCAATGAATCAATTATTGAAACATGCCTAACTACAGAATGAAGATTGCATTTTAAACGCAAAAAAATCTCCTGAATAATGTACAAATAATGAAAGTCACTTTTTGTCTTTTGTAAAGGTATAAATATTCTTTATGTCGTCAAACTTCAAATTTTATTCAATTCAGCCTGCATCCTCATTGGGTTTATAATGCTATAATGTTTGTTCTACTTCTTTACAAGTTGGGAGAACAATACACTTTTGTAGGTCAGAAACCCTACCGAGTAATTATTGTTCCAACTGTCATTTTGGTTTAACTTGCCCGGCCATGTGATGTCTTCCTCCTTCCGTTGACTAGGTAAGGTAACATTATAAACTAAATGCCTTTATTTGTTATGGTCAGTGCTTTGTGCATTATTAAGCAATGTGTACCCATTGTCAGATTTGTGACGTTCTGCGTAATGTGCTTTGTGAGATGTAGAGGGTTTTACCAAATTTTTGGGTATTTTGTAGGTACACAGTACAATTCACAGTAGAGTAATGCAATAAATGGTCGAGTTTCTAGGTGATCTTAGACACTTAGACAATCAGACATGGTTTCTAGCGGTAAAAATACTTAAGGAACGCGTGGGAAGCCACAGTGAGGCATGAAATTGATGAAGAACGTACGAAAAGATTCTTGATTTCAGGAGATGTGAGATCCATGAGGCTTAAAGGCTCGACAGAATTCAGAACTAAACTTAAAACACACCTTTAAACATATATATTATGTATATACCACAATGACAAATGGTAGAAATACTTACCCAAATTACATAGCTGGGCTAGCCGGTTAGTAGTCACTTATAGAACATGTAAATTATTTCATTCACTAGTGAACAAATGCGTCGAGCTACTGCTGTACAAGTTGTCAGAATCCTTTCACAGATTGGTTTTAATTTCCATCATTGTAAATAACTAAATTTTTGAAAAATGTAAATAACTCTTGATAATTTGGTATTAAAACCAAAATCGAATGTTTAAGCTTTTTGAGGTTATTAAAAAAAAAATCCAGAAATTGAACAATTTAAAAAAATATAATTATTAACCATAAATACTATCAATTCTTCTTTTATCTTGTAATAAATGTACTATCAAGGTACACAAAATAGCAAATTTAAAATAGCAATAAGAAGGATTACATAATAACAGGTGTAAAATCATGCAATGTAGGTACTGTGTGTTTTAATGTCGTGTTAACTTTAAAACACAACTGTTTTTATCTGAAGTTACCTGCCATGTAAAAGTATGTTTTCTGTATCTGTCGTTTCATAATAATTAGATTTTTTTTTTTTGTTTATTATTAAGTTAAAAGAAACATAATATTTCGCTTTCTTAACTTAAATACAGAGCATATATAGTACAGTAGTAAGAAGTAATATTTTTAATTTTGTTCCAACATTTTGAGTTTAAACATTTTTTTTTAAAGGTTTTTATGTTATTTTCCGTTTTTAGGCTATCTGAAAGGAGATTATATATATGAACTCCCTCGTGACCAATACTTCTCTTGCCACTTTCAGTCTTGACAGTATTTGTGTACAATTTATTGTGTTGTCTAGTATAATGTTCGTGTACTTGTGATGTTTTTATAAATGTTGTGTTTGTGTGTATAAGTCCATTTTGTATTTTGTAGATTAAAAGACATATGTTATATATGTTTTGATTGAGTCTAGGAAGTCAAATTTGTGCATTGAAGTGATTTTCACAAAATGGCGCTGTACAAATAATCAAAATATTTTGTATTATTATTGCTTATTTGTTGTAAAAAAGTAAGACTCATAATATAACCAATGAAAAAAAAGGAAAATAATAATTAATGTGTAATTCCCTTGCAGGTGCATTAAACCAGGTTTAAAAAAACGCTGAGATAGTAAACTTGAGCATGTATAATGTATAATCTCCGTCAAACCACTTTCTTTGCAAAACATTTTCGTTTTGTTAATTTTGCTTGCATCGAACGTTTTTCATGAAATTCATTTATTTATTTATTTATATATGCATATGTATTACAATACATTACAAAATGATACTTTGTCTGTCCAACTGGGAAGGATACCCGTTTCAGGATAGCCAAATTGTATATTTAGTTCATAATATTCTTTTACATGAATTATTTTTTTTACATTAACTCCACGCAGGAGGCCCTGAGGTAAATAATTTTTGTCAGGGCCTACGTCATCACGAAAGGAAGGGGTGAACCAGGGTCTTGAGGAGATCCATATTGTAGGAGGGAGGAAATAGAGACCGGCAAATCGTCCCACAGTCAGGCTATTGAACTCAAGAGAGAGTCGTAAAAACGAAAGAATGTTCTCATTTGACACTTGTCAACCGTGTATAAATGTTGGGCGCGCGTTCGACGTGTTTCCCGATGTGCACCGGTGCCGATGGAATCAATGACGCCAGGAGTGCCTTTCCCTGAAATACTGGTAGAACAAGGACAGCAATCCCACCCAACTCTAAAAAATGCAACCCGTTTTTTTAATATAGGAGAATCTGTCAATCCGTTGACAAATTCAACCGAGGGGCGCACTGGCCTGCACAAATCGAATAAATGAATAGATATTGAATACCCTTCGACATAAACTTACAGAAAACTGTACCTCCAATTATTCGTAATTAATCCAATTGCTTTATATGACTACAGAAAACTTATTTAAATAAAAAAGAAATCTTTCTTTCCCACCAGCGGGACTGTCCCCAAAAATAATTCGAATTATTCTTCATTTCATCACAATGGGTGTCGGAGTGTATAAAACGTCTGCAGAGTCTGTGTTTTAATACGATTCCGTCCAACAAAAGGTTGAAATGAAACAGATCTCTTTTATAGGACGTCAATCCACTCGGAACCATTGTGGATCTGACGATAGGACACTGGAATCCTTATTCAGGTAAGATATCTAGAAAATAAAAGATTTAATCTTCGTACACCTTGCCACTCAAAGGATTGACTTCATCGATAAAGTATTTACTAGAAGACGCCAACGACGAAAAGAAGTTGGACAAATTTATTTCATTCTAGAATCAGTGAACCCCCGAAGTGTTTTGATCTAAAACGAAATGTTGTAGGTAGGTTGTTAAAAACTTTCCGGGTAGGAAAAGGAAGCATAAAAACTCATTGATAGCAGGATTATGAGGTCTCTTGTCCAATAATACTTTCCACTTTGCACCGATTATAAATTTCATCACCAATGGTAATTTTGAAGGTTTTTACTAAATCGTAACTTTATCATTCCCTGGAAAAATATTCAGTATAAAACACTGCCGTCGTATTGAAGATTGTCACTGCACTGACCTTGCGATTTCACTTGTTGGCATGAAATTAGAAAAAAGACAGGAATACTCCCTAACTTAGGTAAATACAAAATTAGATTTTTTTTGTTCAGTTACTATATTTTATTTTTTTTTCATAGAAGGTACACGTTGAATATAAATATAAAACAGATGTTGATAATTCTCGTAATCCTCTTCACTAGGAAACCTTGTGCTGAGCATTTAACCCAAAATATGGCATTGGAAACGCTTTGCTAAGAACCCACATACAATATTGATAGTGTGATGATCAATCGGTTTCTTTTTTATGTGAATACCGCACAAGAGTCCCAACTGCTCTCAACAGTGGGATTATGGCATCTGGCATCCCCAATTGGGGTGTGCTGTGCTAAAGGTAGTGGGGAGGGGAAAGAAGAAATTCGGCAAATACCTGGCTATCCTTATCTGGTCACCAAACATGGCTAATGCTATTTCAAGCAACTTCTTAATTCTGAATGGTAGGCGATACTAAGAGGATCTTCCACTCTGGAATGTGCCGCAAACACACCTTATAGTATTTGAAAATATTGTGAAATAACCCAAATCAATCTTATAAAATTTAATTGCACGGGCAGGGATTTGAACCCGCGACCTTCGGATTGCTTGTCAAGAGCCTTACCCCTCGACTACGGAGGCCGTGTACGTGTTTCATTTTAAATCTGCGAGTTTCATTTACTAGCGTAAGTCCAAACACATACCTAGAGTAGAATTTTGAGTTCAGCAATTGCTGATTAAATGCCCTCTCACAACTTACAATTGTAAATATAACCTACTGAATAGAAAATCTGTAGAAGTATACAGAATACATCTGTACCGATTTGAGAGAAAACTAATGTACACAAGACCCTTCAAATCCTAGATCCCAGAAGAGGCCTACGGAAAACCATTATCTTTTCTCGGGTGAATTTCTATGTGTGAAAAGGTTTACAATTTGGGAGGCGGGAATGGGTACCGCCGCCCCGGAACCTTTGTTGGATAACCAACACCTCTGCCGTAGGTAACCCAAGTGGTTCGCTACGTTTGGTGATTTAGCAGGGGTGCCGGGGTTGATGGGGTGAGGTTTGTCTAAGTCTTGGAGGCGGATGACCAGGACACACTGAACCCCTAATTCCTACCCACACCTAAAACCCTTTTCCTTCCCAGAACTCTCCTCTCCTTCCTTTCCTTAAAAAACCCTCCACGCAGCATCCCCAAAGATGACACAGGCCCTGAGGGAAATTAATTTCCTCAGGGCCTCCTGTGTGGAGCTCATTTAAAAAATAAAAATCTTACCCAAAGTAAGGTAAAAATAACCTTATTTCAAGAACACCAGATTAGAGCGTGCACGATCTTCTATTGGTAAATTTCATTCTATTTTATATAGGTTTAGTTATTGTACTGCGAAGACCATTCTAACGTTTTAGTATCAATGATAACTTTTTTCTCAACGTTGAAATTTTTGTACAACACAAACGATTTATCTACAAGGTTCACATGTCTTTATTGGCAATTGTTGCAGATCTTTATTACGAAATAGCAAAATCCTTTGGCGAAATGAAATAAAAAACATCCACTTTTTATTCATAAATCACGCTTTGTTGGTTCCCTTTGAAGGTAAGCGGATTGAAAGATCGCTGACTAAAAATACCCTATTTCTTGACATTTATCAAAAAGCATTGTTGTCAACTCTTCTGACTAAAAAATGATAAAACCCATAGTATTATTCACATAGACTTAAGAAGCTAAAAATATCAATTCAACTACTGGTAGGTAGGTAGAATGAAATAATGAAACGGGTTGTTTAAAAAAATTTGAGGAATTCATCAAATATTTGAAGTTAATTTTCACGTTCCGTGGAGGTTCTATTCAAGTTCTGTGATTATATCATTGTAGGCGTTGCTACGTGAAACTTAAATAATTTATTATTTATTTATTAACGCCCTTTTTCGGAGCTTTTACATAACATATTATGAATAATAATAAATACATAGCATTCATTGTACATAACTGACCTGTCTCAGTAACAATATTTTACATTTGTTTAAACTTAAATTTAAGATGTCCATTGACTTGGTATAATTGTTTCCCTCCATTAGTATTCTGAGCAAAGAGGAATACATAATATGGTAGTTAGTCCCAGAATTTCTACACTGAAATAAATCCTGACTTCTAGTATTACGTAGTGGAATCCGGAAGCTTATCAATTCTAGCAATACCGGACAATCAACTAAATCATTTAGACTTTTTTATAGAAATACCAAGTCGGTGAAAATTCTTCTGTCTGACAATTTGAGCATATTCATATCATTTAAAATACTGCTGTAGTTCAACACAATTGCTGGAATACCCATTTTAAAATTTAGAAAACGTAAGAATTTATTTTGTATTCTTTCAACAGCTTGTACGTGTATAGTATAATGTGGATTCCAGACGGGGAATCACAGTACTTGAATGGAACGTACACAGAGCGTGAAAATTTACTTAAAATATTTTATGAATTCATCAAATTTTTTTAACAACCCGTCTTTAGTGTAACTCTGTGACTAGCTCAGCTACTGGGCGTAGTATAGGGATGTCGAAAGTGAAAAAAAATATCGATATATCGATGTATCGATATTTATTAAAATATTAATATCGACGTCGATATATCGAGGAAACAGTATCGATATATCGGTCAAATTTTCAAGAGATTTTGCGTTTTTAAAATAATAGTGTATTCAGCTCAATATTATCAATAGTAATTTTTGTACACAATGTGCTTTTTAATATACAAAAATCTCAAAAAAATGAAGGTATTTTTATCACTATTCATTTTTATTACGTAATAATTAAAAAATATCAAAAACTAAAAAGCTGTCTTCTAACTTATATGTAAACTGAGACGCATACAAAGTTTGTATGCGTCTCAGTAACATTCTATTGGCGTATTAATCTGTCAAAAAGGACTTCTTGTTTGGAACAAGGTTTAATCATAGACAATTCGGAACCAACCAATTGGGAGATAGTATTGGTGATCACAAATACTAATGCAAAGACAATAGATTTGTAGGCTATTAATATCGTTTTTGATACAATTTTCGATATTGGATATTTTGTATCGATATATCGGATCAAAAAATATCGGCTAAAAATATCGATATATTGAATTAAAAATATCGATATATCGATACTTTTTCAACAAGCCTAGCGTAGTATATAGGTCCCGCTGACCCTGTACAAATCGCAAGTCTTGAATTTGGTAGCCACCTCTGGTCTGGAGCCCCAACATACCTGAAAAACCCCTTGACTCGGTGCAGAAACGAGCGCTCCATTTGCTAGATTCTCCTATCTTAGCAATCTGGACTGGCGTCATTGACCCCTTAGGCAACGGTGCATAGTTGGAAAACACGCCAAACGCGTGTCCTACGACTTCTTCTACGACTCGTTCTTGATTTCAGTCGGTCGGCTGCTCTTCATCACCCATGTTCACTCCTTTCTCTCCTCAAAAATACTCTCCACACGGCGTCTTCTAAGATGACGTAGGCCCTGAGGGAAATTATTTTTTCTTAGGGCCTCCTGTGTCGATTTAATGTTAAAAAAAAGAAAAAGGTACACAGTGTGACATTGTTTGGTCACATTTGTTCCGACTGAATGAAAATTACTCAAGTATATTATTTATGCCATTGGTTCTAATGAGGGAAGGCTTCTTCAGAAACCGGTCGACGTTCTAAATTAATTTGGTGGACAAAAATGTTGAATTACTTAATTCACAGAAAAACCTTTTTTCTTTAGTGCATACTTTCAACCGTACAAAAATCACATCTGTCCGGAGCCATCTATAATATAAAAATTAATCACCGAATGTGTTGCTAAGCGTATAACTTTCGTGGGTGTTCGTTATTGTCAGGACAAGGTTTTTATAAAACTTCCGGTGAGCTCTGGCATTATGAAATTTGTATAAAAAATTGCTTTTGGTGGCACGCGAGAAAGCGGCTATTGCTATGGAAAGCGGGAGGGAGGGAGGAGGAGGGGAACCTGGGAGGGGGGAGGGGGACCTGGAAGGGGAACTCGGGAGGGGGGTTCACGGGACGGGGGAAGGGGGGGGAAGTGGAGTGGGGAGAGGGAAGGTGGAGGTGACGGAGTGGGAACGCGAGAGGGGAAGAGGATGCAGGAGAAGAAGGGGAGGCGGAAGGGAAACGGGACGATTGGGAAAGGACACTCAGGGAGAAAAAATTTCTGTATTAAGTGGCATAGCAACGCATGTCGGGACCAGCTAGTTAGAAATGTTTTCAGCATCACTAATTTATTGTAGTAGGAGATGGGTCAGAGGAAGGTTGAGAAAGGCTATCCCTATTCATATATTGTTAGATACTAAATACGGCTTAACCCTAATAATTTTTGTGTGCTCAAAAGTCACATTTTAATCAACACTAACAATAACTTTGAGTGACAGATGTTTGTTTTTGTTTTGCTCCTATATAAATTGATAATAAAATAAAGTGTACAAGTTGCAAAAGACTACAAAGTGATAGTTAAAGTGAAAATTATAATTATACAGTGGTTCAGCATTATTTACGAACCATAAAAATAATACACTATCACAATTTTTCAATATAGTTGAGGTTATTTTTTGACAGTTTTGTTGCATTGCAGTATCAGAACAGTTATGGCCGAGAAACAAACTAGGAGCAAAGGTCTAGGACTGAATATTCCTGACACCAGTGAGACCAACATTGGAATCTTCATGAAGCAGATGGAGAATAAATTTGAGACCATGAAAAAAGAAATGTTTCAAAAAATAGACAATGAAAATAAAGATGCACGAACTTCTAGAGATTTTATCAGCAGCCAATATGATGACCTCAATACAAAAATGAATACTATTGCAAATTTAGTATCGGAGGTAGAAAACTTAAGAAAAGAATTAAATGAAAAAAACCTTATTATAAAAAATTTCGAAATTCGTCTGGCCAGCCTCGAACAGACTTCAAAGGAGGATGCATTAGAGGTCGCAGGAATACCACCGCGTGAAGGTGAACAACCCTCGGAGACCGTCAAGAAGCTAGCAGCAGCTGTAGGTGTAGAGCTTCTTCCCCGCGATATCCTGGAAGCCAAAAGGATTCCCGACAGGCGACCCGGAGCTCCCCCGAAAATTTGTATCAGATTCACGGACATTCGCAAAAGAAACCTACTACTAGTAAACCGAAAAAAAATTCCCCATGATATCTTAAAATACTTTAACTGCGAAAAGATTTTTATAAGTGTTATTCTTAATCCTTATTTCAAAGAACTTCTATGGAAAACCAAACAAATATGCAAGGAAAAAAAGTTTTCCTACGTTTGGTATAAAGACGAAAAAATTTTGGTAAAGAAATCAGCCACGGATAAAATAATATATATTAAACATTCTGATGACTTATGTAAAATTATTTAGGATGTTGATGAGCTCTGTCACATGTTGAACATTGGCCCGATCGCTCTTACCGTACAAAACCTGATCCTGACTATTTTAAATTGTTGTTGTGAAATCATTTTACAGTGATTGTTTCCATACTGTCAGAAATCATGTATCTTACCTATGTACTACTATCGGATATAGGGCGAACTCCCAGTTTTAGCTACTGTGACAGGGCTCCCAATACAAAATATTAAAGTTCCATTGTAAATTGTTTCTAAAAATGGCTAGACTGATTTTTGATAATGAAACAGAATCTTCTGATAAAATTAATAATTATGTATCTTCAGATATAAAGTTTTGTAATTTACTAATGAAAGACTACACCAACCTAAAAATTTTTCACCATAATGTTCGATCCATAAATAAAAATTGGGAAGAAATACTTACTTTACTGAATAATCTAAAGGTTAAATTTGATATAATTATTCTATCAGAATGTTGGATTAATGAACTATATGTACCAAAACACCTTCCTGATTATACTCACTTCTCCACAAAAACCCATCACAATCAGAATGACGGCATTATTATATATGTGAATAATGTACTGAATGTTCAAACTTTGGAAATAATAATCCCGGGTGCAAATTGTCTACAAATATCGTACGGTGACACATGCATACTAGCAATGTATAGATCTCCCTCCTACCACAATATAATTCCATTCATACAAAGCCTAAATGAAAAATTATCACAACTTGCGCATAAAAAAAACTTAATTTTAGTTGGAGACATTAATATTAACACTTTACCAAATAATTCACATCCGCAATGCCAAGATTACTTAAACCTACTTAGTTACCATGGATTGATATCTACAATAAATCACCCGACTAGGGTCACCAAAGAATCCAGCTCTTGTGTTGACCACATTATGATAAAAACGAATAAACCATACAAAACACTTGTTTTTGAATCTACTATTACTGACCACTATGCAACTATGATTTCATTAAACACACCATCAAAAAATGTAAAAATGAAACACTTTTATTGCATAAAACGAGTTGATTATGAGAATCTAAAAAAATCTTTTTCCTGTAATTATTGGCACAACTTACTACACATACCCAACGCTGATGATGCATGGACTTACTTCATAGACAAACTACAAACTGAAATAAATAATAACACTAATTCTATAGTAAAAACAATCCCTCACAAATTTAAACCTCTAACTCCCTGGATAAATCACACCATTATAAATTGTATAAGAAAAAGAAACTTACTCCATAAAAAAACTTCATTGAATCCTTCTGACACTATACTTAACAACTTTTACAAAAGATACAGAAACATATGTACAAAAGTCATAAGGAATGCTAAGGAATTATATTATAGACATAAAATAGAAGAAAGCAAAGGTAATCCAAAAGAAATGTGGAACATTTTACGCGAAGCTACTCATACTAAGCCTAACTTAAACACTGACCTAAAACAGCTCAATATTGATGGACTGACCGTCGACTTCTCAAAGAATCCGGAAAAAATCCTAAACCATGCCAATGACTTTTTCACTAATGTCGGGAAAAAATTAGCAAACAAAATGTCCTCCTTGAATTCTAATACAAAATTACAGGAAAAAACACATATACCCCATTCTAAACAATTTAAATTTCAAACGGTTACACATGACGATATTAAGAATACAATTAACTCATTAAAAGACACAAAGTCCGCCGGTATGGATGGCATCACAGTAAATTTACTCAAGACACTTGTTCATGATCTATTGGAACCTCTCACTTACATAATTAACCTTAGCATATCACAGGGAATTTTCCCTAAACAATTAAAGCAAGGGCTCGTCATACCCATATACAAAAGTGGTCTAAAAGTGGACATTAATAATTATAGGCCCATAACAATACTTAACTCACTCTCGAAAGTAGTTGAAAAAATAATTAACAAACAACTGAAAACATTTTTGGAAAGCAAGCAGCTACTCTCCGAAAATCAATATGGTTTTCGGTCAAATAAGAGCACTGCCGATGCTATTATTGCTGTTACAGACTTTCTTGTTTCAAATTTAGATAAGGGTAAAAAATGCATTTCTATCTTCCTAGACCTCTCAAAAGCTTTTGATACTATCTCCCTTGACATCCTTATTAATAAACTAAATACCATTGGTATAAGAGGGAAAGATCTCGAATTTCTTCAAAGTTACTTAACTAATCGAACTCAAAGTGTCAAAATCGAAAACAAATTCAGCCAACCCCTCCCTATAACCTATGGAGTTCCCCAAGGAAGCGTCTTAGGCCCTACTTTGTTTCTCATATACATAAACGATCTTTGTAATCTAATGTTAGATGGAAAAATTGTAAGTTTTGCTGATGATACTGTGCTACTCATTCAATCTGACACTTGGTTAGATGCATACAAAATGGCTGAGAAATCAATTAACTCTGTTAAAAAATGGCTAGACATTAATTCTCTTGCACTAAATACTACCAAAACAAAATACATTACTTCTAGTATAAATATTGTTGGCCAACCTAATCAAGATGTTGAAATAAAAGTACATGAATGTTCTTGCATTCATGATACATTCTGTCAATGTCCTTGCCTAGATCGAACGGACCATATCAAATACCTTGGTCTAACATTTGATCAATATCTTAAGTGGAATACACATTGCCTACTTGTCACGAATAAACTAAGAAAACATATTTATTTCTTCAAAAACATTAGAAACATACTAGATTCCAAATCTATGAAAATTGTTTATTACTCTCTTTGTCAATCAATCATTGAATATGGAATAATCGCATGGGGAGGTGCAACACTATCAGCTATAGATTCATTATCGAAGGCACAAAAATTAATTATGAAAGTCATTCTTAAAGTTCCCATAATAACAAGTACTGTAGATATATTCAAAAAATTCCCTGTATTAGATATTCGACAAATTTACACAAAAACAATCTTAACTCATCTGTTTAAAAATAAAACATGTACATTTTATGAAAATACCCAAAATATTGTAAACACACGGCACAAAACCAAAGAACTCATACAAACACCTAAAACAAACACAACATTTGGTCAAAGAAATTTCAAATACATTGCGCCTAAAATATACAATAACCTACCTGACAAAACAAGACAATCGAATAATATTAACAAATACAAAATACTGATCAAACAATGGATCATCGAAAAAGGTCGTGCAATAATTAGTCACCTCACCCAAATATAATCCTCTATCTCATTATTGTTACCACTAACCAACCTGAAAATTTTTGTCAAATATTTTTGCTGTATTGAAAAGTGTACTTTATTTAATATTTATAAAATATTTGTAAACTAGTCTGTCTCGACACAGGATTTCCTAGTGAGACAGGCAAGGCCAAAAAAATATATGTAAACCTTTTTATATAGATGCACATAAAATAAATAAAATAAATAAAATAAATCATTTTCGGCGAATTCGTAACTATAATAACTTTTTTATTCCAACAGAACACTGGGAATGTACTAGGGCCAGTCAATAAGTAATGCCTCCTATTTTTTTCTCCTTTAATTGTCAAGTCATAAAAATGCAATTACGTGGGTCGAAAACTACACTATTGACGATTAATTTGTTACTTTTCAATATAATTATAATTATTACCGTTTATTTAATTAATTATAATGTATTACAAAAACATGATAACACATTATTCCCAATGAGTTAAGAAACAAACTCATTACGGGAAGGAGAGACACATATAAGTACATTTTACATGGATATTACACGTTAAAAAAAAAGATGCATTGTCAATCTCCATCCATTTCCACAGCTTTGGTCCATCTTTCAACAATTATTAACTTTTGTATGTATCACGGTGTTGTAAAAAGCACGGTCATATCCAGAACACCATCGCCATAACTTTCCCCCCCGATCACACAGTTTTGATTTTTTATGTCCTTGGTGAGTTTGTGGATTTCATTGACTGCCTCTTTGATTGAGGTTAAAAAACAATTAACCCATTGTTCTTCTCCGGTCGCAATTTTTCCAGAAACTAAGAGCTGCGAGTGATGTGAGGCCATTGTTTTTCTTGTTTCTTTATTCCGACCGGTTAAGTTTCTTGCAAAAATTTTGTTGAAAAATCAGTTGTCGAATAATCGTCATCACTCATCACACTGCCTTTACTGAGGGAGAGAATGCGACATCTGTAGTTTTCTGGGGTCACCACGAATGAGTGCAGTCGCTGCAATCAACGGCCTGCGCCGCGGCCGCCCCGCTTTTCCTCAGACAGCGTTGTTTGTCCTTCAGCTTCGTTAAAATAACGAACTCATCGTCTAGCAGTGCTGATATCTACTATTGCATCATGTTACACATTTTTCAGTCTTTCATGAATGTGAATTTTTGCGTTTCACCTTCTACAATCAATAATAATCAATCACAATCAGCTATCTATTACGAACATCGATGTCGGTCATTTTGTTAAGTTACTTCATTTTACATTTTAAAAATTACTTCTGCAGCAGATTGTTGAAGGTTTCAGGAATAGCACCAAATTCAAATTTTTCACTTAACTAAATTTATTTAAGCAGAAAAAAATTGGAGGCATTGCTTATTGACTGACCCTCGTAAGTTCTCTGTATTTAAGTTTAATAAAAACAATACCTTACCATTAATACGTTTTACGTACAACGATTTTAAAACTTTATAACCGGTTTTTCAACCATAAAGTTACCGGTAAGCACCAGATTTTATTTTTCTAGATGATGAATTAATAACTTTGGGAGTGAGACATGGAGACACATTTTAAATATTAGTAACACGTTCTTCAGAATTAATTAAAATTAATGCGGCGGAAAGGTCGAATCTCCAGGCCAGCTAGGGTGAATTCGACCGTACCTTCGTCCAATACGCCATGCCGCGGGCGTACTTATATTTGTTTACACGCTTTCTTCACTTACGTCGTTAATATTCCCTCATTATTTGTCTTCTTATTCTTTTCTTTGGTAGGGCAAATTCGACGGTAGGTCCGTCAAACACACGGGTCCCGAGTCGCAATTTGTTTACACGGCTTCGTTACTTACGTCGTTAAGATTCAATAATAATATTAATATTTGGATGATTTATATAGCGCCGTTTTTGTGAAAAATCACCTCAAGGCGAATATATTTTAGGGTATATTGTCTTCTTTATTGCCATATCAATCAACATTTCCATTCCAAATGGTGCTATACTGAGAGCTTTTAAATACATCTTTTTGAATTTCGATTTTGTTTTCGTAAATAAATGAATCTGGAAATGCATATTAACCCATTTTCCGACATCCGATCGAGCTGAAACTCGGCAGTAGATGACGATACATTCCATCAACTTTTCGAGACGCTTCAATTATAAAAATGTTTTTTTTAGTAATTATTTTTATATGAAATGACAAAAACGGGGGTGATGAAAAAGTTGTTTTTTTTACATTAACTCCACACAGGAGGCCCTGAGGAAAATAACTTCCCTTAGGGCCTATGTCATCTTTGAAGATGCTGTGTGGAGGGTCTTTTTTAGGAAATTTAAAAAAAGGGTTTATAATACATTTGTCGAAAAAAATTGCCGCATTTCTCTGAAATTGGCTACTAGCCGGCTTAAGTGAAGGCGCTATTAGGTCTAAAATTGAAAATGGATGTATTATAGAAACAAACAAAAAAACACTCTTTTTTACGGGCTGGTTTTTTTTTTACCACTCACAGGTATGTGACGAAAATGTGTCATTTTTTTTTATTTAATTATTCTGTCAATTAATACAATACGTATAAAACAAACTTAAAAATTTGCCAACGCCGGGATTCGAACTGGTTTAAATCTTAACCGCTCGTCCACACAGCTGGTCGAATATTATTAAAATCATACATGGTAACAAAGAAATCACTGCGCTTCCTGTTTTTTTTTCCAACACTCCGTGTTGTCTGAAAGCCTATAAAAAGCTCCCTAACTTTCGTTCAGAATTCAGAATCCGGAATATTCCTCCCTTTCAGCAATAAATCTTGGAATCATAAGCTCAGGTGACCTGTGCCGAGCGGGGCCTTTCCAGATGATAAATAATAAATAAATAAAAACAACATGGCGGCGGCGGACGGTTTCCGGGTCCGGTCATAATGATTTGTTTCTCCATTTACCGGTGGACGAACAAAAGGTAAATCATACTTCTATTCGGAGTAATCCGATTATGACGAACTGGAGTCAACGGCATCCGAATTCCCGAGAGGAGTTCTTACGAATGATGTCTTATGGAGGTGTACGCAACCTGTGGATCTCGATTTCATTTATTCAAAAATATTTCAACAAATGCGTTATGTTAGAAAATCACAAATAGGTATTTTAATTTGGATTATTTATGTGAATTTTTACTTTCTAAGATCAAAACCTAATATTTACTTAAGGAGCTTGCAATTTTTACACTAGCTCCACGCAGGGGGACCTGAGGTAAATAATTCCCCTCAGGGCCTATGTCGCTTTGGAGATGCATCTTTGGAAATGCTGTATGGAGTGTCTTTTTAGAAAAGGAAGTGGGAGCTCTGGACAGAAAAAATATATGAGGTGTGGTTAAGAATCTGAGGGTCAGTGTGTTCAGGATTGACGGACGTATGAATCCATCCCACTGGAACTGATGGAGAAGTGAAAAGGTATCCCTCAACCAGTCTCTCCCGGTCTGGCCTACCACGCAGTTAGTGAGCAGACGCGTCTGCCGCCGCAACCCGGACAAACATCACCCCATGAACCCGGGCCCTCCTGCTAAGTCATCGTAGCGAACTACTTGGGTGACCTATAGGTATTTCTATGTAACCAACTGGAGCTGACAGAATTAATCCCCTGCTGTGCACCGCCGCACAGCACGAAAACTCGATGGACATGAGCGGAACATCCGTTCACGTTGACGTTAGCGTCATGAGAATGGTTGTTTTTTCGACTCGTTTCATGTAAGTCGGCTCGTTTCTCGTGTATGAAAGTAGCTACCGGCATATGTTTTTTCGACTCGTTTCATGTAAGTCGGCTCGTTTCTCGTGTATGAAAGTAGCTACCGGCATCTGTTTTTCTTCCTGCTTGTGAATTGTTCCAGGCCTCTTCAGGGCCCCATCAATAAACCCCTTATTTCAGCATCTGCAATAACGCTCCTCGCAACGCTGTCTAACCGTGTGGCGATAAAGTTGAAAATAAAACAGGACGAATTTAATATTGAGCAATCTTTAAGAAGACTTGACGGTGAACGAAATTCTGCATGAAGAATAATGAGAAAACTCTGTTTACTTATTCAATATGTCAAAGCCACTATTCATGGGTTCGAGTACCGAAAACTAAACTCGGATTTTACGAATAAATTAATCGCAATTATTTGGTATTAATTTTTCAAAAAGTTTCTGTACTTCTGTCTTATGAGGTTCATATCTCGTAACGAATGGAATGCTCATGCTCTAGTCCCCAAGGGTTGTCCCTTCCCTCATAAAATCCCCTCCAAAGGGACGTTTAATACAAATAAATGCGTAATTAGACTTTGCTTTATTTATTTTCTCGTTCTTCAATTACTGGTTTAAGGTTTTATTAAGGAAAATGTTAAGGAAAATAAATTATACCCAGAAAAACCTGTACCTTCCACTGGGTGCTTATGCGTTACGATGGTAGGGACTTATTAGGTAAAGTACCTACACACCAAGGAAAGTAGATTCTGGTGGGTCCTTTAATACGTTCCCTGAAACCTGCGTATTTATTTTTTGAATAGGTACGTCTTTTATATAAGCTTAATTAGCAAAAATGTGAATTTAAGTACATATTGGAGTTTTTTTTCATGGAGACCCTTATTTGAAGGTTATTTAAAATATAATTAGGTCGAGTGTTAAAATCAAAAACATATTTTTTCATGTTCTTCCTAATAGAAACAGCTTTTGAAATGATGCATTACAAGGTATTAAAATGTGGATATCTGCAAAGAATGTAAGGCTGATGTAAGTATAATGAGCAAAATTAAGAAAGGGACCCTCAGATGGTTTGGGCACGTAGAGCGAATGAACGAATAAAGTAGTGTTAAAAGAATATATGATGCAAATGTGAATGGTAGAAGAAGTCGGGGACGCCCGAGGAAGACATGGCACGATCAAGTAAATCAGATACTTGAGACGGGTCATGTCAAAAGTCAGAATAATAGAAGAGTATGTATGAGACGATGTATGAATGTGAGTGAGGCAAAGAGTGTGTGCCAAGACCGAGTTGTTTGGCGGTCCGTCCTCTCTGCCTACCCCTGCGGGGAAACGGCGTGATGGTTAGTTAGTTATGATATGATGGGTATGGTGTATATTTTTAAGTGAATTTTTATAATAGTAAAAGATTTATAATAAATTAAGTATTATTTAAATAAATTAAGACCATATAAGCGAAACTCAATCGAAAATCTGGAAACAGAAAAATCAAAAAAACAAAAACAAAAAATCTGATTTTTCTGTTTCCAGATGTTCGATTGAGTTTCGCTTATATTGTCTTCATTTATTTAAATATTACAAATTGAGGTTTTACTCATAAAGTTAAAAATAAAAAATAAAGTATTACTAAGTATTATGACGTTCTGTGGACAAAATAGTTATTTAAAATAAATAAATAAGAAATAGACAAATAGTTATTAAGACAGAGGAAAAAATAAGAAATTGACAAATAGTTAGTTAAATTATGATTAAAAAAATTGATACCAAGTTGACCATTAACGAGTAAAAACATTTTTGTTTGAAAATATTGACTAATAAAGAAGTTATGACGAAATTCCCGTTTTTTGGGTCCCCCCTCGTATTTCTTAATCTAGAGTCGAAAGATATTTCAGCTCGTTCGTTTTAGCAAATGACAATTTTTTTATTCATAAATAAACAATCAAGGTGTTTAGGTAATTAATTCACAAAAAATATAAATGTTTGGCGAACAAAACAATCTAAGCATGGGTAGATATTTTACTTTAAGGTAAATCACGCTTCTATGTTATATAAAAATATCCATTTCGCACCACTCCTAACCTCGGAATATTAAGCTTTCGTGGCAGACATAAAACCAATATGCTTCTCGGTAGGCCAAAATGTTTGTGATTGAAAATGTTTAGTAAACTTCTAAATGACACACGTTTGCGGGTATTTCGGACAACATCTGTTCATCTTAACCTTGCCGTATCAACCATCGAAATATGTCAGGTACCTACCCAGTCTTGTGAAAATCATTATGTTGTTATCTGGTAACAATGAGCGGATCAACCACAAATTATATTATTAAATGGACATTAAGGTTGTGATGGAGAGATGAAGTTGAGCAATATGCCTATGAATATGAATAAATGCTGAAAGAATATCAACCACTCGGATCAAAAGATAGTGACCGACAGAGGTTTCGGCCAAAAATTAGCCGAAACCGAAACCGTGGTCATTCTCTATGGTTCGGGTGCGTGTGTATGCCTCAAAAATAATTTTAAAATTTATTTGAGAAGAAGCTGTTATATGGTAGATGTCTTAAAGTATAGTAGTTATTCCAATTTTATTATATATTTACTTATGTAACGCCCTTGAGGTGGTTTCTAACAAAAACGGCGCTACATAAATCAGCCAAGTATTATTATTATTAAGGATTTGATTAGAAAAGAATTGTAGATATATATTATTAATTCGTGCTGCCCAATTGAAGTGATATTTCACAAAAACGGCTCTATTAAAAATTACAATTTTAAAATGGCCTAATTTCGTGTAACGTTGTTTTTAACTTATTTAAATGAGTTTTACAGGAACAGAAGCCAAAATTTGAACAAATTTCGGTTGATCACTACAAATAAGCATGAAAGTAACCACACAAATTCCACCAAAGCTTGGCTAAAGAAAAAATGTGAAAAATTATTGTGTGGTAAGTATACAATCATCGTTATAGATGTTGCATAAAACCCTCTATCCAAAACATAGTCTGCTTCAGCACAGGATATCCTAGTAAATGGGACAATGAAAAAAGTTATATTGCATACTGATCAAAATAATTGTGTTTGTCATACCTCGTAACCATTGTATTCGTGGTATCTCGTATCTCCCGCTAAAATGTGCTTAATCTAATTATTAGTAACATGGAATGATGACTATTTCGCCTTGCTGTAAGGACCTCCCGACGTCTTCCGTTACCCCGGCACCTCCCTCACAAAGGACGTAATATTATGTATGTGCCAACAACAGCGAGGCTGACATCAATTTTGATCCCGATATAATGAAGGGCCAGAATGTTGCCAGATTATAGAACAGAGTCTTAAGTATTTGGTGAAGCACCGTCTTACATAATACTCCAGACATCTTTATGTGGAAAATGATTATGTTGTTGTGTAAATTAATAAAGGCTTACCTACATAAACCTACATAGAATGTAGACACATAAAATTATAATAATTACGTGTTATACTGTTCGTAGCGTAGTCGCGTTAAAAATCACGAGATTTATAATTGTGGTATTTGTGAAGCTGAAAGTATTTTATTAAAAATATTTTCCTCACGTTCGCATTGCCTCTCAAAAACAAATTTTCCCAAATTTTTTTGTAATACATTCATTCTTTTTTGGTGATTAATTAGACGTCAGAAATTAACTTTTCGAGCGAATATCGTTAGTGCCAGTTGTTTCACGGAATTTGTCTGAGTTATATATCATAGGCCAGTTATTTCACAAAACTGAAATAACAACCGAATTTGTTTAGAACTTTCACAGGACTTTAAAATTTATAATTAACTTCGAAATTTAATGAGTTCATCAAATATTTGAAGTTAATTTTCACGTTCTGTCTAAGTTCTATTCAAGTTCTGTGATTATTTCAGTTTCATACAGCAACTCGCCTATAATTATATAATAATAGAACCTCCACAGAACGTGAAAATTAACTTCAAATATTTTATGAACTTATCAAGTTTTTTTAAACAACCCGTCCTTAGTATACTTGAAAATCATCCACGTTTTTAGATTTTCACAAAATTTTCAAAATCATTTACGTTATTTGTTTTGAGGTGTAAAGCCTTGTTGCTCTACCAGCGGTCGGGGAACTTTTTTAAGCATTACCCCAAAATATTTTTGCTTAAGTCGATATTACCCCTTCCCCCCATTTTGAAAAGAAGACAATCAATGTATATTTAAATAAACATTATTTATTGAATTAATTTACACCGAAAATAAAAAAAAAATATGAAAGAGCAAACTACAAAAATTTCCTTATTACCCAAAAAAAAACATTTTTACCCCATTTGGGGTACTTTACCCCGGTTTCCCGACCGCTGAACTCTACCTCCTTCCTTAGCCAACGTTTCAGACAGCGTTGCAGTGTCCATCATCAGGGCAGATCTGGCGGATCCGACAGATGTGCCAAAAATTGAAAATCATCAGTCAAAAATTTAAAAACGAAAGAAATGATAAATATGATAATTTAAAGGCTGATCTTTATCTGATTTCACAAAATCGTCGTTCCCGATTTTAACAATTTCATAGAAAATTCATTACATAAGAATATTTTACAACACAGAAAACATATTTAGTGTGTAAAGTCATATTAAAATGACAAAACCTACGCACATGCAAAATTATCTCATCATACTCTCCTATCAAAGGTTTGCCGTTACAAACTCTTTACCTCTTCACCACGCAGACTGCAGGTCGGAACTACACTGGTACCAGTCAAGTAGATTTCTAAGCCACGGTATCTTCGTCTTCCATCAATATTCCCCTTGATCATCAATTGAATAAACTTGAATTACTCATTCCTTTTATATTAACAAGACTCTTTTATGGCTTTTTTTCCTTTTTTTAGCTCGTGAAAACAGGTTTCTTGGTAATTCGACGATATTCCACAAGCTGATTTTGCAGTATTTTTTCAGCATGATGTTGCAACATCTAACCATAGTGGCCATTGTCTACCAGAAAGCCTTCGGGACCACATTGTTTTCTTTTCTGATTGGCAATAAGTCCATTATTATCTTTGCTAAGCTGGCATTATACGACTAGTCTAAACAAACATCTCTTTGTCAACTGCCGGCCTTAACCAAGTACGACCCAGTACTATTTGTTCCTGACGATCTACGAAACTGGGAGGAAGGTCGTTTTGAAATTGTAAGAAAATTATACATATGTGTATAAGTACGTATGTTTATTTTTAAACTTTATTCATCTTTATTAATTCTATTACAATTGGCGTGCTATGCCTGTCACTGGGAACTCCTGTGTTGAGAGCAAAATCAGGTTATAACATAAACGCAAATAACAACACAACACAAAATTGCTTTCAAAATAAAAGACAACCAGCATCGTACCATTCAAAATGCATACTTATAAGTGGAGGTGCAGTTTATAACAAAATCAACTTATAACCAAGATACAAATAACAGCAGAATGTTACGTTTAAAATAAAAGACAATCAGCATTAATTGGTTTTGATAAAATCTTTGATGTTAGATCTGTGTTGGCAGATGATCCAATAGTTGGTGTCTGAATTATATTTAAAAAAAGATGTGTTCTACTTAATGGCAAGTGCATTGTATAGCTTTGTTACAAAGTAACTAAAATTTCCTTTGTTTAGGGTTGTTTTAGTGAAAGGGATAAGTAAGAGATTATGTATGATGGATTGGCCTGCCTCATATTCAACATAGCCTTAGAAAAAGTTATTCGTGACTCAGGCATCGAGATAAGAGCAACGATATTTGACAATCCTGAGCAACTATTTATTGGCTTACGCTGATAATATCGACATAATCGCGAAAACTCGATGCTTTACGTAACGCCTTCATAAATCTTGAAAGTTCTGCCAAAAATATGGGTCTCGTAGTAAACCATCAAAAGACCAAATACATGGCCTTAGGATGCACCCAACAAATCCCAACTCTCTCATGTGGAAACCAAAATTTCGAAACGGTACCAAGATTCACATACCTAGGCTCCCTGACAACAAACGACAATAATACAAAGGAGATCCATAAGCGCATAGTGAACGCAAATTGCTGTTATTTCCGCCTACAAAACCCATTAAAATTCAGACTGCTGTCCAGAAACACGAAGATATTAGCGTACAAAACACTTATCAGACCAGTACTTACGTACGCAGCTGAGACTTGGTTACTAACTAAGAGGAATGAGCGAGCACTGGATGTTTTTTAATTAAAATTTTTGAGGCGCATCTTCGGACCGGTTCTAGAAAATGGATTTTGGCGCAGACGTTATAACAACGAGCTCTATACTCTGTTTCAGGAGCTAAACGTCGCAAAATTTATAAAACTGGGAAGACTTCGGTGGCTGAGACATGTGGAGAGAATGACCGAGTATCAAGCACCAAAGTCCCTGCTGAACTCAAGACCAATAGGGCGAAGGAGCCTGGGAAGACCAACACTAAGATGGAGCGACAACGCCCTCAAAGACATATCTATCGTGGAGCTTCTAAACTGGAGAGAGCTAGCACAAAACCGAGATGAGTTGAGGAAGATTCTTGAGGAGGCCAAGACCCAGCAGGGGTTGTAGAGCCAATAGTAATGATGATGAAGAGATTATGTATGCCCTTTGGTTCTAGTATCTCGAGCAGTTGGGATGTTGTCAAAATCGGTTCTGTTTTTGTACTTATACTTTTGGCATAATGTTGTCTAATGTAAATATTAAATTTTATAAAAGTTTTATTCCATGGCTCACTAGAGTTCACAAACTATCATGATATTGATAGTGCCACAACATTATTTGTCCTCTATTTGTAGTGCTATCTGCAATCTGCAGATTGCAACTCGAACGTATTTTGATTTTTCTGCCTGACATACCTACTTGTATTTTGATTTTTTAAGAACAGTAATAAAAAAATATTATCATTGAGTAATATTAATATCAGACAAGATTTGAGCTTTTTACGGCCAAAAATCTTATCGTGATTAATTTTTGGTTTATTATGCCGTGTGGCGCTACCTCCTTCTTTAGCCAACGTTTCAAACATCATTACAGTATCCGTAATCAAGTCAGATGTGTGCTGTGATACCCGGTTGCCAGCTCCATCCTTCTAAGTGCAGCCACTACTTTGGATTTATTCTTGAAGTCATGGGAAAACCCAAAACGCATAATTATGAAGGCTATTAAAATATACAAAAATTTATATTAATAAAGACGACGGGACTAAGCTGAATAAATCTTGATATCCGGTAATTGATGGCTACATCAAAATTAAACGCAGAAAATCATTTTAAATTATACCATAATACAGCTCCTTGAAGGTTTTAGTTTATATTCATAAGCACACACCACAATCTTCGATTAGTCATATATCCTGATGATGGACACTTAATGCTGTACAAAACGTTGGCTAAAGTAGGAGATAGCGCAACACAGCATAAAAACACAAAAATAAATCACGATAAAATCATTCAAACTATGAATTACATTTCATAAAACGCAAAAGCAGGAAAGAAAATGACACCTGGAGTTTAAACCCCGATCCACTGCTTGTCGGGCGACCATCGTATTTTCAGTTGTACATTTACCATACGACTATCATAATACGGGCATGTGCCTAGTATGGTAGTTGAAAAACATGTAAAAAACGATAAGCCTAAATTATTTCATGAATAAAGAATAAATAAAAAAATTAAAAAAACATTTCGTAATTATTGGGAACAGTAAAAATAAAGCACCTCAATTGTTTATAATAATTTTTCAAAATGTCATCCATTCTCCTTTTAACATATGTAGAAATTTAGGTGCGCACATATTGGTTTGTCTGTTTGTCCCGTCAAGCAACAATCATAGTACTAATCCAATAACAATCATAAGTGATATCCAATAATGCCTCCGTAAATACCGCAGCGTATATAATAATGACAATGCGAAATGCCAGCTTCATTTATCGCCAAGAACAATAATAATAATTTTGATCCCCATAAGTAGAAAGGTAGTATGAATGTCAGTTAGATTAATCGGTGTTTAATTGTTTGTGCTTGCGGAGCTTTAATTAATTTGTTTGTAATATTGTAATATTATGACTTGGTCAAACCCGGTAACCTTTTTCCTGTAAGTAATTGACTAAAAATGTGGTCATTCTTGTACAGTCGCATTTGGACGATTGTAAAAAGAACACCTATGATTCCTTGTTTAGCCAATAACAGCTTTCTTATGTACTTACCTGTTAATCTAGATTTCTCTAAATAAGGTGTTAATCTCAAGTGACCTGCCAGGTAAGTATGGCCCTGTATATTTTCTGCCTGTACAGAGTATAAATAAAAAAATATATATAAGTACAAATTTAAGCAGCATCGCGTTCGTTGGTCAAATGCATTTTTTTTTCTTTATTTAATATTTGTGTGTGTTTACAATAAGTATTCATTGTTTTACATGTTAAATAGAACTGTAAAATGAATATAATAATTTCCTCACCATAAAGAGACAAGGCTCTTGTGTTTGGTGAGGCAATTCATGCTGAAGTATATGTTATCATTTGAGTAAGAAAATAATAATATTGCAAATATTGTCTATTGTAGATACTTTGAATATTGTTAATATTTTTTTAGTAGGAAATGTAGATGGTTTTTTCAGGATAACCTTAATTATTAATCTTTGAACTATTTTGAATTATTTAATACCGTCTTGTAATATAGATTGTACATAATAGTTTTGTATTAGTGATCGATGAACCGGTGCGGTGGATCAATATTTTAGCCATAAATTGATGTAACGGTTTGTCTAGTCTGTAGTTAGAATTAAGATTGTAGAAATATATTATAAATATTTGTATAGCGCCCTTGAGGTGATTTTTCACAAAAACGGCGATGTAAAAATCTTCTAAATATTATTATTATTTAAATACTGTATGATGAAATTGAAAATATTTATACAATGTTGACGTTTGCGTCACAATTTGCTTGTCAATTTGGCAAATTAAAACAGATTAAAGGTATAATTTAGCTAATCAATTAATACAACACATTTTCATGTATTAAAAACATTGCAAACATTGTCCTGTTGATTTTAAACTTTGGTTTCAATGCTGCTTATCTTCTGCAAAAAATCCTACTTCTAATTAATATTGTTTGAAATATTTATTTGATTTGAAAAAGACCAATTGTAATTATAATTATGTTAGTATAATTAATATTCATAATGTTTAAAATATTTACGAATTCCAATTGCGCCTATAACATGAAACAACGATACGAAAAACTAAAAAAAGCATTATCAAAAACGATGCATAAATATTCTTAGTCTTTTTAAATACTTTTTCGGGAACTGAGATATCAAATTATTCAATTTTTGTTGGTTTATTTACCTTTTTTACTAGTAAACACAAATTTTATTTAAAAAAAAATCGAAATCTTAGAAACCATTAATAAATTCTTAAACATGAAGTTAAAATACTGAAAATTCTACCCACTGGCACTAAAGAAACTCGCACAATTTCAAAAACAATTCGCCAACGAATTTGTTTTTGAAAAAGGCTCCTTCGGGATAATTTGCAGGTCTTGAAATCTCGCCTTCAATTCCTGAAACTCTTGAGAGATATTTCATTTACCGTTAGATTCGGAAGATTTAAATTATTTTGATGTGTTTTGAATTGAATATTCTACGGCCATCTTTGTGTGCTTTAAACGGGATGACTCCCTAAGTACTAAATTTAATTATGTATTCAAGATGAATTAAGCGGGAAATCATGATCTCAAGAACAAACAACAACCACCTCCATAATCTGAAAAGCTGCCAAGAAATATATAAATGTTTTTTGGTTATTGACTGGTTGGAGCTCGGGTTGAAGGGTGCATATTGTTCAAATATCCAACCATGCCAAAAATCTGTACTACAGAGGTGTATATACGCAAATTGTGGTGCACGAATAGGCATAAAATGAATTTTCTTTAAATGGGCCTTTTTTAAACGAAAATTACTGAACGAAGCTGCCCAAATAACATTGGTCAGTCATTTAACTTTTTTTATATTCTGAAAGGTAAACAAACACATGTATTGTTCAGAAATATTTTTAAGGAATGCGAAATCAGTTTGAAGGTATTATAGACGACACAAATGATTGTCAATTGACTTTGAACCCAGTATTTAAACCGCATTTTCAATCTTTAAGTGCTTTTGGGGATTTGTATATAAAGGTAAAGCGAACCCGAAATAATTTAACATTCCCAATGCAAAATAATTATTCTTTCACATTTTTGTAGGTATATCTCACAAAAATTCCAACTGCTCCGGTCTGGAGGCAGTGAGACCAAGGCATCCATAAAGGGGAAGGAGATGGGGAAGAGGATGGTGAGAAATTACCTGGCTATTCAGATTTAGTCACCAAATTACGGCAAAAACCGTTGGTGGTCTTACACCAGAGCGATACTGAAAATGTCTTCCACTCTGTGATGTTCCGCAAATATTCCTTTTAAATGTATTATTTTAAATGAATAAATTGTGAGAACACAAATCATTCAAACGAAAATTACCTGCGCACGCCGGGATTTGAACCCGCGACCTCCGGATCCCTAATCGAGAGCATTTCTTCTACTTTTACATCCTCGGTTGATAGAAAGTCAAGAGATACTAATTAAGAGTGATTTGTAAGACTTTCATGAATAATTGTAGTTGACATTGTTTTTTTTAACCAAATTTTAATTAAATTTTATTCTAAATGCTTCATTACCTAACTTTTTATAGCGTCCTAATTTCAATATGAAATAGTTGAATTGTTCCGCATCTTATGACAACCCCTTGACAATTATTTAATCCCCAAGGCTGCGTGTACTCGCGAGCCGATCCTGCGAGCCGAACCACAAATTATGGGAAAAGAACGAAAGAACCGCAAACATTGATAATTTGTAAGTTGAGACACTATTCATCCATTTCATATGGAAAATAGGACGTTACAAAATGTTCATTTCTAAAATTATTACTCGACATGAAATAGTTGCATAGTGTCGCATCTTACAAAATAACAAGCCCAGGACAATTTTTTAATCCATGAAAACTAGTAAAATTACTATTTTGCTATCATTGGATACGTCTAAGGATAAAATTTGAAACAGAAGAAGGTTGTCATTATGAAGAGCAATACAATTATTATTGTAAAACTTTCGGAAAGTTAGCAGACCTCTGGTCTGAGTGTATCGCAAAGTGGGCCAGCCATTTATTTTCATCAGTTCAATTCATTAGCAAACAGAGTTCGTAAGATCCCAGACCCTTGGTTAATCTTTGCATCTAGAAAGGAGGCGGGTAAAAATACAAATCCTAGAGCGTTTCCGCATTTCCTCTCCATGATCCCGCAGGATTCTGGGAATAATGGCGCTAAGAAAGAGTGGCTACCCACTGAAGAATTACGTATTCATGCTGGCCCATTTCATTATGGCCGCGCCAGACTCTGATGGAGATTCTAAATTGCTTCTGAAAGTATGAACTGAATTACTCTTTGAAAACCGAAATTCTTTAAAAGAACAAAGGAGTACAAAAAACAGCGTTAAAAATTCATCATTATTGCAATACGACTCGTCTTTGAAACTGACTCGTCGGCGTTCTTACAGTTATAAAAGGGTGCAAATCAAATTTCGGCATGGTAAAAATGATGTGTTGAGAAGTTGTTTTTCGGTATTAGTTGCTGGACACGTCGTTTTGGGGACATCAAAAAGTATTGATCGGTTTCAATTGATAAATTACTCTTTCCAATTTGGTGATCGGCTCTCTTCCATTCTTGCCACTTTCCTGTCCCTCCCCCGTTTTTTGTGTCGGAAACAATCTTGCACTTCGATAAATCTACCCATATAAATACAGATTTCAAGTTCGTCTTCCAACCAGGGTTGCCAGGTGTTCGGTACCGGTTCTACCGAACCGTTCGGTATATTAGCACCGTGTTCGGTGTTCGGTATGACAAAAATACCGAAGTATGGGCGGTTCGGTATTTTTTTCTGATTTATTTTTCTCCCTAATAAGCGATTCAACTATCAGATTTGACGCAATCGGCAATCGAATTTGCGTAGCATCCTTACTTAGTTTGTGCGATGTTGCCGCTTCGTGCACGCGCTCACTGTTTTCAAGCCATTTCACGGAATTAGTGTTACACATTAGGTGACTACGTACGTGTGTAAATGTGATTATTCGAAATAATTTGACTGCTTACATTGTTTCAAAGTCCAACAACTCCCCCCCCCCCCTCCCCGACGCGGGTTTTGCCAAGATACCACCGTGAAATCTAGGGAAATTTCACCATGATTTTTTTTTGCTCACTGTTCGGTATATTTTTGGAAACGACCTGGCAACCCTGCTTCCAACCCAAGACATCAGATTTGATGACATCACGTCTCGAACGTCATTACAAGATATTTTTTTGCTAATGTGGCCGGTGGATGCATCCTCTTTCACGTTGCGTAGATTCGAAATATAATTGAATTAACTTCTTAAGGCTTTGTTTCCCATTTGCATTCTCTTTTAATATTGCGTTCAAAGCTGCTAAGGTCCGATACAGGGAACAAATCCATACACTGTTTCGGAAAAATAGTTCTTGTTAAAAGATTGCCTCGGATGTTCGTTATTTACTTGATTTTACTCTTACAAATATTTACCGTGTAACAAACTAATTTATTTGATTTATTTTTCGTACAAAAATTGTTAAATATTGTTTTATTTCTACGTGGAAAGGTGCATATGTTACCGGAAATGTATGAAATCTAGGAATTGTATACATCTCCTAGGAAATGTATACAACTCCGAAGCTATTTAGGAAATGTATAAAATATTGTTTTAAAAATTATTTAATACATACATATCCCGGGAAATGTAGATATGCATTTCCTAGGAATTTTACGTAATTCCAATATCGCATTAGGAAATGTATAAAAAGAATGCTTTCTGTAATAAAACACGTTGTTTTATTTGTTATATTCTTATAAAGTTAAACTTTCATTTGGTAAGTAATCAGTCCGTTATTTAAGTAATTATAAATGTGGCAATATTAAAGTAAAAGTCTTTACATTCTTATACTGAGTTAAATGTAAACAAGGCAGTCCGTGTGGCTATTTATTTTTGCAGGGTAAGCTTTTAAATTTTTAATAACAATCCATACAATTACAATAGGGTCGTCTCTTAATGCGTTATAAATTTCCTCAAATCAAGCGAAGATCTCGCCATTACTCCATTTTAGTGCATTCATTCAAGAGAGACGTCTTGTCTTTGTCACTTTCAAAAGGATAAGAACATCATCAGTCAAAAAAAAGAAATCTTCATTCTGCGAACACTCAAATTTCCAGTAAACCGGAGATATTCTATCCGGCTTTTAGTCTATTGTGTCGATTATTTCCAAAAGTCAAAATATACAGCTGCTCACTTTTTTCATTGTCATCCGTCACCTGAGAAATATCGTAATACGCTTCAGATGGGACATCGGAGAATAGAGTCGTTTACCTTATCTCAAGATGGCTCTATTTGCTTATTCCTTGTGAGGCTAACCTAAAAATTAATTCTTGAAAGGCAGTGGCACAATGGTTGTTTCTATATGCTTACATTTCAAAGTCAGAACGGAAGGTACCCACCTATCCTACCAATTCACAAAGGTGACCATTTACAAAGTATTCAATTACAATTCGTTTAGAAAAAAATGGTCAGTGACGTGCGCAGCTTCTGTTTTGGAAATTTATTTAATTAATTTAATCATATTTGTTAATAAAATAAATAACACAACAAATATGGTTATTTTTAAATGAGAATACAATCATTAAATATATCTAATAATAGATTTCAGGTGCATCTAATAATTTAATAATTGTGTCATTAACGTAAGAAAGAATACTGGTAACTAGATTGTAAAATTTAACAACAACAAATAATGAATTAATGAAATAGAAAGCAAAAATAGAAAAAAATTTCATGTTATCACAAAAGCCAATAAAAAATTTTCGATAACGAAAGCATCGCTGAAATGATAACAATGTAATGCATCTTCAAAATTGACGAAATACTTTATAAAAATAAAACACTTATTTTTTGTAAAACACTAGTTTTAATTAATTTATTTACCCACCGGCTTCGCTTTGATCAAGCATCATTAGGGTACAAATTAATACTAACAATACTCAGCATTAATTTCTTCCCTGATAATGCTTGAGCGAGGCGAAACCGGTCGGTAAATAAATTAATTAAACTCGTGGGTTTACACAAAATAAGTGTTTATTTGTATTAAATATGTCAAACCATAAAATGATTGCTTTCTACGAAAAAATAAAATACTTAGTTTTAATCACTTGTATTTAAAAAAAAAACCAACATGTTTCAATATCAATGCTTATTTCATCAGGGTTAACATAAAACTAATTATAACAATAGACTTAAAAAAGTCAATGGATGGGCGGGATTAGGAAGGAAGGGGGATGGGGCGTAATTTACAAACCTTCTTTCGGTACACGTTTGCCCTGAAGAAGGAACGGTCGTTCCGAAACCGGTCGGCTTTAAACAAATATACGATTGGTTCAAACAAAGTAACATTGTTTCATTTATTAATAATGGGTCATTCAAAAAAAAATTCTTAATATTTTAAAACAATAAAAGTTGTTAAAGCAAATAAATATTTTGAAACAATAAAGGTATTTCATTCATTTTAAATTAAAGTGGTACCACAAAATAAATTTGCAGTTTTCGAAGAAATCAAAAGAATTAATCGCTGTACCTCACAAAAAACACAAGCTTTTACGGGGACAAAATTATTTCTTGTAGTACACTTTCTAGGAATCTATGTGAGTTCGTGAAGTACCTAACCAATTAATTCTAAAATATTTGATAATTTCTACAGGTGGTACTAAATTCACTCGGGTTGTAGACAGTGGGACTTAATTAACTTCATATTAAAGGTTTCCATGATAGCCTTACAAATAACACAACGAAAGCGGTATGTAAACAATTTACGATCATCATCGTCGATTTTATTTTATTTATTTATTATAGGTGTTGAATATAATGTAATTGCTCTGTGAACTGATACTAGGAAACATAAAAATAAAAGAAAAACTGGAAAACTTTGATCGTTAGTGTAGTACTAGTAAATTCAGAATTTTTTTTTCAAAACGTAGCCATTTAATTTGTCCATCGGTTAAATATTTGTCCGCTTTAGAGAACATCAGTCCCAAGCCCGATATAATGAATCACTAATTACGGTTAAATTCTCAAGAATTGGGTTTACATAACTTAAACGGTATATTGACGCAAAAATAATTAGATCAAATAGCTCTGGCTCTCCTTCGCCGGACCACTCGAGGTCCCATTCGGAATTTCAATTCAGAATCGGGTTCCACCCCCCGCCCCTGCTCTGAAGTATGGACCCGCCACTCTGTAAATTTCACGAACAATTTGCTTTCAAAAGGTTTGCTTTGCGTAAACATTCCGAGATATCGGAGCCCACCGCTGTCGAACGGCAGAGGTACAGAACCGGTGACAAAAATAAATGTTACTCTGAACGTATATTTATTAAAAATTTGTAGATGAATTTAGTAATTTGAAGTAGATCTAATGTATATAATAATTAGAACAGGCTTAAGCGTATTTTATTACTTAATAAAAAAACTGTAAATGACAAGAAGGGAACGATTGATAATGGTTAAATCTAAAAATACACGTTATCGTAACAAAAAACTCATTGAATTTAAATTTCAATACGTAACAAATACGCATTTGAATACTCGATTGCACGAAATATGTAAATCGACTGTGTTTTGGTAAATTCCTTCAAGCTACGGTTTTTGGGAATGAAATAGCCGATTTCATGTAAATTAAGTTTTTTAAAATATTTTAACCTTTTTTAAATAATTGTTTTTATCGTCTCCAATTATTATTTTTATTTTTTATTTATTTATGGCTTGATGGGTTTTACCAAACCCCGGTCGATATTTTATGAGTTAAACCTATTGAAAAGTGACCATAATTATTATAACCAGTAATCCACGAAACGGTTGTTAAAAAACCGTACAACATTGCATGTTAGTAATAGTATCGAAAATGCCCCATTCAAATTTTAACCGATTGCCAAATAAGAAGCACGCTAATGTATAAATGCGAATGAAGCAATGAAAGTTATGCAGAGTGGTGTGTTGGTTTATCCTGTTCACATAAACATACAAGGAAATGGCGTGAGATTCAGTTAAAATTGATAATTCCAAAACTTTTCTATTGAATTTTGTGTCATAATCAAACAGCATTAATAGCCTAGCGACTGTACGGTTGAAATTCAAGAATCCGACTAAGATTACAACTCTGACGCCACGTCTTACGCAGAACCGTTTTTGTACGTGAAGTTTGTATTCAAAACTACTTTTGTAATAGAACCGAATTAAAGCAACACCAAAATATGGTGCTACTTACGTTAACAGCTAGCCTGCTACTTACGTTAACAACTGCCAGTTACAATAATAATAATATTATCGTCTCTATATTATCTCTCCATATCCGGAGAGATTCACGAAATGACAAATCCAATAGTACTTACGCCTGCCAGGCGTAAGGTATGGAGAGATAATATAAAGACGATAATATTATTATTATTGTAACCGGCAGTTGTGAATAATAATACTACACGTCTATATTTTATATATAACGTCATTGCTTGTCGCATTTACTTTGTTCCGGTGACTAACTCTCACTGGATCAGTGCCTATCGAATTTATAAAATGGTCATCAACACTCAAACTGGGCGAAGCCGAACCAAAAGCCGCCCGCTGGGGCTGGCAGCAAAAATACTAATAAATTAACTGCTCTTCTAGTACTCGTATATATTACAATTTGTGTTGTTTTCATAATAATTTAATCGGACATATCGATGAATTTCTTTCAATACTGCATTTACATACGTACTTTATAAATGTATGATTGCCGCTGGAAACACAGACACGGCGCTAACTATTATTTTCAAAGTTTCTCAAAATACAAGTTGACGTTTATTCAACGTATTTGTCAATATCCATTCTATATTCCACCATACATATTTAATCAGGAAAACTAGTAAATTATTTATAAGTAACTTTGTGACTTCTAGATCACCTTGTATGAATAAAAGATTAGGGGTGTTTATTTGCTTTTACTTGTTATAATAAATTCAAATGACTATTCGTCGATTGAAGAAATGTTTTAACTTTATTAGCTGGTGTTGGCAACGCCTGCCTCCCACTAAATAACTGATTAACATAAAAACCGTTTACTTCAAAGTGTGTAGCTACTAGAAAAAGAATATTTGTTCAAGTATAACAAGTCTTCATCGACAGTAATTTTGTATGAACAATGAAAGCTCTGTCCATAAAGTTGTCCAGAGAATATCATAAAATGGTTTAAGCATCGGAATATCAATACAAATTTTTGATTTCAGATAAAAACTTTAAATTACGCTACTAAGGATAGATTTTATAATTTTTTTTTTAAAGAAAGACAAACATTCCTGGGTTACGAATAACAATATTTGAAAATCTCCTGCCACCACAGTAGGCCGAAAATGTTGCTTGAGTTATGATGGAGGAATTAGCCAGCCGAGGAATCGAACACGGAACGCCTGGATGGGACCCAAACGCGATGCCCACTCAACCACTGACCGGTCTAACAAAATGTATGATTATCATTAAGTATATAATCAATTAATACTAACCTATCTACTACAAGACTTCCGAATTCTGAATTCTTCTTTTTAAAAAAATCTAATAATATTACAAAGTTAGTATTGAATGAGTAATATGGTGTCTTGCTTTACTGTGTGATATTTGAGTTGCACATATAAAATAATCCATAGCTAATGGTGGAAATGGCTTTTCAAGCTGAAAAAAATCTGTTGCCTAAAATTTTAAGATGGAAAAGCTGTGCTAATTTCAGCACGCCAATGCTTACCGTTCGAAAGTCTTTGCTAAAACAAACTAACAGATATTCTGTTTTATGGGATGACTTCAGAGAAAAGGACATTTATGTTATGCAGTAAAGCTGCATTTTCGAAATTCTTACGATTTATAGCTAATAGAATCATTAATTTCACAATTTTATCAAATTTGTGAATTTGGTGTCTATTGCAGGGAGAAACGTCGTTAATTTTTTATAGGTATACCTAAGAACCTAAATATCATATATATTGTTTTATGTGTAATTTTTTCTACTCATAATAATCAGAACAGTGAACCCACATAAAATATTAATATAGAGAATGAATACTAGATAAAGGACACGGTACTATTACCTGGGACCAAAATTGTTAAATATTGTTTATAAACAATCTAGCTTTGAAAACAAATATGAATCTGGAACAAGTCAACAAGAAGCGATTTCATATAAAAAAACATCCTTGAAAAAATAATAACGTATAAACTAACTATAAACACAACACAATTAACAGAAGCAACAAACGAAATTCTACACTACCATCATATTACCTACTTTATATTGGTGGATCCAATCACCACAGAATAACAATGTAAAACAAATATATCGTAATGTGTATCGTAATATATTTCCCCAAAACTGTTCAATTCCCTACCCCACTCCATCAGCAAGGATCAAAATCTGAACGTGCATAAAAAAAATGTTAAAATCTGGATTAAAAATAATTTGGAATTGAGTAACTTTTTTCTGTAATTCAAACTGTTTCTAAAATGTGGAGTCTTTCTGAATATTTAGAATAAAAAAAAGGAAAAGTATATATATATATATATATATATATATATATATATATATATATATATATATATATACTTATATATATATATAGTATATATATATATTCAGAAAGACTCTACATTTTAGAAACAGTTTGAATTACAGAAAAAAGTTACTCAATTCCAAATTATTTTTAATCCAGATTTTAATATTTTTATGTATATACACATACTCGTACGTACGTGCGTATTTAAGTATGGGTGTAAATGTGTGTATATATACATATATTTTTAAATAAAAAAATGAAAAAAATTAAACTCCTACGAAATCATCCATGTTGATCACTGTAGACACTATACATATATTTTTTTATTTAATATAATATAATGGTATCAATTACATGTTTATATACAAGAAATAAAGTTTTTCTATTAAAATACATTAAATATTAATACGTATTACACCCTTTTTAAGAGCAGAGCTCGAGTTAAAAAGGCGGATAAACGCAGGTTTACCACAGTTTAGCAAAGGAAAAATATGTATATATTTTTTTATATATATATATTAAACAAAAAATAGATAATTAACAGTAAATTAGAAAAAAATATATAAATATATTTTTTTAAACTAAATAATAGATAAGAAATACAATTGACTGAAGAGGAGGAGATAAAGAGAAAGGAAAAAAATAATGAGAGAAAAAGGATATCTAATATTATAATTGAGTTGTTGTGTTGATAAGTTATATAAAAAGAATTTTATTGAATTTTCGTATTTTTTGTAATTTGTATACATATATATTCTTTTTTATAATTTCATTTTAACTACCACATGTATGTGAATGTACCAAAAAAGCTTGCTAATAATTTAAAAAAAAAATGACCTCAGGATAGGTATAATAACCAATAAGGTCCACACATAAAAAAGTTTATTATCCATACCTACCTATTCAATAAAAAAAATCTATTAAAATATTAATAATAAGCTCCATTAAAACGAGATCATTATTGGTAATAATTTTAAGCACTTATATTCATTATCCTGCATTTATATATAAAAAAAAATAATAATAACATTAGCCACATACTAGAGGCCCAAGAGGAAAATAACTTCCCTCGGGGCCTGCGTCATATTATATATGTATATGCATATTTGGGTCTTTTAAGGAAAAGAATGAGACGAAGTTATTGCAAGGAAAAAGGTATGAGGGGGGGGGGCAGGAATCTAAGGATCAGCGTGTTCAGGAGTGACGGAATTGTGAATCCATCCCTCCCGCTGCATTGCAAGACGAAAGTACGAGAGAGACCAGCAGACGAGGTCAGAAGGTCTCCCCAAACCGGTCTTTCCGAATCCGAATTCCGAATCCGCCACCCAATTGGTGGGCAGGCTCATCCGCCGCTAAGACCTAAACACACATCATCCGATGAGCCTGGGTATCTTCGGCACCAAATGTAGCGAACCACGTGGGGTGACCTATGGCAGTGGTGTTCGTTATTCAATAAATGGTTTCAAATTGAAAATATATTTTTTATTGCCTTTTCGTCTTAATTAACTTCATTTCATGTAGAATTTTCTACATGAAATCAACTTTTCACTATGTTGTTCTACATTGTTCCTAATGTTAAGTACTAGGTGTATAAACTATTATAAGTACTTCAAGTGCTGTTAACCTAATACGCAATAACTTTTCATCTAAAACATACGAACACCTCAGCACAGGTTTTCTTAGTAAGGTGTTCACAAAACAGTTCAGTGTAGTTAGTTACTGATTCTGATTACTTTACACTCTATTACCAAGTTCTATATTAGGATTTTTTTGCATTACTTGCACAAGTAATTTATTTTTTCCTGTAAATTGTATCATTGAGTATTGAAATAAATAAGTATCCATTTCGGAATAATTCGAGAAATAAAATGTAATATAGCCCAACAGATTGAGTTGCCATCTCGATCAGCTAAATTGGGATGAGATATGCGAATAAAGAAATACAAGAAGAATCTGTCGTGAAATTATTGCGCACGCCACACGAACGACTTCATTTATGATGATTTTATACAAGAAAGCCGTTCTTTTCATGCTTTAAATACATAAATCGTCCATATTCATGGCACAATTCAAAAAATATTCTTCTCACAATAATAGCCCCGCTCATTTGTGAACCCCGCAGTATTATATTATAGCGTGTATAGTGTATAGTTCCGGTTTTGAATGGGACGACTTTATGAACAAGTACAGGAGCATTTAGTCGAAAAAAGTCACGTACTTACGAACAATTTCCCATTTAATATTAAATTATAAAATGGATTAGATTTTAGAAATCACTGTTAGCATCATCCGAAGAATGAACACATTTATGTAAAAAACTTGGGCAAACTTTTTAGGTATATAATTGTAGGAATTATGAAATTAGAAGTACCTAGTATTTATAAAATATTTATTTCTGGTTTTTTAAAGTTCTTTATAATTTTTGTTATTTATTTTTGGGGTGTTATGCCGTGTTGCGCTACTTCCTCCGTTACACGGCATAACACCCCAAAAATAAATAACAAAAATACTTTTGGAAGTGGAAATCTAAAATCATACTCTTCTTTATGATGTAATTATTATTTTTGTTGACTGATTAAAGAGACTATCAGAAATATATTTTTCGAATAAACACCATTGGTGAATGTTATTGTTTTACAGGAAATTATCAAATTGACAATTCTGATTACATAAGTAGTGTTTTAGAAAGTGATTTTTTTTTATTTTCACCTTGATATTTTTTGTTTGATAAATTAAAAACTCTTTCGTTTTCGAAAAGCGCAGACCCTTTAAAAATCATACCCTTTAGAAATCGGTCATAAATTGAAACAAAAGAAATACGCCTTTAAAATGTACAATTAATAAATAATAATAAAATATCTCTCTGATTACAGGTACGCAGATACCTACCTATTTTATCGCTTGTCTGAACAATCAGTTTCAATTTTTAAAATGACACTTTAATTCAAATCAAATTCTAGTTCATTGATGGTGAACAATTTCACATGGTAATATTTCACATTAGTGTGTTTGGTAGGAATGTGCGTAGCTTATTTTTTCTCTTGGGTATAGTGAAGTATATTGAAAAAAAAAACCATCCAACACACCTTATTTTTGAAGAATTTAAAGTATTAAAATTGAATGATCTAGTCCGAAAAAGTATAATAATTCAAATAATAAAAGAAAAACAGTTAAAAATAGCTTTTTAACTGAAAGTCGTACTCGTCAAAAACATGAATTTCCAACACAAAAATGTAACACCTCATTTGCACAACATCATTACACATATCTAGGGAAAAAATACTTCAATATCCTACCCAAAAAGATAAGAACAATCGAAGACGATAAATGCCCACAAATGATAAATATAAAAATAACAAAATTATCTTCATAACTTATATTACTTTTAATTTTTTCTATTTTTGAAAGTTCCTTAAACCATAATTAAAAAGATATAAATATATTTTATATTTTTCATCCCGATACTCGTCCCTCTTCTAATCACAAGCATCTACTTATATAGAAGAGAAACATCATAAAATGAAAAAATCAGTGAAAACTTATTATGTAACTTGTTATGTCACTGAAATACAAAAGATATTCTAATGTACGCATTCAACAATCAGGATAACTTTACACAGACAAACTCAGGCCGATTCACAAGATCTACATTACAACATCCATTCTACCAACCTACAACTAAAACGACTTTTGGACAAAGAAATATTGAATACTTCTTTGTAAAATTATTTAATTTACTCCCTCTTGCAATGAAAACCACAAAAAAAATAACCGCCTTCAAAAGAAGCATTAAAATATGGATTATGGACATGGGAAGGAAGAAAATAGATTCAATTTTGCAACCCAACAAAGAATAATGCTTGTTTTGTACTTTCTTTTAGATCTAACTTAATAATTTTCCAATATTCTAACATAGATTAGGTATTTACTTATAATTCAAATAATAAAACATTGTACAATGTGTCCTTAGAACGGGGTACCCCAGTAAGGACACATTTTCTCTAAAAAAAAAAAAAAAATTTGTTGTCTAAATTATTATACTTTGTAAACTGAAAAAAATAAGAATACAAGAAAAAAATATATATATAGGTTAATTTCAAGGATAAGAACAATATGCTCATCATTCTTCAAAAATGGTCACATGATGTAGGTTTAATAATCAATGCTAAAAAAATAAAGCTTATGCACATCAGATCCCCTCATGCCAACATCACCATAACTCCTAAAATTGTTTCTCATGATTTTAATTGCATCCATAATTCTGTGATACAACCATGCTCATGTAAAAGTATTGAACTAGTCTCTAAATACGTATATCTAGGCTTAACAATTGATTGTAATTTTAAATGGGATATTTAAAGTTTGCACAAGGCTTAGAGCTATAGTGAGCAAACTTTATAGACTGAAGTTTTTTGTTCCACTAAATACTCTTAGATTAGTATATCAGTCATTGGCGGAATCCCTAATAATCTTCTTTCAGTGCAAAACGTACAATATTCTTTGGTAAAATTATTATTAAAAAAAAACTGAATACGAACAAAGACATGATATACCAAAATCATTACTATACAACTCTGTAAATGTATTATCTGTTCGTGCTATATTGTGTCTTAACATTGCGAGTCAGCATACATCTCAATCTGAATATAATAAGCAAGTGGTTCATGTTCATAATACAAGACTAACTGCAAATGATGGACTTATAATTCCCAGATACCTAAATAAATACGGTCAAAGAACTCTAGAATACCTTGTTCCAATAATTTACAACATGTTACCCAACGCAATATAAAGCTGTGAATTGAGTTTCAGAAGGAAATGTACGCTAAAAAAATGGTTAAGTGAAAGAACTTTTTTGTACTAATTTCTGTTATTTCCGCTTTTCGTTTTAATGTTTTTTTTTCCATTATTATTTTCTCTTGTCTTTTCTTTTATTTCTTTCATTTTCTCTGTTCTGTATTTCTTATAAATTTTATTAACAATTTTTTTTTCATGTACCTGTATAGTTTATGTACCTGTCTCTTCGACTTGGTGGAAGACCTGTCTCAATTTTTAAAAAAGTAATTGTCAAAAGAACCCGTTGACAAACTGATATCAATCAGTTTAACGGGACTTAATTTAAAAATGTAAAAAAACTGTAAATAAATAGTAAAGGAATTTTATTAATAAAAATTTTTTAAAAAATCTACTGAACTGGAATAGCAGTTAATGTAAAATTCAATAATTCCTAATCCTTAAGTTGAACCGGAATCTCATTTGTTATTTATCCTTGGCCAAGGAATATACCTATGCCCCTCATTTTATTTATCTCACTCGCTCTAATACTCTAATTTATGCCGAAGTTAAAATAAGGGAGATAGGTATATTCCTTAATTAAGAATAAAGAGGAATCTGCCTCCAGGTCTCTGTAATTCACCTATTGTATAAGTTGCTGCACTCGAACTTAGATTGTGAAAATTCGTGAATCGCACATTTCATAATTGCACGTGTAATACCCTACGGGGTTCTATCATCCCCTGGGCAAATTGCGATAATTGTTAAGGTTGGTTTTTGATAAAAAAATTATCCCTCAACCACAATTTTTTGCGCAAAATTTGCGCAAAATACTTCGCAGTTGGTGGTGATACATGGTATTTTATCTAAGTAATTCTGCACATTTTCGGAAGCCATTAAAAATAATTAATAATGGAAACGTCACAAATGTCAGAAACACAATAATAATTGCACAATGCAGCATTTCCGCACTGGGAATCGAACCCCAAATCTATATTTCTATATTGTGTCAATCGGGGTGGTTTTGAAAGCATGCCCTTTCAGTGAAGTGTGTCGATATGACTTAGTATTTACATGACGTCACGGGACAAAGTGCCAGCACAAAGCAGAAGACCACAACAATTTTGAATGAATTCCTAGAAAAAAATTAATAAAGAGGATTGTTGAGACATATTCCGGAGTGTTGAGATATTTCACAAAACGAAAATTAACATTTTATTCATACGTAGGTACTTACTATGTTCCTTCACAAAAATAAATAAATTATAAGGTACTATAAATTATGTACAAGAATAGGGAATGTTTGTCTATCAATTCATTCTAATAATAGATAACTATCGCGGATTGGTGAAAAATCACGGAATAGTATGATTTCCTGATAAATCAGGAAATCAGTTCTTATTTTTTTTTTCATAATTAAAATAATGTTTTTTTCATGCCCACGCTTATCTATCTGACGGCCTCCGTGGTCGAGTCCATCGGATTGCGAGTCAAGGGCGGGATCGTATCCCAGCCAAATTTTATTTGATTAATTTGTAATATATCACTTATTATAATTAATTGATTTAAAAATAATATAAAATATATTTGCGACACATTCCAGAGTGGAAGATTCTCTCAGTATCGCCCTGGTGTAAGACCACCATTAAGAATTGAAACATTGCTTGAAATGGTTTTAGCCGTGTTTTGTGACCAGATCTGAATATCCAGGTACTTACCCACCTTCCTCTTTCCCATCTCCTTCCCCTCCCCACTACCTTAAGCCTCACACCATACCCCAATTGGGGATGCCATAGTCTCACTGGTTCTAGACGAGAGCAGCTGGGACTCTTGTGAGGTATTCACATAAAAATGAGGCTCTGCCTCTATATTGATTGATTGATACTGTTGTTATTTCAATTGCAACATTACATTTTGTTCCTCAATTCCGCAATTCTACTCTCCCAGCCTCTCCAGAAGGTTTAGCATGGTCGATCGATAAAACCCTATTCGATATTGACTAAACACGTCTATGGTCAGTTATCGATATTTGCGATCACGGTAAGCAATTGGTAAGAGATATTCCGAACGGGGATTAATAAATTTTATCCCGGACTCCATAGCATTTCTTTGGATAATGTCGTTCATTATGCAAAATTACTGGCTTATTAATAATGAACGGAGCTTTTGGAACCTAACGAAGCTTTTTAGGATTGAAAGAACGCGATCCATAGACATAATTCAACCAAGACGCGACAAATTCATTTCGCTCGATTTGTGAGACAATAAAGTAGTTAACGGTATTAATTAACCCCGTTTAGTGTCAAAACGTAAATACACACTGCCAATGCGTATTTAGGTTAGTATTTCAATTCAACATTGTCAATTTATTAATATTTTACCTACTTGTTTGGCGTTTGAAGTCTCGAAATGTTAGTTCATAGAAAACACCTTCAATGTTGCTAGCGTATATCGATTTCTTATTTACTCCCTGTCAATATCGATTCGGCGGTCAACGGTAAAACCCTGCTAGCAACGTCGATATAAATCATCAAAAGTTAAGCTCCAGATCGGTTGTCAAGATTTAAAAAAATCGTGATCCATTATACGCGAAGACTAATATGGACCCTCTCGACAAAGCGCAAAAGGCCTTAATTAAAGTTATTACTAAAAAACCTTTTAGATTCTCGACAATACAGTTATTTAAAGACTTTGCTGTATTGAACATACACCAACTGTACATCAAAATTATATCTATACATTACCAAAAAGACAAACTAAACCATCATACTGCACAACACAATTACGACACAAGACATAGACATCAACACATGACTCCGAAGACAAATACTACATTTGGACAAAGACATTATCACAATTTGGCTCCAAAATGTTTTAATTTGATTGAAAAAGATATAAAAGATATTCTAGTGACAAAAAATCTAAAACGCAAAATTCATACGTGGGTAGTAAACAAGGGTATTGCATACTGCGTGCAGATAACTTGATCAAACAACACACTCAACGCCTGTATTTTTTCTCTTTTCTCCTTAACTATTTTCATCTATTTATCTCATATCTTTTTTTCATTTCTTTATATTTTTTTCTTTTATTCCATTTATCTATTTAAATTAAAATTATATTTTTTATCTTCCAAGATTAAGATATCAAAATTAAATTAAATTCCTGCCACCTCAGAACAGGCTCAGCCTAGTGAGGTGGTATATACCATTTTTTTTTATATATATATGTATATGTAGGTATATTGTATATATTGAAATGTTATTCTTGGTTAATAAATAATTTAAAAAAAAAAAAAAAAATTATTCAGTGGTTCTCCGCCGCTGTACAGACAGTGGCTCACGTACCCCTCTTGTGCACCCCTGTCCTAGAGCATAGTTCACTATGGAATCACCGGGTGACAGGAAGCCAGAAGAATAAACGCTGACACCCGCTGGCTATGCGCTAATGGCGTCCACAGGGGTGAATGAAATATGTTTATTTTTATTTCCCTAAATATCTGCTTTCAGGAACAGACTTTTCGGGCCCGACTCATTAAAGAAGAACGTTTATTATTTTACGAGAAGTTAGGTGCTTCTTTGGAATTGCGTACATATTAGAGTATGCAAAGGGAGAATTGAGAATAATAAATAATTATTCCAACATCAGTAACTAGAATTCTAAAAAACCTGAGATTACCAAAACGGTCAAACCGTTTGATGAATTTTCCTCTCTTAAGGGACGGATGCAGCTCACAGGGCATTAAAAAAAAGAAAAAAAGGATTTCAGTAAAATGTGCATCGATATTGAGTGATTGATCCTTCGGCAATGGTTCATATTTTTTTTTATATTTCATTATTTAAGTTTTTATTCCAGCAGGAATGGGAGGGTACTTCAATACCAGTCTGCCATATTACATACACAACCATAAACTATAAAAGAAAATAAAAAATAGATAAAATGTGATTACATTTTAGGTAGGTACCTAATTAAAACGTAAATAAAAATAATAATCGTCACATAAATTACAAAAAATAAAGCATAAAATTAAAATTAAATTCAAAAATTAAATTCGAAAATTAAACAGAATAATAAAATATTTTAAGATCGTCCATCAGGGAGGTCGCCTCACCATCTGCGTCCATCGCTAATTTAGTGGGGAACTGGGCCACTTCGATGCAGCCACGACAATGATGTTGGTTGATTTCCGTGTCCTGCTCCAGAAGCTGGCTAGTCAGTGGCGAAATAAGGCTGGGAATAAGTGCATCCTTCCTTCGGTAAACATCGTGGAGGCACTGGAGAACCTCGGTAGTTGCATGAGTTGCCTGTATGCGTTGTTGTAGCACACCCTCAGTTTGTCCCATTGCGCTGCTGGGTATTGCGTCCACAGTTCAGATGTGTAAAAGTCATATGAGTATGGTTCTTTATAAGACTATTTTTGGAACTTACATTTCCTCCATTCTTCAACATGAATGTCTTCATATCCCAGTATATCTCCTTCTTTTCCTTTACACTTTACCCTGCATCACCAAAGACGACATGGAGCATTTGTGAAGTTAATAATAAAAAGTTCGCTTCGAAATCATTTTAATTATTGAGGAATTAAACTTCGGTGCTCTGTATCCAAAGTTACGCTGCAGGGAACAATAAGCTATCAAAAATGAGTGGTGAGTACCACTTCTACAAAAAAGAGAAATATTACATGATTGCTGTTACAAAATATATTTCGAAATGAAATAACTAATCATGTTTGATGTCAATCTCTCCCCTCGTTGTTACCATCGCAAATAATCGCAACTCACAATCCTCCCCGCTTTCCACTTACTCGTCATTAGATGCCCAATTATGGACACATTTCATCCATTATTGTTTGAACTAAAGCCTCCGGCTAGGAGGGCCGCGCCTCGACTACCTACTTTTAACGATTTTCGCAATATTCCGGAACAAAAAGTTTTCATTTGCAATGATTAACATAATAATTAATAGTTCTATTTTTTTTCTATTCTAAATCACCTTTTTTATTCTATTTTAAATCAACTTTTTTCCTGTATCTTCTTTGAAAAAGAAGAAGACGATATTGATTTGTGTACGTTCTTTTTTTTACGTTCATATGTGAAAATCAGTTTCATTCCTAAAAAAAATTTATACCTAATTATAGTTTTTTTTTTTTAATTGTTTTTATTTCTTGCTAGTGCAGTCATGTTGAGTTACAAAACTGATTTTAGGACGTGAGGAACATGCAATACATACGTGGGAGGAATAAAATGATATAAAAAAATTAGTATCTGACAGATACAGGATTTACTACCGAAACCGAAACCGAATCCGAATCTTAGGTAGCTGTCTGAGTTTCGGCCGAAAACGAAACCGAAACTTTTTTAGACATGTTAAAAATCTATTGTTTACTGAAATTTGGTTTATTTTTTACACTTATACAAACAGTTGACATGTGTTAAATGAAATAAAAAAAAACAGTAATTGACGTTTGTGATTTTTTTTTATTGATATTACTAAAAATTAACAAACATGTTAACTACTTCTTGGAACAAAAATTTGTCAATAATCAACACTTAGGGGAAAGGGGGGCAAAGTGGAAAACTTAACTTCGGTGTACAGATTAATTAAGAAAATATAATTTTTTTTAAGTTTTTAAAAGTTTTTAAAACAAGAAACTTACATATTTTTGCTAATTGAAAAAAAATAATACTAAAAGAGAACAGTTTTGGTAATGGAGACCCAGTTTTGAAAACTTAACTTTGAAAGGTGGAAAGGGTAAAGTGGAAACATATAATATAGAACAATAAAATACAGAATACGATAGCATGATTCCTCTAATGGGATTGGCAATTAAAGCAGGTAAATTTTCCATCATTCCAATATCGACACACAATTCGTGTGCCCATTCTTGACAGATATTACATTCAATCCATTCTTCAGTTGAATGATCAATGTAAATTTCTTTGCAAAACATGTAAAGTGTAAAATGTTGCTGTTTTGATGTGCCAGGCTGAGGTTGAAAATTAATTTTCTCTTTAACTTTGTTTCTCTTCGAGAAAATGGTTTCTCATCTTTCTTGCAGATTTTTTGTTTTTTTGAAATTTTCTTTTTCCGTTCCATTTTCTCATTTTTTATTTTCTTTTGTATTTTTTACTTTCTGCTCTCATTCCTTGATAATTTTCATCTTTTTGACTACTTTTTCTTCCAATTGATTTTTGTTATATTAGAGTAAAACTGGACATCTCACGAGCGCGGGCAAAGTGGAAAGGTTTCCATTTTGCCCTCACATACAACTTTCCACTTTGCCCAAATGGTGTGAAAGGAACAAAAAATATATATATATCAAAAAATCGTATCAAAATATCACAGACGTATTAAAATAACGTTGGACAATACTTATATGCAATGCAATAATAAATAGCATATAACTAAATCGTCACCTTTCAATGAAAAATTAACCGTTGAAGTTTGAATGTTTTCGTAAGGAATCTGCACAAATCACTCATACACGTGCACCGCTCTGGGTCGCCGTAGCCGTGCTAAATTTCATCAGGGGCACAAGGGCGACATGCGACTTGCGGTAAGTGAGCGCAACGGGGGGGAAGTCGCTATTTTTTGTTTTATGTGAACTTTCCACTTTGCCCGCCCCTTCCACTTTGCCCCCCTTTACCCTATGTACATTATAAAGGAAGGATCTCAATAATTGAGTTTTTTAATTTAAATTGCGTTTACAATCACAGCATTCTTAAGACTAAATTTACCATTTATTGAGATCTTTTGCGGAGTTTCGGTGCGGCCGAAGGTTCGGCAGAAAAAACTGATGCCGAAACTAGATTTTTTGCCGAAACTTGTCGAAACCGAAACCGAACCTTCGGTCGGTCACTAAAAAAAATATAAGTTTCACATACCCACAGCATAAAAATAAAATGACAGATTAAGTAGAATAAACAACATGAGAAAACAAATAAAGAAACACACAAGGAGATACAAATATGGATCATACTAAATACAGGGAAAAGAAAAGGAAAGATAAAAGAAACAAGACAGAACAAAACATGCTTATACACTCACCGTATGCAAGTTGTCAGGATAAGGAATTGAATATAAAAAGTCATTCATATGATTGTTTACACAAAAAAAACAATCTCAACAGTGTGATTGCCCAATTATAGAAAAACTGTACCAATATACATACCTTGGTCTTACAATAGATGTCAATTTTAACTGGTCAAATCATATTGAAAATGTATGTAATAGATCCATATTAGGGAAATTTTACCACCTAAAAAACTTTGTTAATAAAAATATATTATACTGTATATACAACGCATTAGCAGAATCAATTATAGGATACGGAATAAATAGTTACGGATTAACGTACAAAACATACTTAAATAAAATTGAACAGTTACAAATCCGTTTCCTAAAATTGATATCGGGTGTAGGGGCGTGTAAATAGCCCCTGACACTAAGGGATGACTACCCTATGTAAAATTAACGAAAATTGAATTCTTCCCTATGTGACACAAAAAACAGTTGACCCAGCAATCTCAAAAACCAAAGTGAAAACAAACAAAACACTCACTCAGAGAATGCAGCTCAGCCACGATGTCCACACAAAAAAACACTTCTTTTCAATAAAACTGTCAAGGCGATATTGCATAATCTTGACAGATGTTTCGCACAGCAAGGAAGTTTCAACTATGAAAAATTTGCATAATAACAATGCGTGCCAAAAATCCAATCTTAGGTACAACAATAATTCACTCACTGGATGAATTATTCTTATGACTGACCAGGAGAGACATCTCTTGGCCTTTTACTGACACTCCCGTCAGAAGTAATTGCTTGATTCACAAAGGTAAGGAAACGCATGAATACACTGCATCTCAAGTCACATAGGTTCAATTCAATACAATACAAAACCCATAGATGGCGCCCTTATGGACTTATAGCATAAATTATCAATTTAAAGAACTTAATGCCCAAATATATTTATGGCGCGTATCCATATTCCCCGCCTTGGAAGTTCGTAGAGCTTACAAAAGAAAGAATATAAAAATACAAATGAAACAAGAAATGAAATAGAAATAAAGTGACTATTCACCGGTAATATTCAGGAATGACACGCATTGGAAATTCGCAGAATCTCACAAAATAAAGAAAAATAACTAAAAATACAATGTAATAAAGTTCAATTGACCAAGATAACGGATATTAAGTAATGCCATGTCTGGGTCAGAGATCATTGAAACAATGACTAAAATCAAAAAAAAAAAAAAAATAAATAAACAAAAATAGATAAAATATAAAATTATTGCGTTGGAATGGGATATAATTTGACAACCGGACGTTTAAAAGAACCAAATCTTGTCTTTACCGTCGCAACGCGAACAATTTTATCCATTCCGGGATGGATTTCAGTTATCACGCCTAAAGGCCAATTTAACGGAGGGGAATCTTCTTGTCCCACTAGTACGACAGTTCCGATATCAATCGGATGATCAGAAGTAGTCCACTTCTGCCTGACTTGCAAGGTGTGCAGATACTCTGAACGCCACTTCTTCCAGAAGGACTGAACCATGCTGTCTAATAATTGCTTACGCTGAGTCAAATTGATTTTACCGTCTACCAGGACAGAAGCAGGCAAGTACTGCAATGGTGTCGACATTAAAAAATGCGCAGGCGTAAGGACTTCTGGATAAGGGTCAGAAGACATAACTGTAAGTGGACGCGAATTCATTATGCACTCAATTTGAACTAGCACAGTCTGTAACTCCTCATAGGTGAGAAGCTGAGTTCCAATCACACGGTACAAGTGTGTCTTCATGCTCTTTATGTTCGACTCCCACATACCCCCAAAATGAGGCGCGCGTGGTGGAATCATTTTCCACTCTATACGACGCTTAGCGAGTTCGCGCTTTAATGAGGGCTCATATTCAGATTCAACCAAAAACTTGTAGAGGTCATCTAATTGTGCCTTCGCACCCACAAAATTAGTACCATTATCTGAATACAAGCATGTTACCGGGCCACGCCGAGAAATAAAACGGCTGAAAGCAGCCAGGAAAGCATTTGAAGTTAAGTCAGAGACCAACTCAATATGAATAGCCTTGGTCACAAGGCATACGAATAGACAAATATATGCCTTTTGAGAATGTTGTCCTCTCCGACGAGTCAGCGTAATACGGAGTGGACCTGCGTAATCTACACCGGTATGTACGAAGGCCTTTGCTTCTGCAACACGATATGACGGTAAATCTGCCATCTTCGGTGTAGGATGCGATGGATTTAAGCGGAAGCAACAATTGCATTTCCGCACCATCGCCCTAATAACAGTCCTAGCATCTAATATCCAATAGCGTTGACGTAAGATAGACATAAGAAGTCCTGGGCCTGTATGACAGTTCACGACATGAAAGTGAGCGATGATCAGATCGACAACACAGTCATGTTTGGGAAGCAAAACCGGATGTTTAACCTCAAAAGGTAAATCCGATTTAGAAAGCCGCCCCCCAATACGTAACAGATTATCTCCATCAAGAAATAGAGATAAACTCTGAAGTCTTTTGGAATGAAATTTGCCTTCCTGGAGTGCAGCAATATCTCCTGCAAAATGAATACTCTGCACAGCACGAATCACAGCCTTTTCAGCAGTCATAAGATTATTGACCGTTCCAGAGGAAAGTGATATCTTTTTTATGAATCGGAGGACATAAACAACAATCCTTAGTAGTTTATCCCAAGTGGATATACGCTGAGCCAGTTCACTCAGGACCGATTTTTCACCCTGAAATGTTGCAATGAGCACATTAGCCTTGTGTTCAGGCATTTCACCAGTATTGGTAGGGTGAAACGGTTTTAATGGCCATTCCAAAGGTGGGCTGCGAATCCATGATGGGCCGTTCCACCATAAATCATGTGAAACGAGTTGGGAAGGAAGCATGCCACGAGAAAGGCAGTCGCTCGGGTTTTCACTACCAGCAACATGGTAAAAGTTCTCTGGAGACAAATTTTCTTGGCACTGAGCTACGCGATTACTAACAAACACCGACCAGCGATGCGGTGAAGAATGTATCCAAGAGAGCGCAACGGTAGAATCGGAAAACGCATATGTTCCTGCAATAGGAAGACGCTCAGAATAATTATCTTGAACCGTCCGTATTAATTTGGACATCAATACTGCGGCACAGAGCTCCAAACGAGCGAGGGTCGTCACTTTGGTGGGAGAAACCTTTGATTTTGCGCACAACAATCTCACTGTAATTTTTCCAAACAGATCAGTGGTGTGCAAATAAATCACACAGCCGTAACCATTCATGCTTGCATCGCAGAAAGCAACAACGAGCACCGTACTGTCTTTCAGGACACCAACATGGCGAGGGATTTTTATCATTGAAATTAGCGGAAATTCCTGTGTAAGCGCCGAAAACCGACGAATAACGCTATCAGGGGGTGTATCATCCCAACCAATGTTGCACAGCCATAGCTCTTTGATAAGTAATTTAGCGTACAGAATGACAGGGGCGACCAAGCCGAGGACATCAAATAAACGGGCGACTATGGAGAGTATGCTCCGCTTTGTGCACTTCTCCTGAACATAAGATGTCGTAAAGAAGAAGCTGTCATCAGCTGGTTCCCACGAAAGGCCCAACACCTTAGAGGTATTGTTAGAACCAACAGTGAAGTCCACTGGGCTGCGGTGAGAATCCGGGAGGTTCTCAAGTACAACTTGAGAATTACTAGTCCATTTTACTAAATCAAAGGCACCGGACTTAAACAACGAGATTAATTCTCGAGAAAGACGTATGGCGCTGGGCTCATCTGCAATAGAATAGACCAGGTCGTCCATATACAGCTTGGACTCTGCCACTTTGGCAGCATCCGGGTAATGTGGTCTCATATCCTGGGCCAACTGGCGAACCGTCCGCATTGCTAAGTATGGACTTGCCGTCAAGCCGAAAGGAACTCGATTGAACTGAAAAGTTCGTATGAGACCATTATTTGAGAATCGAAATAAGATCCTCAGGTATCTGCGATGCTTACTAGGAACTTCAATCTGTAAATACATTTGCCTTATATCCGCAGTCATAGCGATGGGAAAAAGACGAAAGTCAAGCAAAAGCAGAAACAAATCGGCTTGCAAATTGGGACCAGTATGAATAATGTCATTCAGTGACAGCCCTGTGTGTGTTTTAGCACTAGCATCGAGCACAATACGAGGCATTGGTTTGTCTGGACGAGTGACAGCATGATGTGGGATGTAATATCCATCTTCTGTGATATCAGACTCTGAGACTTCTGATAGGTAATTATTTTCAATATATTCACTGATAACCTTGTTATAATTCTCCTGCAAAGCAGGGGAATGTTTAAATTTTCGCTCCAATGCCAAAAATCGGCGTTGGGCAGCAGTACGAGAATTACCCAATTGTCTTGGATCTTTACAGAAAGGTAAAGCAACAGAATATCTACCATCATCAGTGCGAGAAATTGATGAAGTAAAGAGATTCTCACATTCTGTCTCCTCCGGACTTAGAAATTTTATATTAGGTATCTCTTCTAACAGCCAAAATTTTTGCACTAAATCATTAAGTGCGAGTGCCGAGAATGATGTGTTTGTGTTGAGCACATTATTGGGGTAATCACCCATCAACACGAAACCGAAAGCGGTCGATAACGCGGGGGGTGCACTAGTACCCGATTCAACCCTGTTCCCTAAATAAATATATGGGAACAGTTGTGCACCGATGACGACATCCACGCATCCAGGAATATTCCATGTTAAGTCTGCGAGAGGTATGCCCTCTAAGTACCTCATATCACCCTTGGCTATATAGTGATTAGGTAATTGGTCGGTGATACTGTCAACGACAAGCGCATGTATATTATATTTATTCTCTGGGTATACGCGAGACTCAATATCCAAATACACGTAACCGAAAATTGGTCGAGACGTTGATCCAATTCCTTTGACAAACGAATTACTCAAAGGAAATATTGGTAAATTCAGAGTTTTACAACAATCGACCGTAATCAAATTATTTTGAGAGCCATTATCAATTAGGCACCGAACAATAACTTTATTTCCGTTTTTAAGCTTCGCGTATACTTGTGCGGTCGAAAGTAAAATAGAAGAGTTCGGTGTTACTTTGGCACAAAGCGAACACGAAGGATTGACATTCGCGGTCCCCTCCACTTGCTTATCACCAATGCCAGTTCCATTGATGCTGGATGACACTGGAGGGGGGACTGACGGTTCTTCACTGGTAGGTACTTGCGACGTATGTACATGAGTATTGGTTTTCATATTATTCACACTGCCGAAATGTAAGAATGTATGATGACGTTTATTGCACAAATCACAAACTAACCCCGATTTGCATGACTTGATTGTATGTGAACCACTAAGGCAATTTACACAGGCATTTTTCGATTTTATAAATTCAAATCGAGCCTGTGGGGAACTCATACATTTAAACTTTGAGCAAACGTTGATTAAATGATCAGTTTTGTTACACAGAATACATCCTTTCGGCGGAGCTGGGAAGCGCGGAATATTCGCATTACTCGCGACGAACGATTTAGTATTATTTGATCGGGAGGACGAAATGGGATGCGTTTTATTTACGACACCATGCGAGTTACTCGTTCGTTCTAAAATCTTTACTTGATCTTGTACAAACGAAACTAACTCATTATAAGAAGGAATTTCTTTATTACGAACTGTCAGCTCAAAGTTCTGAGCCGTCTGTGAATCAATTTTTCTTACCGCGCAGTGAAACAAAATAAAATCAGTTAAATCTTCAATACCTAACTGCTTTAATGCCGACACTGACGAAGAATATCTTTCAATGAAAGAATTGAGACTGGCAGATGTATTCGTGCAGTTTTTCGCATCGAGAATATTATTTAAATAATGTGTTCCTAGTGTACGTTTATCTTGATATTTTTTAACTAAACTCTCCCAAATGATCTGATATGTATCACCCGAAGGCACAATGCCTGCGGTTATGTTCAAAGCCCCGTGTGTGAGTTTTCCGACTAAGTACTGCACACGCTGCGAGTCAGTTAGCTGTCTATTATTATGGATATTGGCTTTAAATGACTCAAAAAATTTCGACCAACTTTCATTCTTACCATCGAAGGTTGGAAGATCTATTGCAGGAAGATTAATCATACACGGCTCCCGCGACTTATTTTGTGACGTCAGTGACTCTCTTACAGAAGTTTTCATATTCGATCTAGTTCGTTTGACCTTCAAAAAAAGATCATCAAAAGCATTTAAAGCTTGAAAATCTGGTTTAAACTCTGGATTTAAAGTTAACTGACGATCATTGATGCTATCTATAATATTTTCAAATTGACTTCGCATTTGATCAATCATCTCTGACTGAGCCATAAACACTTCGTTATTTCTTGACTCAAAATTAGATATATTATTTGTTGCATTATACAGATCGTTCATACGAACAAAAAGATTTTCCTTTTTTTGCGGTTAAAAGAATAAGCGATCTGTCTTGAGCCTCATCAAAACCCTCCTCCGTAATTCTTGGCATTTTTTATATATGCGAAAAGATTACCACAAAATTTTACAATAATGTTACAATGTTAATAATTAATTAATAATAATGTTGCGAATAATTATCCAAAATTACGATAATTCTGCGAACATCCAAATATGTCATCCAAAAGCAAAAAACAAGACCAGCTATAGTTCTCAAAAAATGAGAGGTACTTCAAATTTACCAAAAAAAATACGTAAATTCAAACATCCATGTAATTAAGCTATAATCTCGAATTGAATGTATGAATGAATTAATAATCCAGGCTACGAAGGACCAATAAATATGTAGGGGCGTGTAAATAGCCCCTGACACTAAGGGATGACTACCCTATGTAAAATTAACGAAAATTGAATTCTTCCCTATGTGACACAAAAAAACAGTTGACCCAGCAATCTCAAAAACCAAAGTGAAAACAAACAAAACACTCACTCAGAGAATGCAGCTCAGCCACGATGTCCACACAAAAAAACACTTCTTTTCAATAAAACTGTCAAGGCGATATTGCATAATCTTGACAGATGTTTCGCACAGCAAGGAAGTTTCAACTATGAAAAATTTGCATAATAACAATGCGTGCCAAAAATCCAATCTTAGGTACAACAATAATTCACTCACTGGATGAATTATTCTTATGACTGACCAGGAGAGACATCTCTTGGCCTTTTACTGACACTCCCGTCAGAAGTAATTGCTTGATTCACAAAGGTAAGGAAACGCATGAATACACTGCATCTCAAGTCACATAGGTTCAATTCAATACAATACAAAACCCATAGATGGCGCCCTTATGGACTTATAGCATAAATTATCAATTTAAAGAACTTAATGCCCAAATATATTTATGGCGCGTATCCATCGGGCAAAAAAAGAGTTCGATTATGTGAAGGCGATTATAAAAAAAAATTATCCTTGTGTAATGTCCTCTCTATACACAGTAAGGTAGAATACCAATTAACGCTAGATGAATTCTGGAATACAGAATTCAAAAAACCTGTAAACCACAACTACCCTACTAGGCATAGAGAAGCACAAATATTTATTATTGATAAATCTCATAATGTATACGGTGATAGAACAAAGCGGCATAAAATTCCGGAAATATTTAACGCATTACCTGAAAATATTAAAAAATGAAACATCTTATTCAAAAAAAAAAAAAAAAGATAAATCATTCTATCTCAATAGAACATGAAACCAAATAATATTGTATACCTAGATCGAATATTGATTAAATACTTGGAAATTACTATCATACACTGTATTCATAAACATCATAGTAATTAGTAGTTTATAATAATTAGAAATTAATATTAAGTAATATACTTTTTGCAGTGTAAAATTAAGTATTATACTTAGTAATTACTATGTATATTAGTATTAAGTAAATGGGAAAAATGAGAGATTTCTTACAATCAAACTGATTCATCAGTTTTGTAAGATTTTTGTAACAGAAATATTGTAAAAGTAAAAAAAACTGAATAAACATACTTGAAAAAAAAAAAAAATGATAAGAAAATGTCGTATTTAAAAATGTACTTAAAAAATATTATTTTAAAGCGATGAAATTTAGAATAATGAATAATGACAAATTAACATGTACGTATATTTCGCATTCAGTGATAATTCAACCCTTATACCTAATTCTTAAGAGGGAATAACCAGAGAAAACCGGAAATGTGTCGTTTTTAAATCAAATTGTAGACGTATTGACTCTTTTCCACAAAAAATTATAAATTGATTTCGAAAGACTTTTCTTTTATCTAGTAAAGGCGTATTTTAAATTTTGAGAAAAAATGTTTATTTTTAGTATAATAACGATATACCATAGGTCGTTGGCAGATTTGTTAAATTTTCAAACGAAAAATCTTATTTTACAAAATATATTTCATACCATAAATCAATACGTTATCGAGTAAACGCATGTTTCAAAATATTAATTTTAGTTCAAAGAAAATCATTAAAAATATATTATTTGTTACGAAAATTTCTCTATTTTGTCTATCTATTTACGGATTTCTTTTGCTCATTTATTTTGAAAAATGCGAGACATGTTGAAAAATTATAAATACTAGTGACCAAAAAATTATAACAAAAAGTACATAATTTTAGTAGCTTTATCATCACGCCTTTCAGCATTTTTTTGCATTTTTGGGTGTAGGTATAAATCAAAGCTAATTTTGAATGAAATAAAATCGATATTGAGTTATAATTTTTAAAAGCTGGTACGCAGAATAATTAATCTTTCACATTTGAACCGCCCTACACGTTCATAAGAATATCTTTCGACGAAATTTGGACTCTCGGCCGCTGGCTGGTTAAAGGCCCTTAATCAAAACCTATATCTAAATACTCTACATATACAAACTTATGTTATCCGTTCCGTTGTGTTCTTACATAAAATATTTTCACTGAGAGTGTTTACATGTACCTACATGAAAAAAAAACCAACACTGAAAATAAGCAACGCGAAGTGTTAAAGGTTTCAGATACTTAAATACTGTTAATAATATTATATATAAACGTTAACAATACTTTTTCTAAGTGGAGCACCCTTTTATTGTTATAATCCCATAACAATTCAACAATGGCCGCAGATATGCAGACAGTATTATAATTATAAACCTTTGGTACAATACGCTTTTAAAACATAATAATTTTGGGAATAATTTACTCTAAGAACTAACGGTATTAATTTTGAACATATTTATAAAATATAATACTTTTTCTCCCTTTTATTGTTATAATCCTATAAGAATTCAACAATGGCCAGACAAAACCTGTGATACAATACAAACAATAATATTGTGGATAATTTACATAATAATATAACGGAAACTAATTTTGAACATTAACAATATTTTTTTCTGATAGAACTTCCTTTTATTGTTATAATCCGATGAGAATTCAACAATGGCCAGACAATATTATAATTATAAACTTTTGATACAATACACAGTTTTGAAACATAATACTGCGAATAATTTACTCTAAGAACTAACGGATATTAATTTTGAACATATCATAACAACGCAAAGGCAATTTATTTCATACTCACACTCCAAATAAACTCCGCCGCACATTGCCTTATAAAATATAATAATAATCCCGAAAATTCGATCGTCAATCCTCGCTTATGTGAATTTGAGAAACTCCAAGTTGGCGAATAAAGTGCGCAAAACTTGGGACGTATTTATGGCCTCGGAGGATTCGATAAGATTGTTAAAAGTTAAATATTTTGGCGGCAAATTATGCATTATGCATACGGGAGACCTTTCGAAGGTTGTAGTCGTGGATTATCAGCAAATCAATACTTTACGACTTACACAGACATCTTGTACCCATATATGAACATGAGCACCATGAAATGCGTATTAAAGATATTTTTTTTAAATATGACACTCGAAATTGATGTATTTTTTTACATCTTTTTTAACTGCTTACAAATATGTCTTTTACTCGGAATGTGTCGTAAACAACAACCTCCGCAACACTTGTTGGGGATATGTAGGTGAATAAAATCGACGTTAATTCATTTTCTGTAATAAATTTTCAAAAAGCTACCTGCGTCACTGCTGTTTTTTTTTTCTTTTCTTGGGAATATAGCTGCTACTCTTTTTTATTCATTTCTGAAAACCTTTTTTGAGTTCCGACGATGACATAAATTTTAAAGTAAGATTATATTTATTAATGTTTCAAGATTCCAAAAGAAATATCGCGAACGGCTAAGGCTACGAAATCAAGCAGATTTAAAATTCTTTTTAATGAGGAAATTTTTGACACAATATGAATTATATTCATTACTTTGATAGTAGTTTAACATCACATGACAAGGAATATTAATAAATTATTAAATACAATTTTATCAACGACTTGTAAGATTTGTGAATTCTTCTATCCTCCAGTTAGTTTAACAAGTTGTAAAACCAATACGTTTATCGCCCATTCAGCAAAAAATAACCAATAAGTTTAAGTAATAATAATAATATTTGGATGATTTACATAGCGCCGTTTTTGTGAAAAAATCACCTCTGGTTATACATATAATATAATATTTCTCACTTGTGAAGTGTACTGTACAACTTCCTATTTTTATTATCACATAAGAGAAAATTTGTGCCAATCTAACTCATAATTTTTTTTTTATTTCAGACACTTTTACTGATTCAAGTAATCACGTTTTTTTTATAACTTAGCTGGTTCCCCGCATGCCTTGCAAAGACATATTCAAAGAAATAAATTGTTTCTCCCTGCATGTCTTTTCCCGTGCCTCCCTATTCCCCTCCTGCGTCCCCTTCCCTTCTCGTGTTCCCCTTCCACCTTCCCGCCTTCCCTCTCCCGCTCATTTTTGTGTATACATACAATCAATTAAAATTTGGTACCTAACATAGGTAAATAATCAAATAAATTCATTAATTTAAAGGGTTTCGGAAATTGAATTTTGTTTTAACAGTCATCGTTTTGCAAAATGTTATTCTCAAATTTTGACATTTTTGACAGTTTTGCAGGAGTTTTTGTGATGATTAAAAAACTTTTCAGATGTATTGTTGTGTGGTTGTAATAATCCAGAAACCTTCGCGAGGTTTAAAGAAGGTAGTATGAAAGTTTCAAGTTATGCTTAATATAGCAAAACATACATGTACATCGCATATACTCACATATCCCCAAGCAAACATATTTGGATTTATATATTTACATATGGTGAGATTGTACCGCATATATATATGTACTTTAACTGTATGTAACTATATTATGTATTTCATGGCATTTAATGCATCTCCTTCAGGCAGTAGCTTGTTTTCCTTTAGTATTATGCTTATTACTACTAAAGTAGTTCCCCAAATTCAAGTCCATTTAACAAATTTATTCTAAGAACGAAGTGTGTACAAACATTAAAGGCCTCCAATCGATTTCTAACCGCGAGTAGGGAATATAAAATGTGTCTGTTGGTGACTAAAGGGTTGTCTGGTCACAGCCAGCCTTGTCAGGATGCATAACTTTAACCCTTGCCGTGACATAAAACGTATTCAAAATACACTCATACATATTTATAAGAACTCACACATTACATACTTTATAGTAAAAAATGAGATGAAAAAACAAATACATTTTACTGGTAGTTGCTTCGCTCCCATGCGGATTTCCGTGGGTGAGTAAGGGACATTTTAGTAAAAAGATTTTGATAAAAGGGTCATTTTTTATCGGTAGATGTTTGTATCAGAAAGCTGATGTACAATTAATCGCGCCATGTGTTTCCTTGCCTTTCTGTATTTTGATGAATAAGTATTACTTTCATTGCATCTTTGCTATAATGCTGAGTTACCGGTATCGGAATTATACAGTGAGACTTAATCTGGTTGCATGTAAAATATTCGTTATTATTATTACTTTTAACCTTATGTGAAGAAATGGTTAATGTTGATTTATCAATTCTTTTCATATTATTACTTAAGTAAGGAAATTTTGAACAAATAATTGCATTATCATCCTCCTAGACTGTGAAAAATTACAAGAAAACATTTTTCTAATACTTTCTGAAGATACGGAGATGTTTAATAATTTATAAGTATATAAACGTGTTACCTATGATTTATTTAACCCAAATTTTGTAAATTCATGTACTGAAATCTCCTTCAAAGAATCTTGTTGTGTGCGTCGGTATATGTCTAATTTATATAACCGCTGATGAAATACCAAAAAACCATTTGAAATTTCATATTAATTGAACATTTAATATGAATTATTGACACTGATCAGATATATAAATATATGTTTTCTAATTAGTGCAAAATCCCAACCCATTTGCTCGGAGCCTTCGTATTGATTCCCAAATTTGATAAGTTATCATCCCCCGGGTTGCTGGTGACAGGGGAGCGACACAAATATACGAGGTGGTTCACAATAATAGTCAACGGATGCCGCTGGTAAAATATCGATTGTTTAGCCCTAAACGGTCGGATAGGCATCTCCCGGGCCCCCGTGGAGTGGGACCAGCGCCCACGCACACTTTAAAAAACGGGCTGCCAACATGACGACACCTTAAACTCGAATTAAAAAACCCTAACCGTGTGATGGACGCAACTGGTAAAACCATATTTGAACTTTTATTTAAGTCCATGGTCACTCAGAATATCAATGTTTAAACAAGATTCTGGTGCTAGGCCCTCTTGAGGAATGGATAAATGTTTTGGTTCAATTTGAAAGGAATGTTCATCGGCAAATCTTATGAGCTATAGAAAATGTTGGTTTACTTTCGACAGCACAGCTTTTATGCGAATCGCTTGAAAGGTGGTCATTAAGATGATTCATAAAACTGGAACAGTTTCACCAAGTATGACATAAACCTTAAAATCCTAAAAAGTCTGCAGGATGAGGAATTTTTCGGAGGCCTAAACATTGATGGAAGGGTGGTAGTGTTTAGGTTAATACCTCATCCTTATGCATAAGGAACTTTAAGGACAACAAAAAGGCTGGAGTGGAAGCGTTTCCTTTAAGGACTCTCTTAAACTCTTACTGTGGTCAATGATTGCAATGGTTAGGTGGTCTAATGGTGTAAATAAACTCAACTTTTATTCTTTGGAATTTCAAAATATAGGTACTTCAAGTGTCGTAACATTACCATAGGGTATCTATGTCAGCAGTAATTGGCATTAATATTATTGAAGACTAGCGCCGACGAAAAAATCACGGGATATTATAATTCCATAAAAAAAAACGATAAAAATATTTTTTTGTTAAAATATTATCTTTTAGGTGGGTACCTACCAACTTAGTCGTTTGTATATTATATGATCATACGGTGAGTTTCAATTGTGAAAATGAACGATTTAAATTCAAAGCACATCATAATTTCAGATAAATAGTACAGATTGATTAGTATGTTCGATGACTGGGACTTTTTACTTAATATCTACGAAGAGAGGTTGTCTTGATTTAACAACAGAGTCCACAAATCTTGAATTGGCGACTGGAAAGCACTTGTTTCATTTGAAGACAAGAATTCGATTTATTTAGGAATCACTATTCGTTACGACGGCTGCAGTGCCTTTATTGCAAATCCACCCATCTTACTCCATGAAAATTAGACGTTTGCAATTTTGCGAATCGGACCCAACCAAGGCCTTTACCTCTACAGAGCGCTTTTACAATTACCGTGACGTTTCACGGTTACGGTTCCGTGACGGCATAAAAAGGCCATAAACATACGTTTCTTATCATAATAATGCTGCAGCTCTCAACAGATGAGATAAACAATGTACGTAGGTTTGTTTCCTCCAAAGGAAAAAAAGTTATCATTTTCTGGCATCTCTCTCTCACTCTCTGAGAAGATACTCTATGGAAGATACTCTCAGTATCGCCCTGGTGTAAGACCACCATTCAGAATTGAAACGTTGCCTTAAATGGCTTTAGCCGTGTTTGGTGACCAGATCTGAATAGCCAGGTACTTCCCCACCTTCCTCTTCCCTACCTCCTTCCCTCCCCGCTACCTTCAGCCTCACAACATACCCCATTTGGGGATGCCATAGTCTCACTGGCTCCAGACGGGAGCAGTCGGGACTCTTGTGCGGCATTCATGTAAAAATAAAAAAAAAACACGGCACCGTAACGTCTCCGTAAACCCCTAAAATACAACTGTCTTTGACGATAATTTTGAAAGTATGGAATATCTAATATATAAAATTCTCGTATCACGGTGTTTGTTATCATACTCCTCCGAAACGGCTGGACCAATTTTGATGAAATTTTGTGTGCTTATCTGGTAGGTCTGAGAATCGACCAACATCTATTTTTCATACCCCTAAAAGTAAAGGGTGTTCCACTCCGAATTTTTTTTTTTTTTTTGGACAAATTTTTTATTTTTTCTATGGTGAGGCATTAAAAAATACATGCAACCCTAAATTTTCACCCTTCTACCATTAACCCCTATTTATTAAAAGTGATATTAGTAATTCAAACCGGTTTCACTTCTGACCCGATGAGAAAGAAGACGGCTTATTTTATCGAATTTTAAATTTTTTACTAATCAATTACTGTTTGATATTGTTACTACAAACATGATTCAAGGTCAAATCACGGACAATCGTTGGGTGGTACCGTATGCACCTCTGTTGAGTAAAAAAGTGGGAAGGAAAAAGGCATGAGGGGTGGGTAGGAATCTGGAGGTCATTGTATCAAGGAGTGAATTCATCCCTCTAATTGCGGTGCAAGACCATTGCCTTGAGTGGAATTGACCTTTTACCTTTACCTTTCCAGCCGGACTCTTTCGACCCATTGGTCGGGAGAATCCGGCTGGAAAGGTCAAAAGGCCTCCCTCAACCAGTCTCTCTCGATCCGGTCCGCAACGCAGCAGGTGGGCAGACGCATCCGCCGCCAAGACCCGCACAAAAGTCACCCTTGCTAAATCACCAAACGTAGCGAACCGCTTGGGGAGACTTATGGCAGAGGTGTTGGTTATCCAATAAATGGTTCCCGGGGCGGCGGCAACCGTACCCGCTTCCTTTCAAAAATTCCCGCAAGTAAGTGGAAAAGTAAGAAAATCACAAAAAATATAAATTCATACACAACGCCATCTCTGATACTGACAAAAACAAAACACGGACAGTTGGGCATCGATAATTGGTTCATTGTGTAATTTTTAAATTAATAAAAATACTTAATTTAATTCAACAGTTATTGATTCTGAGGCGGTACGAAGTTCGTCGGGTCAGCTAGTTGTATATATATATATATATATATAGACGTAATGCGCTGATTGTTTTGCTTTTGTTTTTAAACATATAATGCTGCAGATTTTTCTTAAACACCAAATAACCACAGTCGAAAATGAGACAAATGGTGAACATATGTCTGCACACCCCAATCATTCTCAATCATTTTCATACATCTCCCTCAAACGTATAAAGAAAATGAAACGTAATTTCCGTTGCCGTAATTACATATATATGTTTCCTCCAAAGAAAAAAAGTAGTACGTACTCATCATTATTTAATGTGTAAGAAAGAGCTGCAGCACTATAACGATAAGGAATGTGTGTTTATTGCCTTTTTGCCGTCACGGTACCGTTACCGTGAATCGTGACGGTAATTATAAAAGCGTCTAACCTATCACAACTTGGCGGTGAAGACAGAGGTAGGTGTGGGTGTGGAGTCACAGTTATATTGATTTGGTATCATAAAAATGGATAATTTTGTTTTTCACGTAGATCTATTGTGATGAGCATCAAAATTTAATATAATAATTATAAAACTGAATCGCATTTTTCAGCTCTGTCCAAAACGGTACCTCGATCAAATGGCACATTTATAATATTTATCAAAAAGCTCGCCATAACTTGCCCCTGGACAAATTTAACGTGCGGATTATATCGTTCCTAAATGATTACCCGTTTGCCGGGCGCATTTTATGAGAATACATTTTTCTTACATTGTAAGAAATATCAAGGAATTTTGTATTAATAGTGTGAATAAAGGTTACTTTGCAAGGGAAGACGCTTCTCATCGAGCTTTTATTACCTTTACAGAAAGGCATAAAAACACCTTTTCGAATATTTCTGCTAAAAATAAATTATATTGAGCAAGACATGATTTGATATTTTCACGACCAAAAGTATTATCGTGTTTTTTGGGGGGTTATTATGCCGTTTAGCGCAACTTCCCTCTTTTGCCAACGTTTCGGACGGCATTTCAGTGTTCATCATCAGGGATTACACATCTGCCCTGATGATGTATACTGTAATGCCGTCCGAAACATAGCTAAAAAAGGAAGTAGCACAACACGGCATAATAACTCAAAAATAAATCGCCATGATATTGAGCAACTACGTAAATACTGGAATAATTATTCACAATAAGATAGTGATTTATTTTTGAGGTATTCCGCCGTGTTGCGCTACCTCCTTCTTAATCCAACGTTTCGGACAGTATCCATCACATCACTGCTGTCCGAAATGTTGGCATCACCCCACCCATCCCACATTCCCATTTCCTTTTCCTTCCTAGAATTCATTTCCTTGAAAAAAATACCCTCCGCACAGCATCTCCAAAGTTGATAAAGACCCTCATGGAAAATATCTTCCTCGGGTTGAAACTAATAAAAAAAAAAACAAATAAAAATTACCGAAGTTATCGGCGCCTCATTTCTCTCAAAGCCACTACATGAACCTAAAATTAAATTAAATTAGACGTAATAAATTAACTAACTATTAAATATATAATATACGTAATTTATCGCATTCTTACTTAGTTTGTTCAAGTCAAAACATTTGCAAAAAATGAATGAAAAAAAATCTATTACCAAAATGCCATAAACTGTGGCGAACCACCGGAGAAGTATTGAAATAGGAGAGTATTGTGGACCGTGTCCATATGCCAGAAGTAAGCTCAGTTTCTCTTACTTTGATTTTATTTTTAATTGTAGGTGAGTATTGCGGAAGAGTTCCAACTGCTCCCCATCGTGCCTGGAGGTGAGACAATGGCATTCCCAATTGGGGGAAGTTGTGAGGCTGAAGGTTGAAGGTAGGGGAGTAGGAATTATATATATATATATATATCTTACTAATCGTGCCATCTATTGCAATTTTTTTAAAACAAATTTCATAATGCCAGAGCTCTGTGCTACATGTTTTTCGACATATTTTATTCTGATGTATGAACTATATTATTGTTTAGTTTCATTAAAATCCATTCAGTAATTTTTGCGTGAAAGAGTAACAAACATACATACATCCATACATACTTTCGCCTTTATAATATTAGTAGGATTGATAAAAAGAGAAAATAACACAAATTAATCAAATAAAATTTACTTGCGAAAGCCATAACCTGGGACCTCCAGATTTACAACCAAGGATCATAACCAATAACCAATAATTTAATATTTGGTAGGCGGGTATGGGTACCGCCGCCTTGGGAACCATTTATTGGATAACCAACACCTCTGCCATAGGTCACCCCAAGTGGTTCACCACGTTTGGTAACTTAGCAGGGGTGCCCAGGTTCATGGGGTAATGTTTGTCTGGGTCTTGATGGTGGGTGCGTTGGCCCACCTTCTGCGTGGCGGGCCGGATTGGGAGATGCTGGTTGAGGGAGATCCTTTACAACCGGTTACCGTTGTCCGGGCCGCTCGGTAGTACTGGGGCCCGACCCTCAGGCTCACGACTGAGGGTGGGCTGCCCCATCAACGAGTGCAAAAACCCCGCCGCTGCTGTTGTGCCGGTTCGTGACCGGAGGGGACCCAGCAGTAGCGTTTGCCAGACTCTTCCAGCCCATCGCCTTGCACCGCAGTGGGTGGGTTGGATTCATACGTCCGTCACTCCTGGACACTCTGATCCTCAGCTTCCTACCCGTCCCTCATACCTTTTCCTTCCGGACCTTCCTTTCTCCTCATAACCAAAAAAAAAAAAAAAAACCACCCATAAAATTATGAATTCAACAAATAACAATAACATCATTATTACAATGGCGAGAAGTAGGAGTCCCCGGTGCAGGCCAAAACTGTTGGTGAATTTCACCAACATTCGCGGCCTGCACAAAAACTTAAACTTCGTCCACCACCACCTTCTCTCCCAACGTCCTAACCTTCTTTTCCTTTCTGAGACGCAGATAGCTGAGCCTATAGACGCCTCCTATCTGGATTGCCCGGGCTACACTCTCGCAGGCAAATTCAGACCCAAAGGAGGTGTCTGTCTCTTCAGCCGAGCTGACGTCAACTGTGTGCTACTGTTAAATCTGGAGAACTCCAGATTCGACGTAATGTGGGTGCGTGTCAACACCGTGTTTACACCGCTCACCGAACCTTAGCGTTTCAGATACGTCCGAACTCTTCAAACATCTAAGTAATACTGTTGACGACCTCTTGCCCCGCTTCCCTACGGCAGAGTTTGTGGTCCTGGAGGACTTCAATGTTCATAACGAACCTTGGTTAAAGTTCTCAGGACCAACGGACTCTGCTGGACGAGAGGCGGAATCCTTTGCCCTCTGCCACAGACTGGAGCAAATGGTTCAGGAGACTACAAGGGTTCCCGATGCCCAGACTCACCGCTCCAATCTGTTAGATTTGTTTTTAACCACTGTGCCACACAGTTACAAGATTGAAGTCACAGCGCCTTTAGGATCGTCCGACCACTGCCTGGTGACGACGTCAATCCCCGTAACCTTCAGACCGCCTAACGAGTGGCTGAAGAGAAAAGTGCGGCACTATAGATCAGCAGATTTTTTTGGTCTGCGGGCACATTTTAATGCTTTCCCGTGGTCAGCTGTCTGTTTTCGGACCTCGGATCCCTCAAGATGTGTCCAGGAAATTGGTGAAGTCATCACATCCGCGATGGATGACATCATCCAATCCACTGTTAAAGAAATTGGTGTGGGCTCAAAGCCGTGGTTCAATCTACAATGCTCTTAAGCAATGCGACGAAAAAACGCGGCTTACCGAGCTTACAACACATCTCGAACGTCCGAAAACAGAATATTATATAACAAAATGGCAAAGGAACGCAAGAGGATCATAAACAGGTCAAAATTCGAGCATGACCTGCAGATCAGCAGAAAGCTGGCTGCCTTCCCGCACGGCAGCAGAGCGTTCTGGTCGCTTGCGGGCTCAATAGGTCGCAATTTCTGCAAACCCAGTCTGCCACCTCTTACCAGACCTGACGGCTCTCTAGCAAATACCGCCGCTGAAAAGGCTAACTTATTAGGCAAAATGTTCGCGGAAAACTCGACTCTCGATGATCAAGGTGCTACCCCGCCGTAGGTCCCTCATTGCGGTTTTCATATGAAAAGCTAAGGATCCGGCATCGGGATGTACTCCAAGTCTTACGAGGGCTTGATATTAATAAAACTAGTAGGCCTTACGGAATACCTGCCCTGGTATTCCTGACGGATTCCGGCGGAACCGCTCGTGCGGTGATATTCTCGCGTATGTGACGCATGTTTGGGGGCGGTGCTTGGGACGTTTCGGTGAGACCCAAACGGTTGCACAGGATATTTCCAAGGCCTTTGACCGGGTTTGGCACCGAGGGCTTGTCAACAAACTGTCTTCTTACGGACTTCCCGCATCCTTGTGTACGTGGATTGCCGACTTTTTGAGGGACAGGTCGATTCAGGCGGTTGCTGACGGTTTCATCTCTTCCTCGCATTCGATAAATGCTGGCGTCCCACAGGGATCGGTTCTGTCACCGACTTTGTTTCTGTTGCACATCAATGACCTCTTGTCATGTGCACCGATTCATTGTTACGCGGATGACAGTACAGTCCATGTTAGCTTTTTGTTTGACAAGCCCCCAAAGGGCACACAAACTCCAATAGCTCCGAGGGCTTTGAAGCAAAGAATGGACGGTTACCTCGAGAGTGTTTTCTATTGGGGTAAGAATAACCTCGTCGAATTTAATGTTTCAAAGACCCAAACATGTTTGATAACGTCTAAAAGGGTTCGAAATGAAAATCTAGTCTCCTTCAACGGAAGCAATCTCCGAACAGGACCTCCATCGATATGCTAGGTGTAACTCTAAGTGACCAGCTCAGGTACGGGGGCTCCATCGAAACCAGAGTAAAGTTAGCCTCTCAGAAACTGGGCGTACTGTACAGGGCCCGCAGATACTTTAATAGTACACAACTGCTAACCCTGTACAAATCGCAAGTGCGCCCCACGGTTGAATTTGGCAGCCACATCTGGTCTGGAGCTCCAAAATACCTAAAAAACCCTTGACTCTGTGCAGAAACGGACGGTTCGTTTGATAGATTCTCCCATCTTAACAGACGGACTGCAATCTTTAGAGCACAGGCGTCAGGTGGGAATGCTGTCCTTGTTCTACCAGTATAACAATGGAAGATGCTCCGAGGAACTAGCGTCATTGATCCCCTCGGCACCGGTGCATAGTCGGGAAACACGTCAAACACGCGCCCAACATTTGTACACGGTTGACATTAGTCACATGAGAACGGGTCATTTCTATGACTCGTTCTTGAGTTCAACGGCTCGGCTGTAGAACGATTTGCCGGCCTCTGTGTTTCCTCCCTCCTACAACATGGGTCTTTTCAAGACCTGTGTTCACTCCTTCCTTTCCTCAAAAAGACCCTCCACACAGCATCTTCAAAGATGACATAGGCCCTGAGGGAAGTTATTTTCCTCAGGGCCTCCTGTGTGGAGTTAATGTAAAAAAAAAAACCACTGGTATCAAATTAACTACAACATTTTTCTATCAAATTTGTATTTTTATGTAAATACTAATTAAATGAAGACAATTTTAGCGAAACAATACGGTCACATCTGGGACTCGAACCCAGGATCTTCGCTTTGCCGGGGCGCAACTCTACCAACTGAGCTAAGGCGGCATACGGAGCTCGAAAGGGGGGGGGGGGGTCCAGCAATATCTCACGTTACTTGAAAAGAATATACGCAGTGGCCCAAATTTATCTCACCAAGGGGGGGGGGGGGGAGGGGTCTAGATTATGCTAAGAACTACCAACATTATCTTCATTTTCTTAACGCATATTTTTATTGGCTGCTATCTTTATTTATGGTTGCAAGATTCAAACCCGAACTAAATGCTATCAGATGTCGACGTATCTTTTTCTGATTTCGCTAATATTATCTTCATTTAATTAAATATTACAATTTTAGGTTTTACTCATTACATTTTAAAAAATAAAAATAAATATTAAGTAATGCACAGACTAAACATACAAATACAGAGAAACTATGATAGCATCCCCGATTGGGGTATGTTGGGGGATGAAAGAAGCCGGGAAGGGAAGAAGAAGGTTCGAAAGTACTTACCTATTCAGATCTGGTCACCAAGTACGGTTAAAGTCATTTCAAGCAACAACGTTTCGATTCTCAATTATGGTGTTTCGCAAGGGCGATGCTGAGAGTACGACGCTTCTAGGGACTATGTGTTCAGTTGCCTACAGAATATTTCTCAGGTCAAAGCTCCCTGGCTTGTTTAGCCAATATATTAAGAAGCCTTACATTAGCTGAACTAATTAATTGCGGGTTTTAATTAATTGAACAAGATAAACATTAACAAACAAGTTCTGGAGCATGTGTACCATTTAAACATTTAGAATTATAATAGGTATGGATTTAGATCTTTTAAGCTCGATACAAGCATGCTGGAATTAATTAATTTGCAAACCTAATGTTATATTAAATAAAGAAATGTCTCATTATTTTTTTAAATTTAAATTCGTAGTCATCAAAGAAGTCCAGTGGGTAGGTAATATAATTAAATAAAATGTTTTGGTATTTAAGATTACTGATTTAAAAAAATCAGAATGTGTAATTCACACGCGGTAGAATTGAAACCTTCAGAAAACTAATGTAGACAAGAGTGGGGAGACAACGCAGCATTTCTTTTTATCAATGTGTGGGATGATTTTTTCCACATTTTCGTCGATATTTCATTTACTTCTTCAATCTTCGCAAATTCACTTTGTGGTTTTATTTTAATTGAATGAACTAATCACTTTGTAAAACACCATTTATTTAATCATGTCTCAAAACCAGTGATTTCTTCGCCAGGATGAGATAAAAATAAGAGGTGATTTAGGAAACGATTTTTTTAAATTTAATATTTCATTGATTATTATCATCTTTCGCGGATTTGTGAGGCCAACTGAATAAATCAGATTACATATTCCTTTCAAAATCATTGAAAAATACATTTTGATCAGAATTTTGTCGCATTTTTATTTATTTATCTGAGGTTTGTCTGGATCTTTGCGGCGGAAGCGTCTGCCCACCTGCTGCGTGGCAGGCCTGATCGGGAGAGGTCAGTTTAGGGAGACCCTTTGACCACTCCAGCTGCTCTCTCGACCCAACGACTCAACGACTTGCACCGCAGTTTGAGGAATGGATTCGTACGTATGTCACTGCTGGATACACTGACTCCAAAATTCCTATCCATTCCTCTTACATTTTTCCTTCGCAGAACATCCTCTCCTTCCTTTCGTTAAAAAGACCCTCCACACAGCATCCCTTAAGATGACAAATTATTTTTCTCGGTGCCTTCTGTGTGGGGGAAATGGAAAAAATATCAGAGTGTGTAATTCACACGCGGTAGAAGTGAAACTAGAAAGTCGCTAGATGTCGCTTTCTTTTCTTTTGCTTGTTTTTTTTAAGTGTTTTTCAGATTGGATATTGATTTCACAAAATAAAAATTATTTGGATTTCGTAGGATTCGAACCCCCTTCGCTTGATGATTGTCTCTCTGGCCACTAAGATTTATCAGGCACCTTGCCAACTACGCTATGGAAGGCCGAGGTGCGAATTTACCACGTTATTATTATTTTTAATTGATAAACTAACGTTTAAGACAAGATTTTTATGCATAGCACAAAAAATGTAATAAGCAGTAATTGTTGAATGAAACTCAGTGGTAGAGCACCTGACCGGCAATCAAAAGGATACGGGTTCAAGTCCCGTTGGCGGCATGTATCTTTTCTTGGAAGATTTTATTGCGTATAATAATTGTTACCGCATTAGGTATATTAGTAGCGAGTATTTGTGTAGAAGTGAGTTGTGACGCATTTCCGTTTCACCCGAATTTCAAGTCACTAACGGCGCTAAAGAAGTTTCGCTTAAAAATAATTTTATGATATTAAAAAAAAACACCGCTTTTCAGCGTTTACTGACTGCACGCCACATTAGTAAAGTTCATAAAAATATATTTGTCAGTGTAGGTGCGTACAAGTAGGTACTTACATCAGGTATTTATATCAAAATCCTGAGTCACTATTAAATCCTTTCAAAGCGCGTTCCCGTATTATCTGCTTCCTTGTATCTCACACCAAACCTGGAGGTAGACAAGTCCCATTACAAGGTATATTTAAACACCTCTCCCAAAGGACTCGACCCGAGCATAATGTATCACTAATGCTCCTGTCTATCAAATCCGGTCAGGTTATTCGATCAATACGAACCGCTCACAATACAATCCACTATCTGAAAGGAATCTGAATAAATGGTATTAAAGTGGAAAATGTAAAAAGGGGAATAAAACACACAGATCGGTCAAAGTGAAACTGATATAAATCAAAAAAACTTTATTTTGAAACGGATACATTCGTGGATATGCGTTCATTATGTTTGGTTCAAGCTCTTGTATGGTGTGGAGTGTATGACGTGCATATTTCTGTGGAGAAGTGCTGATAATCTGTTCTTTGATCCGTAAAAAGTAGAATATCTAATAAATATCCCCTTATTACGTACACGGGGTTTTTGAAAAAGTTCAATCAGGTTGATGTGTGTTTTATGTGCGGATGTGGATGTATGTGTTTGACCACTGCACAAGTAAAAAGAATGCACATAAGG